>OZ024884.1:14606047-15206047 GCA_964017185.1 Rugalucina vietnamica
ACATTATTGCATTGTCAATATTAAGTAGGTTGTTCGTGCACGAATGGTACCTGCATGCTGCATACAAAACAAAATATAAATCCAAATTTTATCATAGGCAGGATTTGTAGGTTTCCAGACTAACAATTTATTGAGCCTGTGCGTGAGAAAACCAACAATTTGGGATTCCGACCAGGTCTGACACAAACCGGGCTGTACAGTCACAGAACATTGTTAGAGGCTGGAAATTTTGTATTTAAGTAGAAGAGGGATTTTACTATCCATGTAGCGAAAACAAAGGCGCTGATCAGCTTCGCAGTTACTGCGAAGCTGAACTGCGCCTTTGTTTTCGCATAGGCAAAAATCCGGTTTTCTCACGGCGTGGCTCAAATTATTATTTTCCGTGCTTCTTCTTTATTCTCGAAAATAAGACAGTTCGCTAATTCGAGTAATATTTCCCGAGGGATCGACAGAACATCATCTCTCTGATTTCATAAACAAATTAAAGACAAAATCCAAACAGAAGAAGCTGAATCAAAAGTTTCTTCGAACTGCAAGATCTAGAGAATGAATTGATAACAATAAGAAACATTGCATTAAAACGGACAAGACTTGAGGTTACTTCAATTTATATTTGAGCCTGTGCATGAGAAAACCAACAATTTGGGTGCCCGACCAGGTCAGACACAAACCGGTCTGTACAGTCACAGAAGATGGTTAGAGGCTGGAAAATTTGGATTTAGAAAGTAGAGGAATTGCACTATCCTTGTAGCGAAAACAAAGGCGCTGATCAGCTTCGCAGTTACTGCGAAGCTGATCTGCGCCTTTGTTTTCGCCTATGCAGATTGTTGGTTTTCCCATGCGTCGGTTCATTTATATTTGCGAGTTACGGACGTAGTTCTTTTTTCCATATTCAATCCCGTAGCGAGTGGGGAACATAGCCCTATTAGGCTTTCGTCATGCTTAAATTAATAAATAGCATGGCTTGTTTGATGCATACTGTCAATATGTATCCAAATATAAAATATGAAAATATCAGCAGCCGTTTAGGAGATAGTCAACAAAATAAAAACTCAAAGCTCAAAAATGTCAAATGTTAGCAGCGATTAAATTCACACCCTTCGCGACGTTAGGAAGCCATTTATTCGTTTTATTCAATCAAAGGACACACAGAGAGAGAATAAAGCGTCATCTGTCGGTTCCGATAGAATCTTATCCCTTGGCGATGTAAATTTTACAAGTTGCGGTTTCTTAAAGAATATAAGAATCTTATTCACATGAGTGTCAGGGATGGATAGGCAAATTTGTCCTGAGGGTCATTTTGGCATCACTGGTGTTTCGTGATGCCAAACTGTGACTCGAGGGACAGATTTGTCTATCCATACCTTACACGCGTGATAGATTCTTTTTCTTGCACGCCTTGATGCGACAATGCTTGATTTTCATAACATTTACATTAAAAAAAATTAAATAAATAAAAAAAAGAAGAAAAAAAAAAAACTCGCTGCCACATGATCGCGTCCGCCATTAATGCACACTACCCTGTAGTAATGCCATGAGTTTCTTGTCGTACATGTACAAAACTTGTACACAACGTTTCTACTTGATTCTATGGAATTGTGAAAACCAAAGATCTCTTTTTATCTGATAACCCAGAATATATTTTTACATAACGAAAACTTGCCCATGCATTTCAGCTGTAAAATAAAAAAAAAATCTAAAGAAACATTTTGATATTTTTAACATTTTTGCTCAAAATATAGATTATGGGTACAAGTTAGAACACTCTCACCGAGCCGTGTACCCACAATCTATGTTTTGGATCAAAAATAAGAAAAGAATGTATACCCCAGTTTTACTAAATAAAAATGGGGTTTAAGTGGGTGTAATTTTCATGGGCATGTTTTCCTGACGGTTCGGGCTCATGGGGTATAAATAATTCTCTCTGTTGTTGTCTTTTGAGACTGATGGCACTGAAAATTTCAATGTTATTCGTTAGCAAATAGAAATTTATGATATCAGGAACACTAAAATAACGTGCATTTCCGAAGCATACCATTTAAGACTTTGTAAAAAAAAACAACCATTTTATTTTGCGAAATTACAGTATCATTACTAGAAATATGTAACATAGATGAATGTAGGAAAATAAAATAAGATGCAACACTTGTCTGGATGGGAAATTATTGCATGTTTGCATGAGAAAACATTTAATTGTTTTAACTCATTTAAGCCTGGCGTCCCTTTTATGGGACATAGGCAAACAGAATAGCCCCAGATGTGACGCCGCAGAACGCGGCGTCCCATCTGGAGCTATTCTGTTTGCTTAGAGAATTTTCATCGAAAAATTGAATAAAATTTAAAAGTCACTCCTGACGCCCCTCAAAATAAAGGTGGACTCACCCAAATGATAATGATGGGAAAATCCACTCGTCAAATATGGGTTATTCTAACACACCTCGCCTATAAGGCCAATGGTAAAAAATCGTGTTATATTGTGCAACAATTTCACTGGGCGAATAAGCATGACGTTACTTTGCGGCATTTGTGACGTCAGCTATCCCACAAAGCAGCATTAGACGGTGAAACGTAGTTTTAGCGCACAACAAACGTAATAAATGTGTGTAAATACCAGCATTACAGTCAAATATTTGGCGGGATATCTGCAGTGCAATGGCGGAAAGCTGAACGATATCGACGGTTTCAGCAACATTTATTCCGTTTATTGTGTGTAAGAATCGAAATAGATCAGCTTAAGTGCGTGAATTGTTGAGTAATAATTCACTGTTTGTCGGTCAGTTGTAAGAAGATAAATCACTCGCGCTACGCGCTCATGATTTGATCTTCTTTACAACTGACCTCCAAACAGTGAAATCAACAATTCAATGCTAGAGCTGATCTATTTGTTAAATATATGTGATTGATAAAGACGGATATAGCTGTTGCGATGTTGCGATGGCCGACAAGGGTATGATGCTTTTCTCTGCCAAAAGGAAAAAATCTTTATATTAACTCGTTTAAGCCTGGCGTCCCTTTTATGGGACATAGGCAAACAGAATAGCCCCAGATGTGACGCCGCAGAACGCGGCGTCCCATCTGGGGCTATTCTGTTTGCTTAGAGAATTTTCATCGAAAAATTGAATAAAATTTAAAAATCACTCCTTACGCCCCTAAAAATGAAAGTGGACTAACCCTAATGATAATGATTGGAAAATCTATTCGTCAAATATGGGTTAATTGTAATAACAATAATCTTCCTGACATGTTTCCGTTTTTATCTGATTAGAAAATCTAGACAACTTTTAATCTGACTCATGGAGTATAAATAATTCTCTCTGCTGTTGTCTTTACTGGATTCTTCGGCTCCTGTTTTAGAATTGTCAATGTTGGCTTTCCACCTGGTCCGTTATTGCAAACTTGAATAAATCTATCACCAACATACCCAAAAACAACTTTGAACCCACGCGGATAAGACGTTTCCCCGATATACGTAGGTATCAAGGATTTAAACTCTCTCACAGCAGTACTAAAATCGCCTGGCTTTTGAAAGACTCGAACATTTCTTTCCTTGGAGGGAATTTGTTTCGCCCCGTTTAAAAGCTTCTTTATGGCGTATTCACCCATATGGTATACACCTCCCCGTTCCGCTATGCCAATCTGTCGACTGGTTGCACCATTTCCGAGAAGAATGTGTCGATTTGCGGCACCTCGGATATGTTGAATGGTAGCGGTATCGCTGGTTGATAGGATTGTGGCACATAATGTGACAACAACAGAAACGACGAAAGGTTTCATCTTGAATGTAAATGCCACCTAAGTATGAGAACCAAACGAAAACATTATTCAAATGTAATGTTCACTTCTCTTACAGCGGAGAAAGGCTAAATATGGCCATAGTGACTGATATTGGCTTTTTGTGTACTTCTTAGTTTGGCCAAACTTATTCTTCCTACTTTTCCACACAGTTTAATTCTTTTGCAAATTGCTCTGGTCAGTTTGCAATGATCCTAAATTACAGTGTCCAAATTTGCTGATTCCCATTATGCACCTATCTCACTCACTTTTTAAACCAATCACCACATGAAAATTTATAGGAAAATTATTTTGCTAGGAAGCATTAATTTGTACAGATTGTTTGATACATTGGAAAGAACCAAGGTGTTATATTGGCCATACTTACTCTACCTGTGCTGTAAAGGATCTCAATTTTAATTTGATTTACTTAAAAAAATACATATACAAACATTGATACTAAGTCATTTTTTTCTGAAAATCCCTGATAATGTGTGTCAGAAAAGCTGTGCAAAAAATGAAATACTTATTCACAAACATCAGGAAAACATGTCCGTGCAACGAATACCCCCTTAAACCCCACTTTTATATAGTAAAAGTGGGGTATGCAGGGGTATACCTACTTTTCTTATTTTTGCTCCAAAACATAGATTGTGGGTACTCGTTAGAACCGCCTCGGCGAGGCGGTTCTAACGTGTACCCACAATCTATGTCTTGAGCAAAAATAAGAAAAATATCAAACTTTTTCAGCTTAAAATGTTCAATTTTTAAAGCTAAAAAACCTCTGTTTATTGCATGGGCAAGTTTTCGTAATGATACTTATTTCATTGTCGTTTCAACAATGTCAACATAGGGTAGTCATGATCCCATGTGGATAGCGTTCGAACTGAAATAAGTATTACAAAAACTTGCCCATGCAATATATGGAGATTTTTAAGTTGTAATTTAAATTGAAAATTTTCAGTAGAAAACTTTTGATATTTTTCTTATTTTTGCTCAAAACTTAGATTGTGGGTACACGTTAGAACCGCCTTGCCGAGGCTGTTCTAACGAGTACCCACAATATATGTTTTGGAGCAAAAATAAGAAAAATAGGTATACCCCTGCATACCCCAGTTTTTCTATATAAAAGTGGGGTTTAGTGGGGGTATGCATTGCACGGACATGTTTTCCTGATGAAAACCCAAAAATTAACTTTGCTGATTACCTTCTGTAAAGGCGCTTGTTCCACAAAATCAGAACATCAACTAAATATAAAACAATATTGTATGGTATACAAATGACCTTTTGGTTTCGAAATCAGAGACAAATATGAAATGTACGCAAAAGTACATTGTTTGCTAGTCAGGACTTTAATAACTCAATGTTTAAAGTCACAAAATATCAAACTTTACATTTGAAATGCACACCAGCTTTGCATGGTATATATTTTTCTCCAGTGTGAATGATTTAGATCAGCGCATTTTAGTTAAATATGAATGCAGTGCGAATTGGTGTGGCATTAAGTCTTTGACACTAATATTCGATGTTCGACCTTGGTAAAAAAAAAACCTGAATGCTGATGTTATTTTACTCTGTGTGTGTGTGTGTGTGTGTGTGTGTGTGTGTGTGTGTGTGTGAGGTAGACAAATCTCACTCGTCACTGCTGTGTCTGGTGTGGATTCGAGCACCACACGGGGCAAATGTGAGACAAGCCAAGTTCTGCTTACGGGTGTGTCTGTATTTTTTTTTTCTGGGTTCTCCCGCTTTCGTTCCACCTACTAGTTGGTCCGTTTAATATGAGCTGAAATAGTCTTGAATGGGACGTTCAACTAAATAAAAACATCTCATGCATCATTCATCGGACACTGGTAATAGATTTGCGGTTGGAATCCGGGTCAGTTGTCAGAAGCTTATGGGGCAGGACCAACTCTATCTGGACATTTCAAGCGATACTTATGCGAGTAAGTGTGGCTTATAACGACACAACACCAAGACGACGCATATAGCTACTGCGCTGTTGCTTCATCACGGTCTTATGAAAATTCGTAAATAACAAACGATGCATAGTTCGAAAAAATCACACGTCCCTGATGGTATTTGAACCCGGATCACCGGGTGTAGAAATCTAATGATCTAACTGCTACTGAGCCAAAGAGTTGACTCCCTGGCGCGATACGTTGTATCGAATTGCTGTGCTATTTATAGAAGCTACGCATCTGCCAACCCGATCTTCCAACCACACACCAGATAATCTCAAATGAATGAGTAGTGCAATGGGACATAACACACCCCATTTCGAGAGAGTAATCGTTTATTTACGAGACAGTCATTTTTATGACTATATGACTCGTCTTACGAATAAGAAAATTCGTAAATAATAAATGATGCATAGTTTGAAAAAATCCCACGTCCCTGATGGGATTCGAACTCGGATCGCCATGATAGAAATCCATTGCTCTAAACACTGAGCCAAAGAGTCGACTCCCTGGCGTAGTGTGTCAGATATTGTACTTATATGATACATTGTATCGAATAGATGTGCTATTTATAGAAGCTACGCATCATGTGATCTGCCAACCAGACCTTCCAAACAAGGCAGATAGTCTTGAATGAATGAGCGGTGCAATTGTGGACATAACACATGAGGCATACAAGTGTCTAACGTTTTTCTCTGCCTTCCTGACATGTTTCTGTTTTTATCTCGCCGAGCCGAGACGGTTCTAACGTGTACACACAATCTTTGTTTTGGATCAAAAATAAGAAAAGAAGGTATACCCCAGTTTTACTAAATAAAATTGGGTTTAAGTGGCTATACTTTTCATGGACATGTTTTCCTGATAATTCGGGCTCATGGAGTATAAATAATTATCTCTGCTGTTGTCTCTACTGGATTCTGTTCCTGTTTTAGAATTGTCAATTTTGGCTTTCCACCTCGGCCGTTATTGGAAACTTGAACAAACCTATCACCCACATACCCAAAAACAACTTTGAACCCACGCGGGTAAGAAATTTTATCGATATCAGCAGGCCCCAGGGATTTAAACTCTTTCACAGCAGTACTAAAATCGCATGACTTTTGAAAGACTCGAACATTTCTTTCCTTTGAAGGAATTTGTTCCGCCCCGTTGTAAAAGTTTCTTTATGGCATTTCGGTCATTTGGTATACACCTCCTCGTTTAGCTCTGCTGGTAGCGGGGTCGCATTTTGATAGAATTGTGGCTTATATACTGGCTACTTTGTTTCGAGCAGGTCTCTCACAAACATATACACCTACTCAACAAAGGAAGTTTTGGCGGTAGGTGTATAAGTTTCCCGCCGTTTATTATACACCGGTGTATAATATCCGGCGGGAAACTTATGATAATGATAGTTCGTCTCTCACTAATGAGAAAGACCATCATTATTTCTTGAATAGTGCTGATGTGTGTTGGTGAGTTCTTTGATGACTGACTAGGCCAATTCTGGCTCTAAACTGTCGGTTGCAAGTAGAGCAAGTCAATGTCATAGAGTTTGCTGGTGGCACATTTGTTTTGGCTTTGCGCTCTCTTTGATTTCTTTCAGCTTCACAGATTCTCTTCTTTTCATAGAGAGCTGCTCCTTTGTTGATGAGACCTCGCCACTTTGATCGCTCCTGTGCAGTCTGTTCCCAGGACCCCATTGGTATTTCGAAATCCTTCAGAGAGGCTTTGAGGGTGTCTTTGTAGCGTTTCTTCTGGCCACCTTGAGAGCTCTTTCCCTCCTGTAGTTCTCCATAGAAAACTTTCTTTGGAAGTCGCGCATCAGGCATTCTTATAACATGGCCAGTCCATCTAAGCTGTGCTAGCTTTAAGACTGTATGCATGCTTTGCATCCCTGCTTTCCTAAGGACCTCTGTGTCTGGAATCTTGTCCTGCCACTTGATTTTTAACAACTTTCTCAAACAGCTTTAGTGGAAATGGTTAAGTCTCTTTGCATGGCGTTGGTATACTGTCCAGGTCTCACATGCATACAAGAGGGTTGGCAGTACCACAGCCTTGTAGACTTTCAGCTTGGTGTCAAGCTTGATTCCATTTCGCTCCCAGACATTTGCACGGAGTCTTCCGAATGCCACACTAGCTTTTGCAATTCTGGCAGTGATCTCATCATCAATATGCACTGCTCTGGAGAGAGTGCTTCCCAGGTAGGTGAACTTGTCAACAACTTTCAGTTTTTGCCCATTCACAGTGATGGTTGGTTCATTATATGGTTTTCCGGGGGCTGGTTGGTGTACAACCTCTGTCTTTTTTGTGCTGATTGTGAGATCGTAGTTATCACATGACTGTGAGACTTGATCCATGGCTCTTTGCATTTTTGCCTCTGTGTTGGCATTCTTATCCATATCATCTGCATAGAGGAGCTCATCTAGCACATCAGTCTGAACCTTAGTTTTGGCTTGCAACCTTCTGAGGTTGAATATGTTGCCATCAAAACGGTACCTGATTGGAAAACCAGTGTCACTGTCCTGAAAAGCATCCATAAGCATGGCAGAAAACATCATGCTGAACAGTGTTGGTGCCAGAACACAGCCTTGTTTGACCCCATTTGTTACTTCAAATGGTTCAGAGAACTCTCCATCATTTTGCACACGTGCCTGCATGCCATCATGAAACTGCCGCACCATAGCTATGAATCTGGGTGGACAGCCAAACTTGGCCATGATTTTCCAGAGTCCATCACGACTAACAGTGTCAAAAGCTTTGGTGAGGTCAACAAACGTCATGTATAGATCTACATTCTGTTCTTGGCATTTCTCCTGAAGCTGTCTTGCTGTGAAGATCATGTCTATTGTCCCTCTGTCTTTTCTGAATCCACATTGACTTTCTGGGATAAGTCCCGTCTGATCAAGATGAGCATTCAGACGATTTAACAGAATTTTTGCAAGTATCTTCCCAGCAATTGATTGGAGGGAGATGCCTCTGTGATTGTCACAGACTTGAGGATTTCCTTTCCGCTTGTATAGGTGGATTATGGATGCATCCTTAAATTCTTGTGGGATAGCCTCCTTCCTCCACATACAGTGAAACAACTCTGTCAGTTTCTCTGCCATGGGTAGCCCCCAAGCCTTGTAAACTTCGGCAGGAATTGCATCTGCACCTGGGGCTTTGCCAGATGATAGTTGTTGAACTGCTTTTCTTGTTTCCGTAACGGTAGGAAATTCATCTAACAGAACACTGCACTCTATCTGTGGAAGTCTGTCGATTGCATCCTGATTGATGCTTGATGGTCGATTAAGCACACTATTGAAGTGTTCTGCCCACCTTTCCAAGATAGCTTCTTTATCTGTGAGAAGAGTGTTTCCATCTGCACCTAGCAATGTGGTGGCTCCAGAACTCTTTGGACCATAAATGGTTTTCAGTGCATCATGAAATTTCTTCATGTCCTTTCTATCCGCAAAAGACTGAATTTCTTCTGTTTTCTTCCTCAGCCAGAAATCTTGCATGTCCCTAAGCTTTGTCTGGACTGTCTTACAAATGTTGCTGTAGGCTGCTTTCTTTGATACTGAGCTAGTATCATCTTGATGTGCCTTGAGCAAACGGTGCTTTCCTTCAAGAAGCCTCTGAATTTCATCATCATTCTCATCAAACCAGTCTTGATGTTTGCGAGATGGATGGCCTAAGGTGCTTGCAGCTGAAGAAAGAACTGTTTTATGGAAAACTGTCCAGTTTTCTTCGGGGTCCTCTGAACTGAGATTCATTGCATCCAGTTGGTTGCAAATGTCTGTTAAGAAATCTTGTCTCATGCTGTCTTTATTCAGCTTTGAGACATCCAGTCTCTTAGGAGCTTTCTTGCCTTGAGGTCGCCTCGCAGGCTGTATTCTTGGGTTGAGTAGCTGACAACCAGTCTATGATCTGTCCAGCAGTCTGCACCACACATAGTCTTTGTCACTTTAACATCCTGCCTGTCTGTTCTCCGCACTATGACATGGTCTATGAGATGCCAGTGTTTGGAACGGGGATGCATCCAGGATGTTTTGTTCCTATTAGGTAGACGGAAGACTGTGTTGGTGATGAGAAGATCATGTTCAGCACACTTCCTGAGAAGCAAGAGACCATTGCTGTTGCACTTTCCAACCCCTTCTGGACCTATAACTCCTTCCCAGGTCTGGTGGTTTGTACCCACTCTGGCATTAAAGTCGCCAAGAAGGATAATCTTGTCTATGCGGGGTGTTGCAGAAATAACATTGTCTAGGTCATCATAGAACTTGTCCTTGACCTCATCTGGATTGGTCATTGTGGGTGCATAAGCACTGACAATAGTTGCATGTTTATTGCCTGACAGAGGAAGTCTCAATGTCATTAGACGGTCATTAATGCCTTTTGGCAATCCTGACAGCTTACCAACAAGTTCTGTTTTGATGGCAAAGCCAACTCCTGCTTCACGCCTCTCTTCACTTTTGCGTCCACTCCAGAAGAAGATGTATCCAGCACCAACTTCTTTGATCTCCCCAACATCTGCGAACCGAGTCTCACTCAGTGCAGCTATCTGTATATCATACCTCCCAAGTTCTCTGCCCACAAGGGCCGTTCTACGCTGTGGTCTATCTGACCCAGCACTATCCATTAAAGTGCGCACATTCCATGCGCCAATCCGTAAGGGGATTACTCTAGCTTTTTTCTTTGTGTTTCGACCGCTTAAGGGGTTCCCCGCTGATCGCGGTTAACCAGCCAGGGGGTTTGAAGCAGGCAATTGTTTAGGGCACCTTTTCTAGCCCCTTCCCCATGCTACGGGGGTGAGCAGTGCGGTCCTAAATAGGTCTGCTCAGTCACTCAGCCGACTGCCGAATTCTGCTTACTGCTTCTCCTCACAGAAAACGACCATTAGAACTGAGCCGCCTGTGTGCAGGTCTGCAACTACAGCTCCCAGTGTGTCCTACACCTGCTGCTTTGCCACTCGCCCATCGCCACAGGACTTTGTAGGTATGTGGGTGCAAGTGTGATGAAATTGTGTGTATGCAAGTGCTTGTGTGTTGAGAAATAAGATGACATGCGCTATGAAATTGGATTATAGTGAGGAAGAGGTGCGCAACGTCAACCTCACTCTCTAGTCCTCGCCCAGCTGCGCCCAGAGGCAAGACACAGGTCAAGACGTCTGGGGTTGGGTTTGGATGCAGTGGAACACCGTAACATCTTTAGTGCCTTGTCACGCTCTGCATGTTCCACAACATGTTGCTGTATCGCTTTCTGAACCGTTGAATCAGATGATTTCTTCCGCTCCATCTACCGAAACAGTCTTTGCATATCTGGACTAGGCATATCCAGACACACAGGTTTGATTTTGGAGTTTCCTTCTCCTAGATGAAATGCTGGCCACAGCTGAAGAGCTCCATCTACCCTTTCTTAGGTTTTGTTTAGAGACCTGTAAACTCCTAGGAGGGCTGTCAACCAAGACTAATGAGTTCCCCCTGCCCAGATAGATTTTTGTGTAGAGAACTAGCTTAACTCCTAGATGAGTTGCCTTCCAAGGCTAACGAGCCCCATCTGCACCGCGTGACAACGGGTAGTACTGATTACATGTTACAGTAGCAGTTAAACTGACCTGACCACCGGCGGGAAACTTATACACCGGTCTCTAATATCAGGCGGGAAACTTATTAGTCCTCCTGTAGATATACGTTGTTATTTTTATATAAGACTCAATAAAAGGTAAGTACATTATGTAATGGGTCAGATGCACCGCAAAAATAATGTTTTCGCCGTGTTCAAAGTCATTAAATAATTCCAAGGCTGATTGGAAGCTTTTTTTTAGCAAATCGTGGTTAAGAATCTTTCTATTGTTAAATGCATTTTCTTCCTACAGAGTATTTAAAATCCTTTGCTGTGAAAGAAAAGAAAAGAAATTTCCGGTTTCATTTATTTACAATTCCCCCAAAAGTTATATTTAACGAATCGTAGCATACATTTGTGTGAAAATAGCTCTTGCTCCCTGGTTCCATTGTTAGTAGAAGGTTAGGGTTAGTGTGAGTTGAATGAGAAACCTGGCAGTAGGAACGAACTTTACACATTTATTTTTGACCAGCTGTTTTCCCCCAAAACAGCCGGGCATCAAATGGTCCTCTGTCTTTCAAGCAAGGAGATTAGCCCTTGACAGATCCATATACACTAGCTCATCAATTTAAGCACATTATGTAGTTATGTTAAATCATACTTACAGCTGTAGATGGTATTGAATTATTTGCGTTTATCATAGAAGCAATACGTTTACCGACGTTTAAAAGGGAAATTACTGTGAAGGTTCTATTTGTTCATGATTGCACGAGGAAATGTAAATATCGTGCACAGTTAGTTACCTCGTTAAGTCCGTGGGATAGATTGGCTAATATGCCATGTCGCGAGAAAAGAAAGTTAAGCGGAATATAATAGGTCTTAATATGCTGCGCACGGTTTGGCCAACAGGCTTGCAGTCTTAAGATTAATAGCAGTTGTTATAATGAAACAAAGCAGCCAGTATATAAGTCAGTTAGAGTATGTCGGAATCGGTCAATACGAAAATTATAGACCCGGCACGTGAACTTAAAGCCTCCCTCGCTGCGCTCGGTCGGCTTTAAGTTCACGTGCCGGGTCTATAATTTTCGTATTGACCTCTCCTCCATACTCTAACTATTACATATATTGTGATCAGAGCACAAACGACGAAAGGTTTCATCTTGGATGTAAATTCCACCTAAGTATAAGAACATAACGAAAACATTATTTCAATATAATATGGGCGAGGTTATAATAAATATAGAAGCATTGATATTATTTTTTCCTGAAAATCCCTGATTATGTACAGGTTCGTTTCATAAATCAGTACATAGCGATTTGTTTCATAAGTATTGGCATAGCAGTACCTGTACTTGAAGCTGGGCCAAATTTTATAAGGTGTTTTCAGATTTGAACGGATTTCGCTCAGTCAATCCTAACACATAGACATACGCACTGATTTTAATATTTTAGATTTTGATCGATTAATAAATAGATAATAACACATAAAATATGATAAGCGAAATAACATAACTTCTGTGACACAAAAAACAAGTTTAACATTGACTTCTCACACTATAGGGAAGTTTGAACTAAAAATTTATTATTCCATTAAAATGACAGATCATCCAGTAGACTACACCTTACATAATATTTGGTCTACCCTATGTAGAGTCAAGGTTATGGAAGCTTGAAATCTAACATTTTACAAAAGACTGCCTTACCTTGTTTGGACTGTCTTTTCGCCATTTTGTGTCCCAGTACCTTTTCGGGCTGCTCCCTTGTGATCAAATATTTACATGCAACTGATTTGAAAAAAATAACCAATTTTATGTATCATTATGTAACACACCTAATTGATTGTATAATATGGTGTACCGCGGCTAGTATGATGCAATATTTCAAGCTTCAATAACCTTGCATATACCCAGGGTAGACTAAATATTATGTTAGATGTAATCTACCGGGGGATATGTCAATTTAACAATATAATCTGTTTTTTGGTTCAATCTTTCTTGAAACGTAGAATAAATCTTAAAATTGATATGTGTATCCCAGAAGTTATGATATTTTGCTTGTCATTTTAATGTGCTACTATTTATAAATGAATAGACCAAAATCAAAAATGAAACAATCAGTGCATATGTGTATGTACTATGATTAAGTGAAATCCGTTCAAATCTGAAAACACTCAATGAAATTTGGCAAAGCTTCAAGTACTGGTACTGCTATGTCATTACTTATGAATAAATCGCTATGTACTAAACTTATGAAACGAACCTGTATGGCAGAAAAGCTGTGTCCACGAAACATGTATTCCACTGTTGTTCTAGCAATGTCGACATAAGGTAGTCATAGCGTTTGAACTGAAATAATAATAATATAAACCCCATACAATTAACTGATTACCTACGTTTAGGCGATGGTTCCATAAAATCAGAACATCGGCTAAAATATTAAACGTATGGTATACAAATTGCAAATGGCGTTTTGGTTTCGAAATCAGAGACGAAATTTGATATATGAAATATATGCAAAAATACATTGTTGGTGATACACGATCTTCACAGCCACAAAATAGCTTTACCTTGACATGCACACAGCCTCACGTTTACACTTGTATGGTTTATATTTGTCTCCAGTATCAGCGCGTTTTAGTATGAATAATGTGGCATAAGCAGTCCAATCAATAAGTGAGCGGCGTACCGGTGGCGTCGGTTTTAAGCGTACTTCCGGGTAGGTGGGATGAAAAAATTGTGTAAACAAACCATGGATAAATGAGTCTGCCAGGTAAGATTAGTGTTACTCATTTCTCTGTAGATAGTTGTTCTATATGTGTATGTGCAGTATAAAGTACATCACTTAAGCTTTAAACTGATATGAAAATAACCTTGCAACACTTCGTAGAAACTGTGATTGATGCGCCAAACTTTCAATCGAAGCTTTGTGGCTTACCTGTTCTGCCATGCGACATCAGGAAATGACAAGTTTGGAGCAATTCCATTTAACCTGTACAAATTTTGATAATGTCTGATCTTCACAGTAACCGAATAATGATCTATACTATCCTTAATTAAGATGGGATGCCACATGGCCGGTTTTTTCGGGTATACGTAGTTTCTTCGACGGTGGCGTCTGTAATAGGTACCTTTCTTCCGGAGGGGCTCGATATTTAAATCTTCAATAAAGCTATTTAAAGCATACAAAATACGTTTTACGTTTGTGCTACCGTAATGCAAGATACCTATACAAAGTTTGCATACGCTGCTGAATAATATGAAAACAGCCGACCGAAATAGAATATTTGATATCTATATAGAGTTTCGTCTTATATATTTCGATCTTGCAGGTAGAGAAAGTGATTTAAATGATTTAGCCAGCATCACCATTTATTGTACAAAGGTTCACACAGCTCTTTGACATGGCTTAAATGGTTTGCTTATATCTAATTCGTTTTAAGAAAATTTGAAATTTGACAATATCAATTTAACCCATTGCACCCCCCTCCCACGCCAAAAATAATATAATCGATTTTAAACGAACGCAAATGTCACATTTCCGAAATGTTCTCATTTCATTATTTCTCGTCGCTGTTTCGTAATACACCCGAACCTCCCATGATAGTAGAACGAGATACTGAATTGGAGCGGAGTGAAATTTACTTTCCTGATCTACTCACGTCTGTGAGATGCGGTTCAAATTATTTTATCAGTACCTTTGAATGTTTTACAATAAGAAAAGATGGCCCTTACTTAATGTTTATGCGTTTCACATCCAATTGGACTAACATGCGTACGGGGAGTGTAGTGGCTTATAGTTAGAGCTCAGGATTCAGGAGCGAGAAATAATGGGTTCGATACACACCTCCGCCGTGCTGTGCCCATACGCAAGACACTTTAATCTCCCCCACGGTATTACGTAGCATCCAGGAATCAGTGGTTTCGTCCCGACATGACTGAAAAAGGTGTTGCTTTGGACAAAAACCCATACCCAGATCAAAATAACATTCATGAAACAAGAAGTTTTATCGACGTTGGCCTCCTCCGTAAATGTATGCTTTACTCAACCCCTCCGTCAAGGAGACGACATAATTGATATTTTCAAAAGTGTGAGATTTTAAACAAATTATCGAATTTAAAATATACAATAATACGTAGTCCAAATAGCACTTACCTCTTCGCAAGTGATTGCAAAATACAGAAAATTATTTTGGCAAAAATAAGGAAGTAGTCTGATTTCGACACCCCAATTTCCATTGGCTGATTTATACTGGCGCATATTTGCGTGCTGCACGAGGCATGACTGCGACATAATTTTTATACCAGAACGTGTAGTGTGATATAACCCTTTGTATGCGCTATAACGTTTGGATAAAAAGTAGCGGGAAAAGAGTTTTAAAACAACATTTTCGTCGTAAAAATCCAAGAACCGTCCATAAAATAGCTGTATAAACTTTTCTCACCCGCCTAATAGCAAACTATAGATTGGACTGCGTGATACTATTCGATGTTCGACCTTGGTTAAAATTACTCAATTGCTGGTAGTTTGGACCGACTTCGCCTTGCTTAATTTGGCTCTGTGGCCCACGACCTACATTTTACATGCCCTGTTTCTGAACGTTTCGTGCACGTAGATCGCTTCGGCGTAAAATATGGGTTATATTTAAATAAAGCGCGCGTTTGTGGTGTTTTTCTAAGGATTTTAAATATCTGTACCCAAGGGCGTGTTTATCATATATGTCAGGTAACAAATCTCACTCACGCATCATTTAACGGACCCCCGTAACAGGTTAACAGTTGGAATCACTGCAGTTGTCTGAAGCTGTTTCTATGTTTTGATTTTCTTTTCTCGTTTTACGTTCAAGTAAATAATCAGGCATGTCGGGACAGGACAAGGCCATCTTAAGAGATGTGACTTTCGTAAGGACACCATTCCGAGTAGTTGGGTTTCGAACCCAGGACCTTTCATTCCGGAGTCGAGACACTCTACCACTAACCTATACGCCGAGAAACTATATGAGCCTTCGCATGAAAAAAACAACAACAACAATTTGGTTTGTCTGACACAAACCGGTGTGCACAGTCACAGAAGCAGGCTAGAAGCTTGAAATTCAGTTAGTAGAAGATGGATTGTACTATCCGTGTACAGCGAAACCAAAGGCGGTGATCACTGTGCAGTTACATATGCAGATTGTTGATTTTCTCATGCACTGGCTCATATGGTTTAGTTCTGTACGTTCAAACATTTTATCCCATAACGTAATATTTATTTTTTCCATCAAAATATGCAGTCAATCATATGAAAAATTGATAAGCTTCACGCTCGATGGTCCAAATGAATATCATTCAAACAAACAACTAAAACAAACACCTTGTCATTTGAAAATAACAATTCAGCATTTATACATCTTATTGTTTCAGTTTCAAAACTTAATCATCATTTAAAGTCCAATTCGCATGCGCCAAAAATACACACGTGTAAATATACTCCGGTGTGCAAATTTTACTCGGGGTAAGTAAATGGTGCATGCGAACACAAATACACACCGGAGTATATTTACATATGGGTAAATTTACTCCTGGGTCTGACCAGATGCAAATTTTATTTTTACAAATACACACGTGTAAATTTACTATTATGTCCCATGCGAACGCAAAGTAAAATTTACCCCGAGTATTTTTATTTCAAGTCAATATTCTGCTTTTAGATAACGAATTTTCTCATTTTTTGTTCCTAACTGATTATATGACAGTTGCTGAAACTGTGGACATTGTTGCTAAATAAGAGTTTATTGCCATTCATAACATTTTAGATCATATGGAGTGCAAACATCCACACTATTTCTTCATCATTCTTGGTTAGGATTCTTGGGGCATTTTAACAGTAATTCCTTGTGAAAGGATGAAAAAAGGGAACTGTATAACTGCTAAGGTTATGCCTGAACATTACATGATTCCCCTCTGCTGCCAAAGTCTATATGAACACCTTGAAGCAGCCTCTTCTTGTTTTGCAAATACAGAAAACTTAAATGAACAGGTTTTAATCCACAAATGATAAATTTACCTACAAAAATACTCCTGGCGATAAAACCCATGCGAACGCAATTTAAATTTACTCTCAGGTTGATTTGCACACCGGAGTATAAATACACACCGGAGTATATTTACACGCGTGTATTTTTTGCGCATGCGAATTGGACTTAAGTGAATTATTTTGGTTTTTAATTTTTTCACCAAGGGAGACTACTCTCACATGAATATAATGTTGTTATTCAAATACGGTCCCATCTCTTTTGAGCTGATGGGTATATTCAGGTTTAATTTCCAATTAACAAGTCCAAAGAACAAATGTGATCAGGAGACAAAGAATGAAAAGGTTCTGAAATAACTTTTATATATCCCCTTTAATTACTGTAGTTTTGCAACTTTCAACAGAGTAGTCAATACAAAGACTAGTTTTATCCAAATAATAATTGAACCAAATATATTAAATCTTGGTTAGAAAATGTATCTAAACCTATAATAATTTTCCGATTTCTCAGAATATTCTCAATGATCTCAAAGGACCAAACAGAAAATATAATTTGCACTATGGATTATGTACGGGGAGACTTTTTAGGACCACCACACAACACAGCACCAGCTTCAGTAATAGCAAATAGAAATTAAAAGAGCAGTGAACACATTTATTAGAATGGGTTTGGGCCATACCATGGTTTCGGCTACTTAAGCCTCTTCAGTGACCCTTAAGATATGGCAACATGGAGCCAAAATTAATTACTGTAATTTCGCAACTTTCAAAAGAGTAGTCAATACAAAGACTAACGCGATTTATCACGCCCTCTATCGGGAAGCAGAGCCTCCATGAGGGCGTGATCACCTACCTATCAAAAACCGCTTTACGTTCTTAAAAAATTTAGAGGGCCAATCAGAGAGCAGGATTCCCATTTTACCCATAATGCAACGCATTGTTTACATTTTATTGGTTTTTCAAATTCACGAGTATCGAAAAAATACAGGTAAAAATGACAAGGGAGCGGGAAAATGTGTTAAGTTTATGATATTTTGTATTTCAAATAAATAATTATTCTTAAAATATTTAGTATATAAATGTTTTTCCCATGATGCACGCGTGATCTCGAGAAAATACCCTTCCCACAATGCACAGCGATGACGTCATTCGTGAAGAGAAAAATTAAGTGACGGATCCAGGCGTCTATGGAGGACAGACAGGACGTAATTAGACGACTGGATCATCCGGGTTATACAAAGACTAGCAGTGTTCCTGTTCTTAAGTGTTATTAGACAAGACGGGAAATTGACACTGAGTCATTTTGTCACCATTAATGAGAATTTAATAGTTGTAGATTCACTGACCACTCTGTAAACAATGGTGACACTTTAATGCTGCCAATCTATCTTATGCTATTTATTTAACCATTTTAAGATACTTAGTTCTCTGCTGGTGTCCCAAACGGAGCAGTCTTCGCAAAGTATGTAAGAGAGAGAGAGAGAGAGAGAGAGAGAGAGAGAGAGAGAGAGAGAGAGAGAGAGTGGACATAAGAATAAATGTATAAAATATTTGTGGGGTTTAGACTATCGTTTCCCCGAATCTAGATACTAGTAATTGTTGGTTGGTGTGTGCGCACTTTTCAAAAATCTCTCTCATACCTTACTTACATGGTTTTTTTTTTTTTTTTTTTTTTTTTTTTTTTTTTTTTTTTTTTTTTTTTTTTTTTTTGCAGACACTAGACATTGATTTTGCAATTCTCTTGTCTAAAATGATATATTTGACCTGACACGTATGTTATTCTGTAATGAGAATTTAACAAGTCATGGTCCGAAATCCGTGTCTTAGATATAATCATTCGACCTACATGCAGAGGGGTATGGCTGGAATCTTATTTAATCTTATTTAATGACCCCCCCCCAGCACAACTAGTTTTAGCCTTTGATCACTTCTGAAGATCGTTAGTGATGCTAAAGACAATGTATAAGGAAACAATTTATCTTTTCTACTTTTATTTAGCAGAACTTAGTGCTACATGTCTTTGGAATGGGTTATGGGTTAAAGCTAGGATTAGGGTTAGGGCTAAGGTTAGGGCTAGGGCAAGGGTTAGGGTTAGGTCTAGGGTTTTTTTTCTACGTTTATTTAGCAGAACTGGGTTAGGGTTAGGCTAAGGCTAGGGTTAGGGCTAGGTTTTGGCTTAGGGTTTGGGCTAGGATTAGGGTTAGCGTTAGGGTTAGGTAAAGGGTTATGATAAGGGCCACGGCTTGGGTTAGGGCTAGGGTTAGGGTTAGGGATAATGTTAGGGTTAGGGTTAGGGCCAGGGCTACGGTTAGGGCTAGGGTTGAGGTTAGTGTTAGGGTTAGGGTGAGGGTTAGGGTTAGGGTTAGGGTTAGGGCTAGGGCTAGGGCTGGGGTTAGGGTTGGGTTAGGGTTAGGATTAGGGTTGAGGTTAGGGTTGGGGTTAGGGTTAGGGCTAGTGTTAGGGTTAGGGTTAGGGCTAGGGTTAAGGTTAGGGTTAGAGATAATACAATGGTTATGGCTTGGAGCTAGGGCTAAGATTAGAGCTAAGAGTAGGCTAGGCTAGGGCTAGGGTTAGGGCTGGGTTAGGGTTAGGTTAGGTAAGGGATACGGTTAGGGCTAGGGTTAGGGTTAGGGATACGGTTAAGGTTAGGGTTAGGGCTAGTGTTAGGGTTAGGGTTAGAGTTATGGCTAGGGTTAGTGTTTGGGTAATGTTAGGTTTAGGGTTGGGGCTAGGGTTATGCTAAGGCTAGGTTTAAGGCTAGGACGAGGGTTAGTACTAGAATAAGGCTTGAATCTTTTAATGGCGGGATCCCGCCACCCCTTCTATTTTGTTTGTATATTGATCAAAATAAGTTCTTTCTTTTTAATTGTCGGTAAATCTTACATTGTATGCGTAGGTGTATATCTGTATGAGTCTGTATGATAGAAAGTACCAGAGAGAAAGTGTCTCGTTGTTTGAGGGACGAGTTAAGATTGACAGACTCCACGTGCTAGCATCCCTTTAACAATGATCTAGAGATCTAGCTCAGTGAACCAATGGCAAACGCCACAAGACGCATTAATACCAATTTTATGCGAGCTTGACATTTTGTAAATATTATTGCCTAAAAGAAGTCATCACGTTTTTCGATTCCTGGTAAGATTTAAAGTTTTCATTTTTTACATTACGAAAACTCATGCAACATACAAAAAAAAAATAAAAAATAAAAGAAAACAATAAAAAAAAAGAAATAAAATAAAATAGAAAAAAAATTCATTGGAAAAAGTTTGGTTTTCTTAATATTTTCGCTCAAAACATACAGAGTCGAGGCGGTTCTATCCAGTACCGACAATGCATGTTTTGGAGCAGAAATAAGAAAAAGTAGGTATACCCCTGCATATACCCTAGTTTTATTATATAATACCCCAGTTTTACTATATGAATTTAGAGTTTAAGGGGATATAAATTCCACGAACATGTTTCCTAATAAACACTGATCAGAGCAAGGAAAGTGCCACTGCTTATCTTCTACAATTTAAAACGGCTCGCTCCAAAATTGGAGTGTGGCGGCCCTAAATAGTCTCCCCGTACATCATACATAGTGCAGATTATGTTTTCCTTTTGGTCCTGTGAGATCAGCGAGGGTATTCTGAGAAATTCCGAGGCGGTTCTTACGAGTACCCACAATCTATGTTTTGGAACAAAAAATAAGAAAAATAGGTACACCCCAGTTTTGCTATATAAAAGTGGGGGTTGAGGGGGTATTCTTTGCATGTTTATGTTTTCCTGATGTGCATGCTGTATGCAGAACAAAATATAAATCTAAATTTTATCATTGGCAGCTTTTGTAGGCTTGCAGGCTAACAAATTATTATTTTCCGTGCATCTTCTCTATTCTTGAAAATAAGACAGTTCGCTAATTCGACTAATATTTCCCGAGGGAGCGACAGAACATCATCTGTCTGGTTTCATAAACAAAAGACAGAATCCATAACAGAAGAAACTGAACTAGAATGAATTGATAACAATTGGAAACAATGCACTAAAACGACACCACTGCAGGTCACTTCATGTATGTACTTAACGTAACCGGTAATGGTCTCCATCCCTTGCACTGGGTTTTTCGATTACACAGACTATCTAAATAAGCGTAAATAAGCGTTATATTTCATTGTTTTGATGAACAATCAACTAAAATATCGTATTGTTTATAAGAAAATTCATCAAACAATCCACGGTCTTCATTTACAAGGATGTAAATGATACATCAAAGTAGCATAGAGACAAATTACCTTAAGTGCTTTTGACCATTAACATACTGATGAAGCGTAGGAAAGGTCACGAAAAACAGGAGCCAGTTGTTCAAAATTAACGATGTCGTTAGTTAATGATTCATTAAAATTTCAAATGGCAATATTACAAAAACACTGCTATTTTTTTTTGTTGAAAAAATGTGATTTTTTTTTTGTTGAACAAATGTGAGAATCCTTTGCATTGCAAAGGATTCTCACATTTTTTCAACAAAAAATTACAGTGTATTTGCTTATGTAGTCGGCATTTACTTAACAAGTTGAGGTCTTAACAATGTCGTTAAGCGAACAAAGTTTTGAACAACCGGGCCCAGATAAATTACAGTTGAGCACTTACGATGAGTAAACTTTGCGCAGCACGACGAGAAAGAATCAAGCAAAGAGTAGGAAGCATCGGGTGCAGAACGTGAGCCGAGCCAAATTCTTGCATAAAAAACCAAAAAAAAAACCAAAAAAAAAAAACAAAAAAAAAAAAAAAAAAAAAAAAAAAAAAAAAAAAAAAAAAAAACAATAAAGTGCTGATACAAAGAGAAATGAGCCGCCTCGTGGGAAAACCAACAATGTGGTTTCCGAACAAGTCCGACACAAACCGACCTGTACAGTCACAGAAAAGAGCTAGAAGCTTGAAATGAAGAGGAATTGTACTATCCGTGTAGCGAAAACAAAGGCGCTGATCAGCTTCGCAGTTACTACGAAGCTGATCTGCGCCTTTGTTTTCGCCTATGCAGATTGTTGGTTTTCCCATGTGGTGGCTCAAATATATGTCGTACGAGTCAGCAGCTCTCGACTGTACATCTTCACAATATCCTACTTTTCATTACTCGTATAACTGTTTTGTATGTATGAAGAGAAATATTGAATACGAAACTTCATTATAGTAATTCTGAAAAGCTAATACGATCTCATAGTTTATTTAATTCCATGTCTAATTACTCTCTTTCTAAGCATTTCCCAGAAAATGTTTTAATAGGGCTTCTACAGATAAATGTTGTCTGGTGCAGATCTTATACCAATTTGGACTGCATTGAGATAAGCCTTTTATATACATATAAATCAGAATTGGCCCATTTATACAAAGAAAAAAGTATGATGCTTATAGATTTTAAATAGATAAGAAAGAAAAAAGGTTAAACTTTCTCACATTTCCCTACTTTACTTTCAATCTGAACAATCTTCTAGATTAAATTTTCTAAGAGGCATCTTCAGTAAAATATATACACGGGCAAATCCTCGTATTCTCGTATGAGGACCCAAACCCTGTCGACAATAATGTTTTCAACAGATTTATAGACGATCTGATGCGAATGTATGGCATGTGACAAAGAAGTAGAAGAAATTATACAAAAAGCCTGATGCTGTTCATTTCCGTAAGCTAAAATCAGTCACGTGATATTTTTATTATCATACAAAAAATGTGCGATAAGAATTCATATCAAAAGCAAAGCCTCAGATATCCTTATCTTGTGTGCAAGAATGAAGATGTTGTCCATTTCATTAGCTAAAATCCTCTTTAGCTTGATAAAATTATTGCTTCTTGGACAATGTTTGGTTTTCATGAATAATAAATATTTCCCTGAATAACAAACATGTCAAGTTCAATTTATCATCTTGCTTCTATAATCACCATAAAATCAATAATTGACCATATGGGGTTAAAGAATGGGGAAAGAACTGCTGAACATTAGCGTTATATATATACTACTCAAACTTTGAAAAACATCAAAACCTTTTTTCACAGGGCATACTGGCAATCTGACATCCAAACTTTTGCTATAGATGTGTAGCAGAATCATCACTGTGTTATCTGCGAGTGCTTCTCGCAGACTTGCAGAAACGATGGAATCCCCCTGAAATTGAAGTTGTCACTGTTGCCTACCCTATCCAATTCTGTCATTCATCCCCATATTACTGGTTCATTCAACTGCCAAACTGTTTGATAATCAAAATGTCGTTCCTTTTGTGATTAAAATGCACTTTTGAAAAAATTCATAAATTTGTGATTCTTGGTTATAAACACGATTTTATATTTAAAAAAAAAAAAAAAAAAAAAAAAAAAAAAAAAAAAAAATCGCGTGAAACATTGCCCATAAGGCTGCGAGTTTGGAACAGACAGCCGTTTTGAGCTATGGTCGTTGGTTTAGATTTTACACCGTTTTGAAACTTTTGTCATTGTACTGAACATTTTGTTTGGAAATTTGCATAATGCGATTAAAACAATTGACAACACTGACAACACAATTTAAAAACGCTGTTTTGTGGAAAGCGGAGTATGTATTCAAAAACAGGTTTCAGTTTCATACTCACAGCGAACAGGAAAACATTTTTAGAGAAAACATGTTTTATGGTAAAAAAAATCGTGTTTTTAACCAACAATCACAGATTTCTGAAATTTTCCAAAAGTGCATTTTAATCACAAAAGGATCGACATTTTGATTATCAAAACTGTTTTGCAGTTGAATGAACCAGTAAGATGGAGAGAATGACAGAATTGGATCGGGTAGGCAACAGTGACAATTTCTATTTCAGTGGGGTTCCGTAGTTTCTGCAAGTCTGCGAGAATCGCTCGCGGGCAACTCGAAAAAAGATGGAATGTTTGCACGGTAATGGTTTTGCTATATGCCTATAGCAAAATTTTGGGTGTTACATTGGCAGTATGTCCTGTAATCAAAAATAAAGTTTTGACGCTTATAAAAGTTTGAGTAGTGTATTATTAGCCAAGAATTTAGAATATTTCACCTTTAGCTGGGCAGATTAGTGAAAAGATTGAGCATTTAATGATGCAAGCATGATACTTGGCACAAACCTTGGTCAGGCCATAAGATAAAATAAAAAACCGTTAGTCACTCAAAAAAAAATCAAGATTGCCACCATTTTTCAACATGGCCGCCATAAATAGAAAGAAATGAGGGGTTTACTCTAACACCTGTTTTTGACCATTCTTGTATCCTATTATATGACCTAAGGCATATAGAAACAAAATTCTTATCAAATTCTGTGCATTAAAAATCAAGATGGCCACCATTTTTCAAAATGGCCGCCGCTAAAACCTGTCAAACTTGGCCTACTTTAGCCGTTTGATTATCAAAATGTATGAAGGAAGGTACATGGAAGCTAAATCTTATCATATTTTGTACATTAACAAATCAAGATTGCCACCATTTTATAAGATGGCCGCCGTATATGCAAAAATGTAGGTTTGTACTGTAAAACCTGTAATACTTTGCCTATTTTGACCGTTTGTTTATCACAATGTATGAATTAAAGCACATGAAAACTATATTTTATCATATTTTGTTCATTAATAAATCAAGATGGCCACCGTTTATGGAAATATGAAGGTTTTTACTTTAAAACCTCTCATACTTGGCCTAGTTTGACCGTTTTTTTTATCAAATTGTTTGTTTGAAATTACAAAACAAAAAACTAAATCTTACCATATGTTGTGCATAAACATCTAGATTGCTGCCACGTTTGAGGATGGTCGCCATGTATGATAATGTAAGATAACACCTGTCATAGTTACTTTCTTTAACACCTGTCATATTTGGACTATCTTGGCCGTTTTAAATTATGGAAACTTCTATTCTTCGTCCCCAATTTCTGGTGGATATGTACTGAGGTTCTGGATAAACAACCCACATTTGCCATGCTGTACTTAAACCTGTTCCACGGAAAGCCGAAACAACATCACATCAAGTACAGGCGTGGAAGAAAGTGATTCCTTTCGCTTTGTCAGGGCCAATATTGTTTCTACTGTAATTTTTTGGTATCCATTGGGGTTCGCTCCTTGACCAAAGGCAAGCCATAGCTTTTCAAGACCAATTTCCGCATGAAAAGCTTCGACAGTTGTTGGCATATTCCTCAAACGTTTTGGAGGCACGAGGTGACAATGCGTTTATCAAAGCTGGTCCATCAACTAAAGTAGCAGAAGATTCTGGCCTAGCATCTAGAGCTGCAATTTTGTCTTCTAAAATTGAAGCAAGCAGCAACTTTTGCCCGCTATGAAGTTGGAAAAGACTGATTCTCGTGGTGAAAGAAATCTAGGAGGTCAAACTCTCTGGACTGGCATGAGATAAACAACTTTGAGAAGAGGCGGCAGTCACCCTTTAAAGCATTTGTTTAAAATCAGCAGGAGCTGGTAAAGTCAAGTTTATTCTTCTTGATGGGATAATAGAATGAACCTTCATCACCCGGACGGCCTATTACCTTTGTGTCCAGAGTGAGCAAGTCAGCAGATTCTTCTAAAAAGGATATCCCATTTCTTTCATTACAGTATAAAGTTTACCACTGTCATTGTGCAAGAGCTGTCTATTCATGATGTCTGGTAATTTTATTTGTGTATATGCTAAAAGCTCTGAAAATACTAGTGGGTATATTTTTAGCTCACCTGAGCCGAAGGCTCACAGGTGAGCTTATAGTATACCCATGTTCCGGCGTCCGTCCGTCGTCCGTCGTCCGTCGTCCACAATTTCAAAGATCTCCTCCTCTGAAACCGCTTGGCCAATCAAAGCCAAACTTCATGTGGAGCATCCTTAGGAAGGGGGAACGAAAGTTTATATAAATGGTCCAGGTCACATGACCAAGATGGCCGCCATGGCTATATATAGCAAAAACCTTTAAAATCTTCTCCTCCAGAACCAGTGGGCCGATTTCCATGAAACTTGGTATGTAGCATCGGGGATGCGGGCCCATCATAGTTTATATAAATCATGACCCTGGGATGACCTTGACCTATTTTACGGCAAGGTCAACTTAGGTCGCCAATGCATTTGAATGGGAAAAAATGGTAAAATGCTATTTAATGGGTAAAACTTACTGAGAATAAGCAAATGGACAGAAGATTAATGTTAAATTGTTAATAGAAAATTTTAGCCCCTGGGGGGGTTTCTGCCCCTTCCCTGGGGCTATATACATGTATATTTCCATAATAATGAAACATCTTCTCCCCTGCAACCGCTTGGCCAATCAAAGCCAAACTTCATATGGAGCATCCTTGGGAAGGGGGAAAAGGTTTATATAAATTGTCAAGGTTACATGACCAAGATGGCCGCCATGGCTATAAATAGAAAAAAACGTTTAAAAATCTTCTTCTTCAGAACCAGAAGGCCTATGATTTTGAAACTTGGTGTGAAGCATCTGGGACTGGAGCTCTACAAAGTTTATATAAATCACGACCCTGGGATGACCTTGACCTATTTTACGGCAAGGTCAACTTAGGTCTCCCATGCATTGTAATGGGAAAAATAGGAAAATGTAATTAAATTGCAGAAAACTTACTAGAAATGAGCAAATGGACAAAAGATTTATGTTTAAGAAAAATATTTTGGGCCCAGGGGGTTGTCTGCCCCTGCCCTGGGGCTATATACATGTATATGACCATAATATTGAAACATATTCTTCTCTGAAACCGCTAGGCCAATCAAAGCCAAACTTTTTGTGGAGCATCCCTAGGAAGAGGGAATCAAAGTTTATATAAATCATGACCCTGGGATGACCTTGACCTATTTTACGGGAAGGTCAACTTAGGTCGCCCATGCATTTGAATGGGAAAAAATAGGAAAATGTCATGTAATTACAGAAAACTTGCTAGGAATGAGCAAATGGACAGATGATTTATGCTTATGAAAATATATACATGTAGATGGCCATAATATTCAAACAGCTTTTTTTTCAGAAACTGCTTAGCCAATCAAAGCCAAAGAGGAAATGAAAGTCTATATAAATTGTCATGGTCACTTGACCAAGATGGCCGCCTTGGCTATAAATAGCAAAAAATTTTAGAAATCTTCTTTTTCAGAACCAGAAGGCCTATGATTTTGAAACTTGGCATGAAGCATTACGGAATGGAGGTCTACAAAATTTGTATAAATCATGACACTGGGATGACCTTGACCTATTTCACGGCAAGGTCAACTTAGATGGCCCATGCATTTGAATGTAGAAAATTGTTAAAATGTCATTTGAAGGACAAAACTTGCAGTTAATTGGCAAATGGACTGAATTTTTATGATTTGGAAAAGACATTGACTCCAGGAGTTATTCTGACCCTGCCCTAGGGTTATATACATGCATTGTACCATTCTAGTCTGACAAGTTTATTGGTACATGTATATATCTCAGGTCTCAGGTGAGCGTTTACAGGACCATTGGTCCTCTGGTTTCTCTTGTGAGTCCTCTTGGTCTTCCTTTTCAATTGCTGCAAGATGCGCTCTTTCCCTGTTGTACAGAGACGTTAAACATGACCTATGATACTTTAGCTCTTGTGCCACTATATCACCATTAGACAATCAAGCTAAGTGCTGCAGTCATTCAGATTACGGGTACATTCATTCAGTCATTTGTCAAGCTCCATGGTCATAGCTTGTCTAAGTTCAAACTTTGGTTCTACTTCTTCGCATAAAAAGCATAGGCAATCAAGACTTGCTCTTTGGATCTATAGCTGTATCTAGCTGGTACACATAAACAAGTTCTTGCTACAAGTTATAGCATTTTGGACACTAAATAGTCCTCCAGATTTGAACTTACTAGAAGCTTGTTTAGCTGACACTGGACCCCATGCTGAGTTTCACAGCAGTGAAGTCACCAGTGTGCCCTTGTTGTGTCATGACATCCACTCGTATGTATCTAAATGAGAAATATGCATAACTCATTGTAAGATATAAACATTTATGAAAAAGAAAAGAATACACGGTTAAATGGATTTGAAGAAAGCGACAAAATAATACCACTAACTCAAAAATAGGATCATAATCAATACTTGAAGCTGTATACCCAAGCTCTTGCAAAGTATATTACGGCACTTGCGAGCAAGATAGAATTGTCCTTTAATCTGACCCACTCCAACAAAAGTCAGAAGATTACATGAGTTTCGATCTGAAATTTTGAGCTAAGGGCCAAATATGCCATTTTTTCAAAGTATAATAATGGCCGCCATTTTGAAATTGGCAGCCATATTGATCCACATTATCATTTTTTGATATATTTTTACGTCAATTTAAGTTCCATAAAGCAATTGCAAAAGTTTTGCCTATTCATTTTGTATAACAATTGATTTGAAATATGTGTGGAGTTGTAAGGGTGGGATTTCAATTATGATTCGGCGGCCCTCTTGAAAAATGGCCGCCATCTTGAAATTTCAGGTGGCTTATGGGCTTTCATCCTTTGTCGTTTCATCTGATCCACTCCAACTACAGTCAGAAGAATACATTAGTTTCGATCTGGAAATTTAAGCTAAGGGAAAAATGTCAATTTTTCATGAAGCTGTGACTCCGTCCTGGCATGACTGAAAAATTGTTGAACCTCAATACAAACAAACAATATACAATGTATAACATACTCGAAATAACTCACAAGTAAAAGTTGAACTGAAATTTTCCACCCACAAACGGTCACTACCAGGCCGTCGTGGCGTCTATTAATACATTTATTTCTTACTTTACTTATTTTGATTTCTTGCAGGTCAGCAATGTTTGATGTAGAGAACAGATGACAAAAACTCCCATGATGCATTTCCTGCTTTCCCATAATGCCCATTACGCTTCCGCTCAAAACATCACAGTACATCGATCCAGGTATGTGTATTGATTTTTAATCATCACCATCATCATCATCATCATCATCATCATCATCATCATCATCATCATCATCATCATTATCATCATCATCATCATGATTACAGCAGTATTTTTATCTTGTAGCTGGGAAAACCATCTTATCGAATGCTGTCTTGCATTGTCAACTGGGGAAAACAGATAAAGGATTTCAATAATGTTCTTTTTTTCTTTATTAAATGATCTTATCTTATCTTATTTTATCTTAGCTTAACTTATCTTAATATATCTTATCTTATCTGATTTTCTTATCTACAGATGCCAATACAAAGTCTACCAACTCTCAGGACGGATTACAAAGGGATGGACGAAGACATTAGGATTTCTTCAACATTTTCCATTTCTTATCTTATCTTGGTCCATCTTATCTTACCTTATCCAATTTTATGTTAACTTCAGATGTCAATGAGACAAGGATTACCGACTCTCAGGACGGATTACGATGGAAGGGACGAAGGCATTAGGATTTCTTTTTTTTTTTTTTTTTCATTTCTTATCTTACCTTGGTCCATCTTATCGGATATAGGATCTCTTCAAAATTTCTTATCTTATATTTGTCCATCTTATCTTACCTTATCCAATTTTATCTTATATTCAGATGCCAATAAGATAGTACAAATGACTAGGAGACGAGGATATCAGATTTCTTCAAAATTTTCCATTTCTTATCTCGGTCCATCTTATCTTACCGTATCGAATTTTATTTTATCTTCAGACGCCAATAAGATAGTACAAGGACTAAGACACGAAGATATAGGATCTCTTCAAAATTTCTTATCTTATATTTGTCCATCTTATCTTAGCTTATCCAATTTTATCTTATCTTCAGATGCCAATAAGATAGTACAGGGACTAAGACACGAAGATATAGGATCTCTTCAAAATTTCTTATCTTATATTTGTCCATCTTATCTTACCTTTTCCAATTTTATCTTATCTTCAGATGCCAATAAGATAGTACAAATGACATCAGATTTCTTCAAAATTTTCCGTTTCTTATCTTATCTTGGTCTATCTTATCTTACCATATCGAATTTTATCTAATCTTCAGACGCCAATAAGATAGTACAAGGTCTACCAACTCTCAGGACGGATTACGAAGGAAGAGACGAAGATATAGGATTTCTACGGAAATTCTTCCGGGGGCAGAACACTCAGACTCTCATGAAAGTACGTCAGAGAGTCATTTATTGACATATAAATTTAAAATGTTTCTGGAAAAACCAGTATTCAGTTTTATTTGCTTGTGATTTAAAGAAGTCTGAGTATACTTTGCTTTACATACTTTCTGAAATATGACATTACGCAAATATGATGCACTACATAGCGATTTTTGAAGTTGTTAAAACTGAAAATTTTCTGAAGATTTTTTTTTTTTATTTTTCTTATTTTTGCTCAAAACATAAATTGCGGGTACACGTTAAAACCGCCTTGCCGAGACAGTTCTAATGAGTACCCACAATGTATGTTTTGGATCAAAAATATGAAAAATATGTATACACGTGCAAACCCCAGTGTTTCTATATAAAAGTGAGGTTAAAGGGGGTATACATGTCACAGGCATGTTTTGCTGATGGAGTGGTAAGGCTTCTATGGAAAACAGAGAGTTTCTAAATATTGTCTCTCTGCGGTGGCCTACTTGAAATGAGCCTGTGCGTGAGAAAACCAACAAATGGGGTTTCTGACCAGGTCTGACACAAACCGTCCTGTACAGTCACATAAGCAGCCTAGAAGCTTGAAATTTCGAATTTAAAAAGAAGATGGATTGTACTATCCATGTAGCAAAAACAAAGGTGCTGGTCAGCTTCGCGGCTGGTCCGCGCCTTTGTTTTCGCCTATGCAGATTGTTGGCTTTCCCATGCGGCGGGCTCAAATGCAAATATCAGTTTCTCAGCTAATGTAGGTCAAAACTGCTATCATCAATAAGTGTTAACTTGCACAAATTGTAGCCATGGGATGTACATTTTCTCCGAAAATATATATTGATTAGCAATTTGTCTGCTGTTGTATTTATTGCTGTAATTGAAAGTTCTATACTGTATGGTAGTGCGATTAAGAGAAGTTCCAAATATTGTTGATCGAAAATTTAAAAGCGTTGAATCGCTTACCATTCATTTAAAAGCCCAGCACTGACCCACATGGGATAAGCTAAGTTCTGCTAGCGGGCTTGTTTGGTGGCTTTCCACGGGGAACACCCGCTTTCGTCCCATCATTGATTGATCCGTCTCATTTTAATTGAAATTATCTCGAAAGAGACGTAGAACTGGATTGAATATTAAAAAATGTCACGAATTAATTAAAAAAAAATGTCAAAGACTGAAGGAATGCAATGATCCTTGAAACCATTAAATGAATAATCTAAAACACGAACAGTGTGCTGAACTAAATATACCGGCATGTCTCCAGATTTAGTGTTTTGACCAAGTTCAAAACATATTTCATTAGCTCGCCTGCACGAAGTGCATAGAGCTATTGTAGTCACCTCGGTCGTGCGCGTTTACGTTTACGTTTACGTTAAAGTGTGCGTCCGCGTCACACTTTCGGTTAAAGTTTTTTAAAAGTCTATATCTCTTGACCATGTTGATGGATCAAGTTGATACTTTGCATATTGCTAGATATTGGTCTGAAGTTTTACGCAGTACCATCATGACCCACCCTGGGTGACCTTGAGGTCAAGGTCACAGACTTAGAAATCTTGTGTTTAATTTTTTGGTTAAAGTTTTTTAAAAGTCGATATCTCTTGACCATGTTGATGGATCAAGTTGATACTTTGCATGTTGCTAGATATTGGTCTGAAGTTTTACGCAGTACCATCATGACCCACCCTGGGTGACCTTGAGGTCAAGGTCACAGACTTAGAAATTTTGTGTTTAAGTTTTTGGTTAATGTTTTTGTAAGTCTATATCTCTTGATCATATTGATGGATTGAGTTGATACTTTGCATGTTGCTAGATATTGGTCTGAAGTTTTATGCAGTACCATTATGACCCACCCTGGGTGACCTTGAGGTCAAGGTCACAGACTTAGAAATTTTGTGTTTAAGTTTTTGGTTAATGTTTTTGTAAGTCTATATCTCTTGACCGTATTGATGGATTGAGTTGATACTTTGCATGTTGCTATATATTGGTCTGAAGTTTTACGCAGTACCATCATGACCCACCCTGGGTGACTTTGAGGTCAAGGTCACGGACTTAGAAATTTTGTGTTTAAGTTTTTGGTTAATGTTTTTGTAAGTCTATATCTCTTGACCATATTGATGAATTGAGTTGATACTTTGCATGTTGCTAGATATTGGTCTGAAGTTTTACGCAGTACCATCATGACCCACCCTGTGTGACCTTGAGGTCAAGGTCACGGACTTAGAAATTTTGTGTTTAAGTTTTTGGTTAATGTTTTTGTAAGTCTATATCTCTTGACCATATTGATGGATTAATTTGATACTTTGCATGTTGCTAGATGTTGGTCTGAAGTTTTACTCAGTACCATCATGACCCACCCTGGATGACCTTGAGGTCAAGGTCACAGACTTAGAAATTTTGTGTTTAAGTTTTTGGTTAATGTTTTTGTATGTCTATATCTCTTGACCATATTGATGGATTGAGTTGATACTTTGCATGTTGCTAGATATTGGTCAGAAGTTTTACGCAGTACCATCATGACCCACCTGAGTGACCTTGAGGTCATGGTCAAGGGTCATAGATTTTAACAGATGTAGTGGCAAAGCACAAGTCAGGCGAGCTATGCTGTCCTGCGACAGCTCTTATTTTTACTTAATAGTTACATGGTATTCCGTTACAGATATTCCGAAAACTATATATGGTGGAGTGTCGCAGGCTTACGCCCCTAACGAGAGCAGTCGTTGCCATCGCAGCAAAAGTAAAAAAAAAAAAAAAAAAAAAAAAAAAAAAAACTTTTTATTTAATTAATTTAGCCGCGTCATGACAAAACTAACATTGTGGTTTCCGAACAGCTCCGACACAAACTGGACTGTACAATCACAGAAGACGGCTAGAGGCTGGATTTTTTTTTTTTTTTTTTTTTTTTTGCATTTAGAAAGTAATTTAATTGTACTATCCGTGTAGCGAAAACAAAGGCGCTGACCAGCTTCTTTGTTTTAGCATATGCAAAATGTTGGTTTTCTCATGAGACAGCCCATTTCTAATTTCTGTCTAACGTTTTTTCGAAGTTGATAGAACACAAGCAACCCAGACAATGTTTATTACTTATTAATCGGTAAGACACAAGCAATAAATCATAAATAAACGTTCCGTCATAATCCTTTATAATAGCACTGGGCTAAAATAAACGTCTAGCTTTGCCTTTGTTCTTAGAATTGAATTTACGAATCTTAGAAAATCTTAGATATGATAAAGATAACATTGATAAAAGGGTCATTCAATAAGCTTTGAAGTCATTGTCAGAACTTATCAGATGACCCTCGCAATACTGGTACATATGAATGTGTTTCTCAAAGAGTATTGAAAATGTCACATCTCAGTATTGTTTTTAATTTATCAAAGAGCCTAAGAAAATAACAACATGAAACAGAAAATACACCAGAAATAAAAAGCTTAAATGATAAAGACAGGTACAGCGAAATTAAAAAGGATTTCCATTGTGATTGCGCCATTTCCATATCATTGCCTACTTGTACCTTTTTATCAATGTATACTATTTTATATATTATTTTGTATATGTTGTTATGTTTCTTTCTTCTATTGTAGGTGTACGGTAACATACGAACCTCAAGTCACAATGCACTGGTCTGTGAGCTACTACAGATTATGTCAAAACCTCATTTTCAGGTAGGAAAAACGTAAATCAACATATGATTTTTTTTTTTTTTTTTTTTTTTTTTTTTGTGAATACGCACTCAGACTCCTTGAATTTTAAATATGTGATATAATCTGACATTTGCCTTCAGTTTAAAATAAATGCGGATTCAAATCCATTTAAATGGCACTATCCCTTTTAAACCCATTTTGTGTAAACTATGAATTTACCTACAATATTACGTAGATGTGAAAATGCACTACGAGATTTCATTAGCGAAACTTGATTTATTACATAGTTCTTATATCAAAATGCCGCTTGCTCAAACACACATTCTAATAAAATTGTCATGGGATACATGTATGCAGATCAGAACATCAAAAAGGCAATAAAACATTGCGTCTTTGTGACATTTTTCATTACCCTTTCAGGCACTGCTGTACAGTCACGACAAGATTGCCTCCCATGATTTCGGCCCCTACCTGACCCCAGAGACGGACCTGTACAAAGAGGAAGACAAGGGGACAATCAAAGTGGTACAGTTCATCAAAAGCAATGAGCCATTGGTATGTTTTTTTTTTCTTCTTTTCACGCGACAGCCTATTTACTCAGTGTTTAACCCAATCATACATTACGAAAACACGCCTATATAATATATAGATTTTTCTTATATTGTAAAAATTGAAAATTTTCTGCAGAAAATGTTTGATATTTTTCTTATTTTTGCTCAAAACATAGATCTTGGGTACACGTTAGAACCGCCTCGTCGAGGCGGTTCTAACGAGTACCCACAATCTATGTTTTGGATCAAAAGTAAGAAAATATGTACATGTATACCCCTGCAAATCCCAATTTTACTGTATTAAAGTGGGGTTTAAGGGGGTATTCATCGCACGGACATGTTTTCCTGATAATATTTCTAATTCATTTATTTGTCTTCACGACTATAGCACAAATGACAATTTCAGCTGTAATAACTTGAAGCAGTATGTACACTTAATATTCAACCCGATCATATCCCCATGATTTTAGTTTCTACAGGACCTGTATAATGAAGAAGTTAAAGGGACAATTAAAGTTACATTAAAGTTACGTTGTAAATCAAACATTAAAGTTACACTGTAAATCTAACACAATGGATTACTGTTATAATCCTATTTTCAGCAGGCCTTTTGCAATTTGCGACCAATTAGTGATATTTACTACTAAGATTTTGTTTTTCAATATGCATATCGATAGGGCTGGAGTCATACCATCAGGAAAACATGTCCATGTAAAGTATACCCCCTTGAACCCCACTTTTATATATAGCAAAACTGGGGTATGCAGGGGTAAACCTATTTTTCTTATTTTTGCTCTAAAACATAGATTGTGGGTACTCGTTAGAACCGGTTCTAACGTGTACCCACAATCTATGTTTTGAGCAAAAATAAGAAAAATATCAAAACTTTTCTACTGAAAATTTTCAATTTTTACAACTCAAAAAATCTCTGTTTATTGCATTGGCATGTTTTCGTAATGCTCTCAGCAACAGATCTTGGGTATTGTCAGGCGGCTTCAGGCTAAAGACTTATTGTCATAAAGCATTTAAAATGAGTTAAAGTTACGGCCCAAACCTGAGGTGCATTCATGCTTCTCTGGTCATGTCAAATAAATCAGTGATGAAGATAACGATTCGTCGGGCGATTCGTACTGCGTATGAACGCACGATGTTTCCCTCTGTACGCATCGAAAATTGTCGGTACGCAGTGTACATTTATTTTGATGCGTACAGTACGCATTGTGAAAAATAATTATCTACATAACTGGAAAACTGGAAATAATCATTTAATTCATTTATCCGTTAGCAAAATCTCCACTAACCTTTATTGTATATTATATTTTCGTCGTTTCAGGGTGCCACATTACAATATAACGACGAAACAGGTGCTTTAGAAATAGCTAGAATATTACATGGTGGCGCTGCTGATAGAAGTGGTGAGCCGTGTTTTGTATTATAAAGGTGTTTTGCCTAAAATATCTTTTCTGAAAAGTCATTGACTTTCATTTTCTATTGTTTTGCTTTTCTCTTACGTTTGTGTTACTCATTTCTTGACTATACTATTTAGTGTTCTTCAGTTATCAACGGAAATAGTCTTTAAAACAGCGTCATCGAATGTCATAAATTGCCATGCCAACATTTCATGTTTACGTGATTTTTCTTTAACAGGATTACTACATGTTGGAGACGAGGTTCTTGAAGTAGAAGGGCGAAGTGTCACAGGAAAGACTCCGGATGAAGTTGTACAGATGCTGGTAAGGCAGGACAAATTTGGGATTATTTTCAGTATTGATAATAATCACTTACTCGTACATAGTTAACTTGCGTCGTTTTTACTTGCTTATCTACATACCTACCTACATGAGTACCTACCTACCTACCTACCTACCTACCTACCTATCTACCTACCTAACTACCTACCTACTTACCTACCGACCGACCTACCTGTGTACCTACCTACCTTTGTACCTACCTACCTACCTACCTACCTACCTACCTACCTACCTGTGTACCTACCTACCTACCTGTGTACCTACCTACCTACCTGTGTACCTATCTACCTACCTGTGTACCTACCTACCTACCTACCGACCTACCTACCTACCTACCTACCTACCTACCTGTGTACCTACCTACTTACCTACCTACCTGCCTACCTACCTACCTACCTACCTACCTACCTACCTACCTACCTACCTACCTGTGTACCTACCTACCTACCTACCTACCTACCTGTGTACCTACCTTCCAACCGACCTATCGACCTACCTACCTACCTGTGTGTCTACCTACCTACCTACCTACCTACCTACCTACCTGTGTACCTACCTACCTACCTGTGTATCTACCTCCCTACCTACCTACCTACCTACCTGTGTACCTACCTACCTACCTACTTACCTACCTACCTACCTACCTGTGTACCTACCTACCTACCTACCTGTGTACCTACCTACCTACCTACCTACCTACCAACCAACCAACCTACCTACCCCTACATACCTACCTACCTACCCCTACCTACCTACCTACCTACCTGTGTACCTACCTACTTACCTACCTGTGTACCTACCTACCTGTGTACCTACCTACCTACCTACCTACCTTCCTACCTGTGTGCCTACCTACTTACCTACCTACCTACCTACCTACCTACCTACCTGTGTACCTACCTACCTACCTACCTACCTACCTGTGTACCTACCTACCTACCTACCTACCTACCTACCTACCTGTGTACCTACCTACCTACCTACCTACCTACCTACCTACCTACCGACCTACCTACCTACCTATACATGTGTGATCAAAATGTTTGTTTTCTTTGAAAAATGAAATTTTGTCATATTCTTACGCACGCTCATTAACCAAGTGCTTTGCCAGGTTCTTTGGAAATCTGTAAAATTTACAACAGTACATGCTGTGAAAATACCTTAAAATTCAGAAAATATAATGTTGTGCAACCGTTTTGAAGAAAGTATATACTGTCCCAATTGATGATTCAGAAAATGTTATAAGATCGTCTTTTCAATCGATGCAATTATTGCGTCATCGAGCAATTTCTTAAAATTCAATAATTCGTGTGATATATTTCCTTTTAAATTATATGGTATCTTTAAACGATTTTGCCTCGACAAGGAATATATGTTCTCTTTTAAATTTCAGACTCGTATGTCGGGGTCCATTAGTTTAAAACTTGTATCTGGTGCTAATAGACTGGTGCCATTAAGAGAGAGTAAGGTAATGCATGTAAAGGGAAAATCAGATTTAAGTTAGATTTTTTGCCCTTTCTATATAACAATATGACGATACACTTAATCGTTTTTATCGCAAATAAAGTATTTGATACATCCTTTTACTGTTTTGGAGCCGGTTGTTGACTCCTCTACTGTTTTCCTTTAAACAAACTGAAATTGAACAATTGTTCTCAACGCCTACTCAACTACTCGAACATGTAATTTAATACAGATGCGAGTTCGAGCCTTCTTCGACTACAACCCAATCGGCGATGCCTTAAATCCCTGTCCTGAAGCAGGACTGGCCTTCTGTCGAGGTGATGTCCTCCATATTGTAAGTCAGGAAGACCCCTGGTGGTGGCAGGCCAGGAAAGAAGGGGAGATTACCGGCAGAGCGGGTCTCATACCGGCTAGGCAGTTGCAAGAAAGGTAGTTTAAGAAACAAGTTTGTTCAATTCTGATCCACAGATGATCCAATTTGTTCTTTCACGTAACGGTATCACGGGTCTTCTTGGATGCGCGTCTCAATTGCAACATTTATTGGTGTTTGAAGCCACCTTGAGTCAACTTGCCCTGTACAGGTTAAACAGGGCTTCTTCGGTCTTCGGTCATCGGGCCAGACATTTAACGGATACGCTGTCTCCACAATGACCTTAGTGGGACATTTAAACACGCCGTGTTATCAACGAATCTACTTAAGTCTTTAAATGTCATTATTGATGCATTTTTTCTTTTTATTATTTATTTAATATGGCCGCAAAACATTGTTAACATTTTCAGAACGGAGATGTTAAGGAGAGCTCACAGCGATGAAGACATATCGAACTGTGGCGGAAGAGGATCGCGTAAGTCAGATTCTAGACATTACGAAAACATGCCTATGCAAAATATAGAGACAATTTTCAGCTTTAAACATCGAAAATTTCTGTTGAAAATTTTATGATATTTTTACCTTTTTTTTTTTTTTACTAAAAACGTAGTTTGTGGCTCCACGTTAGAACCGTTATGTTATTTCTAAATTTTCTATGTTTCTTTTATCTGTATTTATAACTAAACCATTAATTTTCAAGGTCACACAAGCCCATGCAGGATAAGCCCTAAGACTCCTCGGTCCAGGAGAATCAGAAAGACTATGTATCAAGCCCAACAAAGTGGAGGTACTCCGAAACACTTTAGTAGAGGTAGCTCTACTTATATATTACATGGCGTACATGTTTGTGTATCAATGGTGTATTTCTGGTTATATGTACTTACATTAATATTGTGTTTATGTTTTGTTGCTCCCTCTATTTGAAAGTTATCACTTCCTTTTTATCATGTTGTATAGAATCTGCTGTAAATTTGGTAAGGTATATAGTAAATACACTGTGACCTTTCCAGATGATCTCTCTTGAAAGAAATCAAACCATGCATTTTAGTATATATGCCGTAAATGTTGTTCGCATCGTTTTGCATACGGGCTAGCTAACTCCTCTCTTACTATGATATTAGCCTGTGCGTGAGAAAACCAACAATTTGGTTTCCGACCAGGTCTGACACAAACCATGCTGTACAGTCACAGAAGATGGTTAAAGGCCGGAAATTTTAGATTAAGAAAGTAGAGGAATTGTACTATCCGTTTAGCGAAAACAACGGCGCTGATCAGCTTCGCAGTTACTATTATTGTTCTTCGTCTATATTGTATACTCAGCGTCAATGAAAAGTTACCACCAATGAAATTCCGATATTTTGAAATATATAAAATTTCTTTCAAAATTGTAGTTTCATTTACGATTCTGGTCAACATCAAATTGATTTAGATACATTCAAGAGTTCCACTAGCCTTGAAACTGTGGTGCACATGTACCACGTGCAATTTGTGATTTTCGAAAATTTTGAGAGCTAGAAAGCCATGTTTTGAGAAGTCGTCATGTCTGCTCATGCCTCTAACATCTTGGGTGAAAACGCCACCAAATTGGTTTCAATTGCTCCATCGGTTGCCGAAATAGAGGAACTTACTTTTAGGTAGTACCTAAATTTTGCATTTCTCCATACATTTCAACGGAAGCTTCTACCATTTTCCACGGACTGCGTATAATCTTTTCGGCTGTGATGAACACCATTTTCAATAGCAATAATGGATGGCATTCTATGCCATAAAAATGAGTGCTGAAGTATCGACAGTTGTCTTTACAGAATGAACCAAATATTGTCGTGTGTTAATTGAACCTGATTTACTGGTAACTTTTCATTGACGCTGAGTATATATATTGTTTCTTAAAATATTTGTTTGATTTATTTTTGCTCATTTTTGTTATATAAAAACAATTGTATTTCGTTGTTCGATGTTTTGCTTAGATATTTTGCCTGCATATTACTAGGCGCATGTTTCGATGCTCGATATTTTCCAAAGAAGCAATACGAATTTTTTGTTGCGCACATATTTTGTTGATGGATTTCAGCGGCATGGCTTCGTATGTTTGTAATGTCACACCTGTTGTCTAGGATTTTTTAATTTAAAGGTATGTATTCCTCTATACATATTTTGTTGTCCATTTAGTATTTTTATACATTCCATTGTCAGTGTATGTTTTGTTTACTGCTTTTTTTTTTCCTGGGCGAGACCAGTACTATAGGAGGTTGTTTTTTGTGGGTTTGTTGTTCCGGGAGCACACGAAGGCTCAACCGGAAGGAGGTTTTAGGAGAAGCCCGGGATCGAACCTGCGACCCCTGGTTTACAAGGCGAGTGACTTAACCACTGCACCACGTACTGCTTGTGTTGACTAATATCTACATTAGGGATGTTAATGAACATTTTCAACCATTATATAAATAGAATATATTATATTCAACTGGTAATGTTTGCGCTAGAGAACAGCGGTTCAAATTATTACTATCTATCCGTTCATATGTGAGTGATAGGACATAATTGAAATGCATCTTAAAAGCAACAGTTCCTGAAAGGTCAGGTAAAATAGGATAAATCACGGAAAGATAGGATCAATCCAGTCACAGATAATTCTATAGCCTCCCTTTGGTAAGCAATGACCAGAACCAAGCACCACACCAAACACCAAAGCCTGAAATAACTATCACAGCAAACATCAAAAAAAGAACAGTCCGTCATCAATAAGAGCAAAACCTTTGAAAAATATAGTCAGTCAGTCACCCTAATTTGAAATATTTAGGCATACATAAGGTAGAATCATCACTAAAACAGACACATAAACAAATAAACTGAGCAACCGCCTTGTAAGGCGATACTTCTGTTGTGGTTCCATTTGTTTTATGTTTTGGAGTCGAGTTTTTGTGCTGTTTGAACCTGATGTACGGTTTCATATATTTATTTATGTTCGCGTAACTGAGTAACTCGAATTTTTGTGCTGTTTGAACCTTATGTACGGTTTCATATATTTATTTATGTTCGCCTAACTGAGTGGCCGCCTATTGGGAAATAACTGCTCACTCGGCTTACGATATGTTTTCTAAGTATAAGTAACTAATTGGCAATTTAGTTTTTTCCCACCTCGGTTTTTTGGGTGAGAATTTATTTCTGATTGCACCTTTTCCTGACCATTGCCTACTTGTACCTTTTTGTTTGTATATCCCCAGAATATGACATGGATGAGATTCCAACATATGAAGAAGTGGAACTGTTTCAACCAGGTGCGGGTCGATTCCGTCCCGTCGTTCTTATAGGTGAGAATTGAATTTTAATTTTAAATTAACATGTGGAAATTTTTTACATGCACAATATTTACATTACTGTATATACATTTTTTCAAATCAAAACTGGATTTTGTACCTGTAAGATTAACGCTAGAACTTTCTGCAGGGATTTTATGCCAGCTGGTTGCCAATCAATTTTGAACTGCCTTAAACAGATTCATATTAGTCAGTTTTCTTCTTTTACACATTCACGACGAAAATAAGCCCTTGCCATATATAGAGATTTTCAAAGAACATAAAAAGAAAATATTGTTTAATATTTTTGCTCAAAACATACATTGTAGGTACACGTCTGTTTCACACATATCATTATTTCAGGCCCTCCTGCAGTAGGAAGAAATGAACTAAAGCGGCGACTGATGGCGTACGCCCCGAATAGATTTGAAGAAGTGGTACCTTGTATGTACCTTTTTCCGTAGTACGTCAATAAAAATAAAAGTAGTGACAGATTTAAAGAGAGGGTGGTTGTGATAAACACTTTTACTGTGCGGTCATTTCAAGATCATAGTGATATATTATTAAACATATTATTAAACACTTTGATAATGATCTTGAAAGGAGCAGTAGATGGTTGAAAAGTAGAAACTCTTTGGAAAATATCGATGTTTACAACTAACGACTGCCATACTTTTCAGATACTAGTAGAGGAAGAAAATCTCATGAGCAAGATGGTAGAGATTATCATTTTGTTCCACGAGAAGAGATGGAAAGAGGTATAATTAACCATAGGTAGGTCTGATGAAATGCTTGACAAAAACGAATTGGCAGTCTATTATTTGAAAATATTTTAATTCTACAATTTGCAGAAACTATACACAAGACAAGGTACATGCAAGACTGAAGAATATTTTGGTCTAATTTTATATTTGGTATTCACAAAAGTATGTTTCGCAAATTTTAACAGACGTCCGCCCCTATATTGGTTTTGGATTTTCCGTTCAACATATCATTGATATACTTCAATTAGGGAGCGCGGTGGCGTAGTGGTAGAGCGTCGGACTCCGAATCGTGAGGTCCTGGGTCCGATCCCCACAGGCGTCACCGTGTTGTGTCATTGAGGAAGACACATTAACTCCCTAGTCCCAACACTACTGGTTAAACCCAGGAAGCGTTGGCTCCGTCCCGACATGACAGAAAAATTGTTGACTGGGACGTTAAGCATCACCACAAACAAAATCAATTCCAAAATGATAAAATAAACACTTATACACTCATCTTTTATTTAAGGTTTGTTGAATTCGGAGAGTTTCGAGGCAACTTGTATGGCACCAGCTTTGCTTCCATAAGATCTGTGATACACTCAGGGAAAATATGTCTACTCTCACCTCACACACAGGTTTGTAATAAGATCTGTGATACACTCAGGGAAAATATGTCTACTCTCACCTCACACACAGGTTTGTAATAAGATCTGTGACACACTCAGGGAAAATATGTCTACTCTCACCTCACACACAGGTTTGTAATAAGATCTGTGATACACTCAGGGAAAATATGTCTACTCTCACCTCACACACAGGTTTGTAATTACGAAAACTTGACCATACAATATACTAAGAATTTAAGAGTTTTAATCATTTAATTTTTCAGTTATAAATGTTTCATTTTTTTTTTCATTTTCCTCAAAATATATATTGCCTATAGATTGTGGGTACACGTTAGTACTAGTCCCGACAATGTATGCTTTTGAAGGAAAATATAAAACAAAATAGGTATACCTAGGTACAAATATAAAACTGAGATCCTTTACCAGCCTAACTTTATGAATTGGGGCATAAAGAGGGAGTGCATTATACGGGCATGTTACTGGGCGATGGAGCTAAAATTACAGTCTTTTCTGAGTAATTGTATTCAAGGGGGAATGGACTGGCATTGCTAGCGACCAGAAACAACAAAATAAGTTTTCGGAAGCAGAAAAATAGCTTTCGCGCTAAGCAATATACGAAACATTACAAATAACTTCATATGCACTTTAAAAGTAAACAGTATGGCCTGCTGCAAATGACGCAAAACAACATTATTGTCAAAGCAAGCATAAGAGCTACCCAGATGGGCAAAGCAACGCATAAGATGAGCTAAAAATTATCATTTCCACGCATAAGTTTCATTCTATTTACTTTAGATAGGCCCCAACGTTTTTTTCTTCCTCTCTGTCAAACATCTCAGCTTTTCAAAATGGCCTTTTACGATATTCATTTCAGGCAATCAAGTTCCTTCGCTCAGTTGAAATCAAACCATTCATCATCTATATACGACCGCCACCATTAGAGGTGTTACGTGCCACTCGTAGGGACAGTCGTGCCATGAAGACGTTAGAGGGAGGAAATACTAGACTATTTACGGTAAAAACAGAATATTAGTATGAACTTAGTTTTGGGATCACGAACCTAGCCTAGTGGTACATGTAAGTGCATCCGGAACCATACAGAATAATATACAGAAAACCATTTAAGAAACGCATTCCTTGTTTATAAATTAAAAATAAAAGTGAGATCCTTTAAGATCAGTGAGCGTATTAATGAGTACCGCAGTTTCGGCTACTTAAGCCTCATCAGTGACCCTTTAGATTTGGCGAAATGGAGCCAAAAAGAAACATTGTAATTTTAAAACTTTCAACAGGATAGTCGACACAAAGACTAGTATTATCCAAACAGAGCGAAATATATAAAAAGTATAAAATGTATAAAATATATAAATAAGATATAAAAGTTTGATCCTTTGGAAGCAAAACTAAATATTACTCTTCGTATTAAAATTCTCCAATCGACAGTAAATTGATCATATTACGCTTTCATGGTGCCAATTAATGGGATGTGGCAGTGTTAATATGTATTTTCCGAACAGTATCTTAATAATTTATGTTTAATTTTCTTTAGTTTATCAACTTTAAGTTTGTAAGTAATGATTATCTTGAAATTTCACACATCAGGTTGGATGCAAAACTTCAAGGCAATTCATTTTACATGACACACATTTATCAAATTAAATTTGATTAACATTTATTGAAATATTCACACACCTGGACAACATGTACATTTTTGTTCAATAGGAAGAAGACTTGACCGACATGCTTAGTATAGGAGCACGGATAGAGGAGAAATATGGACATCTGTTTGATGCTATAATTATAAATGACAATATTGTCGAGGCTTCCAAAGAACTACTAGCTATCATTGATCAATTGGAAACCAGGCCGCAATGGGTACCAATAACATGGGCGCAATGACGACCAGAAAGTCTAGATAATTGTTCGTGCCAGTAAAAGCGACGAAGACCGTTATGAAAACAAATGTTTTGTTAGTGCATAGAGAAAGACATTGGTTAAAATGCAATGGACAATATTCCATGACAGAGAGACAATTCTACTGTTAGTGTATTAGAAAGAGGCATTGATTAAATAACCAGTATTCTAAGTAAAATGGATAGTATCTTTGTAAACATAATGCTACATTAAGTGTTGCTAAACACTTAATGTAGGACGTCTATCAAATCAAAACGTTCAATACATTATGTAGCGAAATAAAATTATATTGTACCATTAAAATTCCCGTGATTGTACTATTAACTGAGATGTTAAATAAAACTTATAATGTTATAAAACTTATGTTGTTTGCTTAGTATTTTTATTTTTAGTTTCATTTGTAACTTAAGTTTATAATTTGAATGTTTCAAAAGAAAATAGTATCAATTAAATAGCTGTGTGATTAAAACAATTGTGGAACCAGGAACCAGTGATTTATCTCATACAGGGGATTTCGTATTTGGCTGTTGCTATGTCTCACTGAGTGAAATCCTAAACATCAAATTTTCTTTATAAGCCTTGAGTGCTAAATACTTTGTATGTTCCGTACATATACACTTCTTTAGTGCAAACTCAACAAGAATAATGACTTGTCTTTCCAAGTATCACATTTGAAAAAAATATATATTTTGACAATAAAAAGTTCAATTAATACAAACAAAATCCTCGTCAAATTGTAGTTTAATGATACTAGCTATTTTGATGGGATTAGATTGCATGTATTGAATTCACTTCAAACTTAAATCTCATCAAGTAAGTTCGTGTGATTTTTTTACTATTGTGGATTGCAAAAAGGTAATGAATATTTCATATTTTTCTTTCCTGATGTGTTTTTTACCTGGACACATTTGCCATTAACTGACAACGAAAGACAGGCGCTTGTACTGCAATTTCAAGAATTCATATCAATACGTATATGCCAACAAGCAAGGACATAGGAAATAACAGTGTACGCGTATATGATTGGTTTAACGAAATGCCAACAAGCAAGGACATAAGAAATAACAGTGTACGCGTATATGATTGTTTTATTTTTCGTTAAATCATTTTCTATACTTTAGGTTAAAATGACAAAGGCATATCTTCCGCTTTTCATGGTATGTATCATCGAAATCAAAGCTGATTTGAATCAAGTGATTCGCGAAATTGGCATCCAGTATTGCCCATACACCAAATTTTGCCAACGAAATGTCACGGAGTACTACAACCCAATCTTTCGTCAGCCATGTTGCTCTGAATGTTCGTGTGAGGAAAACTGCTGGGAAACAGCAAACTGTTGCCCGGATAAAGTTGACATCAACATTCAAAACCCTGTAACGAAATGCATATCAGATATTGTGAAGAAAGCAGATGACTTTGGTAAAGAAAAGTGGGGATATCATATTATAAATTATTGTCCAGTGAGTGAGAAGAACGCTTCACTGGTCGAGAAATGCACTACAAAAGAAGCAAATACTTTTGAGGAACTGATTTGGGTTTCGAACAATACTAGCGGGACAATATATCGGAACAGATATTGCGCAGGATGTCATCACGTGATGAGCAATTTAACGGAATGGTCACTCGAAGCCAAATGCACTAATGAAGTTTACAATAGTTTTGGAAGTCTTGGATCATTTTTCCTCTCCGGTAATTGTCAGTTAACCGTTGAACTTCCGGAAAATTTAAATGTAACGCAATGCTTGGTGGCAAAATACACGACATGCAACCAAACTGGTTTGTGGCAAAGTTTTGACGCTGATGTCGAATGGGCTTGTCAAGCTTTCGAGGCAGTTTTTACAGCCAAAGCGACTGACCGCAAAAGTTCATCGACATATGAAGCATATCGAAACCCATACTGTTATGTATGTAACACCGATAACAGTGGCAATACCGACACGCTATGTCCGTTACCGAGTTACGACTCGTTTGATGTCAGCGTATTTACTTCCATAATTGATTTCAAGCGTTATCAGCAAACAGATGATGAGGAATCAACACAGGCTCAATGCGAAATCTATGAAATGTTTGACGAAATTATGGTAGGTAATTTTATATTGTTGTTTCTCATAGATAAAGTAAACAATTTTTATTATTTATACGTCCTTTTCAAAACAAGCTCATATGAGAAGACTAATCAGAAGCAGAACTTGGCTTGTCTCGTATGTTCCCCGTGGTGGACACGAACCCTCACCTGGACAACGCAATGAGATGATCGAACGATTAAGAGCAGTAATGAGTTCAGCCGCCTTAAGCACTCGGACAAGGGGCGCCCGTAACGAAAGTGATAATCAGAACCTAATTTATGACCTAATTACTGAACCAATAAACTATATGATGTGTGCATGTACAAAGTGTATATACACGCAATTGACAAATGTGAGAAAAAATCTGAAATTGCGAGGTATTATTATATGGAATCATTCAATTAAACTTCTTATACATGTATGTATAATGTATTTCAGCAATTAAACAACGAAGGCAAACCATTTACACAACACTAGTTTATTTAGATATATTGACAGCTGAGGATACTAGGTAAAACCTGCCATTGTAGTCATAGTATACTAATATATTGTATTTTTCTTCATATACTTTTATGTTGCAGTACAAATGTCGTGAACTCAAGTGCCCATTTGGCAGTTCACCGGTCTATGGCAAGTGCAAATCTCTGTTTGACGGAACGTCTGGGTTGTACATAAACATACCCTTTGCTCTTGATGTACTTTGGAGTCGGTCAGAATATAAGCTGACAGATACAAGAACTAAACTGAGGTTGTTAGGTGAACTTATCGTTGGACAAGTGATAAATGAAGAAACATTAAAGAGGAATGGATCCGTTTGCTACTATTGTTATTTAGAACTTAAAATGACAGCAGATATACAAAACCATAGTGTGAAATTTGTACATACTGTTACTGACGTTACAGTGAACAAAGAAGAAAAACTTGTAGTGAACAAAGAGCAAGACATCAACGTTCCTCAGCTTATTCTGAAAGCAGTATTTTTCACTTTAGCAGAATGTCAGCTCCAAAATATTTTCGACATCGCAAAAGATTTATTTGGAAAGATAATTTACATATATGCTGATGACACACCTGAAATGCAATTGAGGATTGGTCTTCTTAAGGACAACTTACCAGTAAACCAGACATTTAAAATCATAAAGAAAATGAAAAATAAGGTGTGGGATTGTAAAGTAAAAGGCGCACATACAGTCAAAGATGATAAATTGTGTCCCATATTCTCCATTGCGTATAATGAGTTTGTTCCTCATTTAACAGATGATAATACAGACATTATTGCTTCACTTTTCCAAGAGGAGAAAATAGGAACAAGTGACCCAATTGATGTATGTGTTGATACCTATTATGAAAGACTTAAGTCAATAGATTTTCATGTAGTTTCCAAAGGTTCTTCTATTGTAGACATAAATACTTATATACTATTATCTATCACTTTTACCTTTTCATGTAACTATCATTACGAAAACTTGCCCATGCAATGTATAGGGATTTTTTAAGTTGTAAAATTTGAAAATTTTCAGTAGAAAATTTGTTATATTTTTCTTATTTTTGCTCAAAGCATAGATTGTGGGTACACGTTAGAACCGCCTCGCCGAGGCGGTTCTAACGAGTACCCACAATCTATGTTTTGAAGCAAAAATAAGAAAAATAAGTATACCCCTGCATACCCCAGTTTTACTATATAAAAGTGGGGTTTAAGGGGGTATTCATTGCACGGACATGTTTTCCTGATGATTAACCCTTACTGGGTTATTAATGTCATTTGATTCATACTGAATCATCACTGGGTGCTTCCTTCGTCCCGATATAAAAAGGTTTTGTTTGACTTTTACTATAGGTCCCGATAGGATTTGGTTTTGTTTGATTCAGGTACAGATTTTTTTCTACACTAATTCCTAGAATTTGGTCAAAGATTTAATTTGATTCTAATTTATGACGTCACTGAAAGAATTTCAAGTCATAATATAGTGCTTTGAATGCAATTTCATGGTAAAATTTAATTTGATTCGTTAAAACGTGATATTAATTCAGCAATTAATGTTATTGGCGACTCTGTTTTGTGGAGATTTACTGTGTTAAAGAAGTAGAACAAAATCCGGTACCAAAAAGTCAAACAAAACCTTTTTATATCGGGACCAAGGAAGCACCCAGTGAATCATGTAATAAATAAAAGAACAAAAACAGAATCATATCATTATATTCATAACTAAAACCTTATTGTTTTGCACCGGCGTGCAATTAAAGAAGGCAGCGTAGTTATCAACCATGATTGCGTTAAAAACTGGGCATGTCGCATAACATTTAATTTATATCCTATACGTCTGTAACGTGTTATGATTTTTCTGCATTGAAAACAAAAAAAAAAAACATTCCTTCCTATAAGTTACTTAAAATTGTAAACCAAGTCACCATAACATTCTGGTTCCGAAAGGCCCTCGGGTAAAAGGGTCTTTAGCCCAACTTTAAATTTGGAAATCAATTCAATCGTCCTATTAACGTCCAAAACAAGTCGTGTATATTCTACATGGTGAGTCTTAAATGGCTGGATGTTTCAGATCGTCGAATTCAATCCACAATTAATGTTATGAGACAGGAATGAGTAAAACAAATTGTAAATTGGGTAAATCTTTGATCCAACTGCGCTAACAATCGATTATGATCGCTCTAAAATGTTCTTAATATTAATTTGGGGGTTATTTCTTTGACCCCGATATGCAAATTAAGAACACAAAAAGATACAATTGAAACATGTTTCATTGATTTTGCATACTACTTAGTCTTATCAAAAAATCGTTTGATTGCTTACGATTCTGTGGGACCGGCACTTTATTTACTGTTGGAGGTGCGGTGACCTACTGTAAATGCGTAGAATATATGAGCCGCCACATGGGAAAACCAAAAATCTGCATCGGCGAAAACAAAGGCGCAGATCAGTTTCGCAGTAACTGCGAAATTTCAAACTTCTAGCTCTTTTCTGTGCTTGTACAAGTCGATTTGTGTCGGACCTGTTCGGAAACCACATTGTTGGTTAGTGGGTTGAAACCAACTGCCACCGGTGAGTTTCCTTGGGCAAAATACATTTACTGCCAATATAGGCGAGACGCTAGATTCTGTATCTACCGTATTTAACGAAATCGCACAACACCCTCCACATACTTTGTTTGCAGTATGCATTTGGTCCATTGGTCATCCTGGATGAGTTCTAGGCACGTTGTCGCCCCGGCAAGTGGTGCACAATATTTCTGTAGCTCGTTACATAAGTTACATCTTCAAAATATATTTGTACCAACAAAATAGCGAAACCTACTATGCTCCACCCACTTTAATCATGCAACAACACTAATTATATCACGTACTAGAACAATTTAACGGGCATGCTTTATGATCTTTAAAAGTTGAAATTAGACATTATACGGTGTTACAAACGTTACTTCTACATCTATGGCGTGAAAAGAGGGGTTTGGGTTAAAAAAACGTGTTTGTTTTTGGCATTTCTTTCTTCATATTCCAAAAACGATAGGTCCTTTCTTACTGACCAATAGTTCAACTTGGCTATTACACAAAATCATATATTTTATTAAATATTTAATTTATTTTATTTAAATAATTTAACATTTCCTAAGGGTACTGCCGTATGCTGTAACATTTGGAAAGTAGGCGTTTCAACAAAAATATCAAAATGAATAACTGTTATATGTTTGTGTAAATCATTTAGTTCTATTTTACACACCCTATGATAAATACATGTTTAGTGTGCTAAAATACACAGCCTGTGACTTGCAAGTATGCTCATTGTAACGTATGTAACACCTTAATGTTCAAACATGGGTAGATTTCATTTTGGTGATTATAAATGTATATATAGTGAGCCGCTCCATGCGAAAACCAGATTCTTCCTATATGAAAACAAAGATGCAGTTACTGCACAGATGATTAGCACACTTGTTTACTCTACATAGATAATTCAAACTTCTTCTTAAATCCGAAATTTCAAGCATCTAAATTTTGTGACTGTGTAGAAGGAATATTGTCGGAAGAGGGGTTTTCGCGCACTGCGGCTCACCTTAAAGTGGTCTCACATAATTATCTGCAAAGGTTTTCGCAGAGAACACAGTAAGGTGTTTGGAATATGTTGACCCACTGGTGACTTGTCAGTATGCTCATGGTAACGTATGTAACACCTTTTTCATATAGGGCACTGTAAAGTATATATTATGAGTTGGTGACCCATTTTGAAAGCGTCCGCTCCTGATTGCGAGTTTGTGTTGTTCGACCTCTTCGGTGCCATGTTGTGTCCTTGAACAAGATCCACGATCCACGATGAATCTTTCACATGTGCGAACTTAATGACTTTGGAAGACAAAGACTTCGCAAATATCACACTGACAGTCGCATCCAACTAGATGCGGATATAATCCTCAAACTCCTGGACCCATTTATTTTATACTATATGTGGTATTCCTTACAGCTTGTGTGCGCCTTTCGAAACTATTGATTTGACGTAGTATTTGATATATACCTGTAGAGTAAATCCATCAGATCGGATGAACGAGAAAGAAGGACATTATCGAGCCCTGCGACACCAGTTCCCCAGGAGTGGCAAAATCCAATGTAAAGCAGTAATAACACAAAATGTGAATTTCTTGAGGGCCCTCGGAGTGAAATCCGAACATAGAACACGATTTGCAAACAACTTGTATGCGTTTTTAAAGAAAACAAAAATGCTTTCTTGCCAGGGATGACGTAACTGCACTCTAGACAATGAAGACACATATACGCGAATTTTCATAACAACCACGATGCTTCTGACGGTACAATCATCTGAAGCAGATATCTTGGTTTTATGCTGTTGTCGATTCTAGCCAAATAATTGCAATAAATTATGGTTCCACGCTGGAAATCCTTGCAGTCTGTCGTTTTGAGCAATCCTTGATGTCCTGGTGAGACTCTCGACCATTCCATATCTTCAAGAAAAATAGAAATTATGACTACACAATACGGCAGTTTAGATGAGACTCCACACAATGGCATTGGTAAAACGAAAGCTTGGAACGTTGCTGAGAAAAGCGATCAATCACAAACTACCTTGTGCAAACAGACGATAACACTCCCCACAGCACATAAGAAGGTGTACGAAATACCATTTGCCGATTCTGTTCATCTGCTGGGCAATCTGGTTCAAGTGTAAATAGTGTCCGTCACTTGTTCTGTTGATGACACATTTATAACGTGAAAACTTCATGTTTTCAGCCTTAGCAGAAACGCTCAACCGTATCAGCCTAAGCAGAATCCCTCAGAAGGTTGGTCGGGTGGGAATATGGGCCCCGCTCATCGGGTCCTTAAGAAATAGAAGGGATTCTTTTGCCTCCAGGCATAGCTTATACGCTACTTACTGACCATCTTATTACTGGTTAACCGCTCAGGTCTGAGCCTGACCAGGAAAAGTATTTTAAAATCAAACCATCCATACGTATAAGCCATACTGGCTTACTTGGGTGGTTATATTTAAAGCATTTTTTGAATGTCATGACATCCCATTTTCGGCCAAAGTCCCATAAAATGGAGTCGACGTCTCAATATGACAATAGCTGTTGACTAGGCTGTTAAGCATCAACTCAAAATCAAACAAAACAACCGCATCAGGCAATGTCTGGAACATCGATGGTACTTATATTGAAGCAGTGCTCATGACCAAGGACTGAACAATTTTTGTTCCGTTTAACGTCCCTTTCAATATTATTTCAGCTCGTATGAGACGGGCATACCTGTAGGTGGGGCGAAAACGGGAGAACCCCCTGGCACACCCGCAAGCAGAACTTGGCTTGTCTCACATGTGCCCCGAACCCAGACAAAATGAACTAGCATGCGCAGAGTTGTGCTTTTGTATGGCCGGCGAGTCATTTCATAATCCGGAAATCGGAGAACAATCTTAAGGTGACGATTATTTAATCTTATTACTATTTGTTTTCCTTAGGTTTTAACACCTACAATTTTAAGTGAAAAATGTATTACATACATGTACGTTACCATTAAATCGCCCGTCACCCGCACCCGTGTGCGCGCTTTAAGTTCACTGACAACCGGATTACACTCTTGAATATTTGCTATATAATTATTAATATTTGCTATATGATTTCTAAATTAGTGCTAAATCATAATTACATACAGCGATGAGCATTTTATCGGCATTAAAATCATTAAAACTGATTTTTTTATATTTAATAATTATGTGTTACATACGTTACCATATTTACCAATCAAAATGACACATTTCTGGCAAATCAGTGAGCATTCAACTTAAAGAAGGCATATATGTTATTGATCTGCAACAAGATGATTGTATTTTTCTTCTTCTTCTTTTTTCAAACTTGTCTGTTCATAGCTGACTTTGAACACTTTGTTCTTTCATAATCTGAAGTGAGTTACTGTGGACTATATGCAATAACTTTCGACTAAGGAATGACATGATGATTAGTTTTTTTTCAGGTTTGTAAAAGAAAAGGAATACGTGTCTTTTAGACCAGTATATCTAAAATATAAATGTGCAAAGAAAAGTATATTAAAATAGCTTACTGTTCTGTAATTAAACTTTGAGCAGTCTGTTTTGAAAATGTAACATACGTAACACCATCGATGCATATATGTGATTAAAAGTATCAACACATGTGCCAGTAACATTCTTTCATCAGATGACATTAATATATTTAGGTTTGGAATTTATTTTAGAGATTCATAGTGCATTTTTCAAACTTAGAGTATATTTCTGTTTTGAATTGGTAACATACGACGTACGTAACGGCTTCAACGTGCATAGAAAATCTTTATATTGATCAACAAAGCCATCCGTAGTGTATTAAAAGTGAAATTCGCAAAAAGAAGTATATTAAGATAGCTTACTGTTCTGTAATTAGCATTTACACAGGCCTTTTTGAGAATGTAACATACGTAACACCGTCGATGAATGAAAATGATTAAATATATCAATATATGTGCCCGTAACATTCTTTCATCAGATGATATTGATACATTTAGGTTTGGAATTTAGATGAGAGATTCATAGTGTATTTTAAAAACTTAGAGCACATTTCTGGTTTGAATGAGTAACATACGTAACGGCTTCTGGAGGACAAATGCACCATATCACAGGGCGACAACGTGCATAGAAGCTCTTTATATTGATCAAAGAAGCCACCCATAGTATCAAACCTAGTATGTGGAGGGTGTTGTGCGAAACGAAAAATTTCCCTACCCACCGTCTCCTCTAATAGTAATGATGAATGGTTCTTGAAACAGTGATGATTTGCTAGAGAAAATCGGCGTTGTTATGCAAGTACAAGTACAAAAACTTTATTCGGTATAAAACATAATACAATGCACATTTCTAGTTTGCTTCTTTTTCCACCACAATTTATGACTCTTAAATGTTTTTAGTGTCATCTGCTTAGAACGTTTTTCCAGAGATACATGTCTTCAGATGTTTTTCATTGAAACTTAATATCACCATTTGTTAAAAGAAGTTATGCTTGCTTTTTAAGGTTTTCCAATCTGGAAAAAGATATTATTATGTTGACAAAATAAAACACTTCAATTAGAAAAATGAAATGAAATTCAATAACAGTTTTATGATGCGAATTATTATAGGGTGGATCTTTTTTTTTTTTTTTTTTTTTTTTTTAAAAAAGAATAAACAGTAAATAGTTGGCCTCCCAAGCCCCTCAAATATTTTTCTGTTGGCATTTTTGAGTACATTTTGGCATCCATGCCTAATGTGTACCTTAATGTGTAACAATACACGCTAGGGTGGATGCCAAGTCTGAAAATGTCCCCAGAGTCCTAAAAATAGGTCAAAGGTCAACTAAGTGCAAAATTTGAGATATTTCAACATTATAGCAGTATCTTATGAAATATTTTCATTTTTTTGTACAACAATGCCCCAAATTACATCTAATGCATTTGTATGTTGTAAACAGTTACAATTGTTACAACAAAGTAATGCAGATTTAGGTCAAAGGTCACTTAAGTGCAAAAAAAAAATGTTTATTTCCATGCCCTTTTACTATTGTCTGTATAAACATCAGTGTCAGTGGTATTCTGATGGAGATTAAGTTCTTTTAGGTACTTTTTGTATCAATTGTGTATAGAATATGATCGTAGCAATTATTTGATACCAATTTCAGCTCTCTGCAGCTTTTACTTGCTGAGATATTGTCAATTTTATTGGTACACTCCCCTGCATTTGGCTGTGTTTTTTTTTTCTTATATCTTAAGATTTCTTAATTTCTTGCAACGGGATAGTCAGCTTGGTCATATATATTATTACATGTTTATACATTATTGTCATAACAATCATTTGATACCAATTTCAGATCTCTACGACTTATGGTTGCTGAGATATTAACGTTTCCGTTGGTATACCTCCTCTATTTTTCTGTGATTTTTATCAAATATTTTAAGTTTTCATCAATATTCAGACAACAAGAAAGTAGAACTACTCATTTATCTTATCGCATGTTTATAGAACATTATCATAGCAATCATTTGATATCAATTTCAGCTCTCTAGGACTTTTGGTTGCTAAATTATAAAACATTTTGTTGGTATGCCCCATCCACTTTTCTGTGGGTTTTCACTAATATTTAAAGTTTTTATCAATATTCGAATAACAAGAAAGTCAGATTGTTTGTGTGATTTACAACATGGTTATAGAATATTATCCTAGCAATCATTTGGTACCAATTTCAGTTCTCTAGAGCTTTTGGTCACTGAGATATTAGCAGTTTTATTGGTATACCCCCTTCGTTTGCCAAGGATTTTTCTCCTATATTTTAAGTTTCCTTAAATATTTGAGAAACAAGAAAGTTAGATTGTTTATATATCTTATCACATAATTATAGCATATTGTCATAGCAATCCTTTGATACCAAATTCAGCTCTCTATGACATTTGGTTGCTGAGATATATACGTTTCCGTTGGTATACCCCCTTTATTTTTCTGAGATGATTCTCTAAAAATTAAAGTTCTCATCATTGATTTAACAACAAGAAAGTCAGATTATTTATGCGTCTTATTACACTATTATAGAACATTATTATAGCAATCATTTGATACCTATTTCAGCTCTCTAGAGCTTTTGGTCACTGAGATATTAGCAATTTTATTGGTATACCCCCTTCGTTTGCCAGTGATTTTTCTCCTATATCTTAAATATTCTTAAATATTTGAGAAACAAGGAAGTCAGCTTGTTTATATACCGTATTACATGGTTATAGAATATTGTCATAGCAATCATTTGATACCAATTTCTTCTCTCTATGGCTTTTGGTTGCTGAGCTATAAACATTTCTGTAGGTATACCCCCTCCATTGTTCTGTGATTTTTCTCTAATATTGAAAACTTTCATCAAGATTTGAACCCCAAGAAAGTCAAATTCTTTCTGTATCTTATCACATTATTATAAACCATTATCATATTAATCATTTGATATAAATTTCAACTCTCTAGATTTTTTGGTTGCTGAGATATAAGCAATTTTGTTGGTAGACCCCATTCATTTATCTGTTATTATTCTCTAATATCTGAAGTTCTCTTTAATATTGAGCATTAAGATAGCCATCTTTTATACCGTTTATCTTATTACAGAGTTATAGAACATTGTCCTAGCTATCATTTGGTACCAATTTAAGCTCTCTAGGGCTTTTGGTTGACGATATATAAGCAATTGTGCTGGTATACTCCATTATTCTGTGATTGTTTTCTAATATATAAAGTTCTCATTAATATTCGAACACCAGGAAGTCAATTTGATATTTATATCTTATTACATGGATATCAAGCATTGTCAAAGCAATCATTTGATACCTGTTTCTGCTCTCTTAAGGTCTAACAGTAGCCAAGAAACATGTGGTAATGTAGGTGTACCACACTACTTCCTCTGCTTATTAGGGGTGGGGATGAACATACTATGATTTTACGTGACACACAATAAAGTGATCCTCTGACCAAACTGGCACCCATGGGCGTTTGTTCTAAGGGTGCAAGGTACATCCTATAGATATCTCATCCTAAACCCTTCAAATGGCAATATATTTTCCCTTTGTATATCTTGATTTTCGTCATTTTCATTAATATTCATGAAAATGCAAATGAGATAATTTTTATTTAGGCACATGAGTCATCAACAACTTTGTCAAACTGTATTATTGGTACAATAACAATAAGCCACAATGATAGTTTAGGCATGACATTAGTTTTTATGGGATATTGATTTTGAATTGGTTCTTTTTATTCATTTTAAAGTTTTAATGAAAATTCAAGAATATACAAATTAGATATTTTCCATTACTTATCATAGGAAGAAAGGGCTATGTCTGAGCTTTAAATGAGACCAAGTCCAATGGTCTTGGATTACAAACAATTGAGATATCTTCAATTTTCTATGTGTATCCCCATTATAAAAACGCAAAAAAAAAATGAATATTTAGGGTACTTTAATAGAACACAGCGTAAAACGCAAACGCTTCCAGTGGCAGAAAACAGGGTCTGATAGCTTTTTCAACGTACTTTTAGAAAATCACAGTGTAGAAAATTCCCCCTGGGGGGAGGGGGTATGGGTAGCTAGAAGACTATTAGTTATCATAACAGGTTTTGATATTTTTGCACTCATATGATTTTTGACCTGATTATGTGACCCAGAGGCAGTTACAGACTTGGAATATACCCGTATGAGTCAATGAATAAAATAAGCACTAGTTGCCTTTAGTCAGTACATGTTTGATTTAAGAAATACTTGATTATTGTAACGAATGTTTGTAATTTTGCACTCATTTGACTTTTGACCTAATTCTGTCACCCAGGAGCATTTCCAGTCTTGGCATCCACCTCTATGTCTTTGGACACATGTCAAGGAATAAAATGAGTACAAGTTACCTATAATCAGTCCATTATTTTCCATAACAATAATGTTTATTTTCATTTTTACAGATTTTTGCTATTTTGCACTCGTTTGACCTTTGACCTTGTTCTGTGACCCAGGGTCATTTACAGACTTGGCATCCACCCGTACGAGTTTGGGGACATGCCAAGGAATATTATGAGCATAGATAGAATAATGTACTCAAAAATGCCAACAAAACCAAAACTAAGCCACTTTTTTGGGATTTGGACTGCCAAGTAAAACTGGATGATTTTGTGATTATTTTTTCTTATTATAGGGGTGGTATACACAGATGATTTCATTCTAATGTAAGTTTGTTTTCTGTAGACAATGTGCAAGTAAATGCACAAAAAGAAAATAAATTTATGCTCATAGAAACATAGAAATATGTGAACAATAGAAATATACATTCCGCCAATTTCGCTTAATAGTAATATTTTAACAGATGTCTCTCTTAAAATAACTTTAATGAATTATTATATCTTTTTTTTGTTCAAATTCAAGTGAGCTTTAAGGGTTTAATTTATTTGTCAGCCATTGTTGTGTCTTGTAGCACAAAAATGAATGTCAACGCTATCCTGTTGTACATTGTTGTTGTACTTGTCGAGTTAAGTAGCCAGTACAATAATGCCAAAACAAATGACGTGCTTCATGAAATTGGCGCTCAGCTCTGTCCACACACCAGATTCTGTCAAAGAAATGCTACGGAATACTACACACCCGGTGTTTTTCAACGCCCTTGTTGTTCTGGTTGTTCCTGCGAAGACAACTGCTGGGAAACCGCAAATTGTTGCCCGGATAAGGATGTTATTGAAACAAGGGAGCCAATAACTACATGTGCTTCCGTTATTGTAAAGAAAGCAGACGGCTTCCGGAAAGAACGCTTGGGATATAACGTGATTGATCATTGTCCAGTTGATGAAAAGAATGATACTCTTGTCAGTAAATGTACTGTCAAACAGGCAAAAGACTTTGAAGAATTTATCTGGGTTTCAAACGGCGAAGACGGAACAATTTATCGAAACAAATTCTGTGCTCAGTGCCACTTTGAAACCAGCATTGTTGCAGAGTGGTCACTTGAGGCAAAATGCACAAATGACGTGTATACCAGTTTTGATAACTTAACGACATTTTTACTTTCAAATAAGTGTCAACTAATCGTGCGAGAGCCCTACAATTTGACCAATACAAATTTTACGACATGTGAGGTGCCCGATTTTACGACATGCAACGAGACTGGTTTATGGAAAGAATTTAACGCAGACGTCAAGTGGGCATGCGGTGCATTTGAAGCGCCATTTTTTGTTAGACGACTTGAAGGTAAAGACCAGTTCATAATGGACGCTTACAGAAACGTGTATTGTTTCATCTGTAACACCGGTAGAGTCCAAATCACAGAGACGCTTTGTCCGCTACCAGGATACGATCCGCTTGATGTGAACGTATTTTCTTCCTTGGTTGATTATAGGCGTTACGAACAGGCAGATGATTACCAGGATCACTCTACGCTTGAAACAAACTGCAAGAGTTATGAAATAATGGATGATATAATGGTAGGTTGTTATATGTATGTTTTAAAGCACAGAGATGAAATTTGCCCTCACCGTTGGTCTTTAGCGCCACGTTCTGATCACGTGAGCGTGCAAGCATGCGACCATCTCCTCGGAAAAAAATAAATAAAAAAAGCAATACGGCATCGTGTTTTTGGTTGAAATTATGAAATGACGTCATATGTACGAATATGCAATATAACATTGGTTTGTTCCCAGTCAAGTGTTCGATGACTAGTGTTTAGGTTATAGTCGTTCATGTTTTAATTTAATATCAAAATGATGGTACACGAGTGGACATTTCATATAAAATTAATTAAACGAGCCTTCATTCGTATTATCATATGATTTTTAAAATAGGATTTTATCGTACTCAAAGTGGACATATTTTGGATGAAAATATACATTGTTGTTACGGACGTCGTCAATGACGTTACGTTCTCCCGCAAAAGTTAAGTGGTCATAACATTTTTTGTCGAAGACATCTCAGATCATTTTTGACCTGCATCCGGGTTTTTCCCATATGGAAGATGAAAAAGGCAACAAACTGCATCTCTTAAAAAAGTACAGGGTGTCACAAAAACGTAGCCGCTACAAAAAAGTGCACAGATTTTTAAATAATACAGATATAAGCAAGATATTTTACACAGTGGTAGTGCTATTATAATTGATTCTGAATCTGACATCCATTTTTTCTAGGTGGTGCTTCGTTAGCAAGTGGCGTCATATCAAATCGATGATGTCATGTCCTGCTATCATTGCTGGAAATTGAAAAAGTAACAAAATACAATATCAAAGCATTTTCAAGCCTTTATTCTCCCTTAAAAATGTTATAAAGAGGAAGAAGTAACAATTATTATCAGAAAAACAAATGAGTTTGTTAAACATGGACAAAATGTGGTGAAAAATAGAAATTTTATTCCAAAATGGGGAGTGAACGACCATAAAACGTGTCATGTAAATTTTCCATTGCTCTAAAATGGGTCATTTAAACTAATGGTGGTCATTTCGGATATTAGGCATAGTACATAATTGCAATTAATATATATTTAAAGACATTGTTTTAAGCATACTGCTACTAAGTTTGATTGAGTTTTCTGTAAAAAAAAATGAAATAAATAGTAAACATATATTATAGCGGACACGTTTTTTGGGACACCCTGTACTTTAAGATGATGTTTTTACTATACAAGCCATCATTGGTCCTTATCGTTATTCATTTTAATCGCGTTTTGTGTGACGAAAGCTTTTGCAAAGAAAAATTAAAATCTAAAATCTGTGGATTTTGAAATTTTATGATCCATGCAGGCCATCGTAGATAAGATGCGTTCGGATTTTCTCCATTAAATATAGGCGTGTTCGGATCAAAGGCTCTGCTCAACAGAACGATTCGTTTCGGTCCAGCGACTCTTAAGGACTCTCGCCGTAAGGACATTTGAAAAGCATTTCCTCTCAGTCATGTCTGGAGTTGGCTCTGCAAGAGTCTGTCTGTCTGTCTGTCCTGCATCCTGTAGCCTATTGCAGAATAGATATTAATCTTCGACAATTATCTTTTTTAAAGATGTTTCTTGTTATAACATGACATTATCAATATGAAAACAGCGACGTCATACGATAAATACAGATATAACAATATGCAATGCATTCTCTTCACGTAAACTACTAGCTGTGTAATTATGTTACTCATTAGTTCCGTCTATGTGTTTTATTGTATCATTTCAGAACAAATGTCGCCTACTTAAATGTCCTTTCGGAAGTACACCGGTGAATGGAAAATGCAAACCTCTATTTGAGGGGACAACCGGATTGTATATCGACATTCAATTCACACTCCGTGTCCTTTGGAGCCAATCAGAATATAAGGTGATGGACAAACTTGACACGCTTACAAGTTTAGGGGAGAGTATCATTGATCAATTTGTAAATGAAGCACGATTCGACAGAAACGAATCGCGTTGTCCGTATTGTAGCATAGGACTTCAAATGACAGCTGACATAAACGAACAAGGCAAACGTGAAGACACTGACACTGAATTAGATGATAGCGTTAAAGAAAACAGCGAGCAGGATAATTTGGACAGTGAAGCACAATTACCGGAATTTATAATGAATGTCGTGTTTTTCACTGTTCCTGAATGTCAACTGCAACACATATTTGATATAGCGACAGGACTGTTTGGTAGAATTATAGAGATTCAACTAAATGGCAAATCTGAAATGGCATTTGAGATTGGTCTCTTGAAAGATAATTCTAATCAGACATTTAAAGTCTTAAAGCATATGGACAATGAGCTATGGAATTGTAAAGTAAATGATGCTTATACACTCAAAGACGATAAGCTTTGTCCCAAAATTTCGATCAAATATTCCGAATATGAACCGTATCTAACCAATGAAAACATTGATGTGATACAATCACTTTTCGAACAGAAGCACATTGAAACGGATGAACCTACTGATGTTTGCATTGACACCTATTATGAAAGGTTTCAATCAGTGAATTTTCATATTTTGTCTCAAGGCTTTGCTACCAGAACTGATGCGAGAGTATGCATAGGTCTTATATTTTTGCCAAATATTGTCAACATGATATAAACAAAAACACTTAATCATTATTTTCCTTTTGGTGTGTATTTGGAATTGTAAAATAAATACCGAAAACATATGTGTACAGCTGTAACTTGTAACAAATTTATAACCAATAACTCTTCAACCAGACATGGCCTCTTTTAAAGTAAAAAGTAAGCAATGACTAGGAACCGTCATGGTAAAGTCAAGGTGCCAGCCTAAAACTAAGAAATCAACCAAAAGTATGAATAAGCTCTGATACAAACAGAAATAGAGCGAGTGAGTAGTAGAGCTAGCTCTTTAATAGAAGGTGGCCATTTAGTAACTAAAACTGAGGTGAATGATAAGAAACATATAAGGTGGAAACGGACAGACTTGCACCAAAATAAGATACACTGAGAATCACAGTAGTAGTACCAAATCAGTAAACGCCAAGGGTTGACTGGTTTCAGTCCGCGGTACTTGATTGCCGAACATTGTTAGGTGTACAATGTTGGTTTTCTTATGATAACAAAAACTGAGTTCTTTTAAGAGCAGTCATATAATGAGACAGACCATTGGTCTTGCCGCGGTTTGGGCTAGTAAAACCTCATCAATGAACCTAATAAACTTGCCAACAAGGAGTCAGAGAGACTTGCTTTCCTTCCTTTCCGATACAAAAACTTATCATGATATTATCCGAATGAAGTCATATCATTACGAAAACTTGCCCATGCAATATACAAAGATTTTTTAAACTTTGAAAATTGAAAATTTTCAGCAGAAAAATTTGGATATTTTTCTTGTTTTTGCTCAAAACATAGATTGTGGGTACACGTTAGAACCGCCTCGGCGAGGCGGTTCTAACGAGTACCCACAATCTATGTTTTGGAGCAAAAATAAGAAAAATAGGTATACCCCTGCATACCCCAATTTTTCTATATAAAAGTGGGGTTTAGGGGGGTATACATTGCACGGACATGTTTTCCTGGTGTGTTTTAACCGCTGTTTAAAAATGTATCCAAACCGATTATAAATTTGTGTTTTCACAGAATAGCATCGCTGATCTCAAAGGACCAAACGGAAAATATAATCTGCCCTATCCTAGCACTTACTATAGCCTTAAACTAAATTAACTCATACTTACCTAACCTATGAAGTCCTAATAATATTGGCTTCACACTTATCCTTAGCTAACCCTACCCCTAATATTGATATTCATAGTCGCATTCCAGCAACTGGTTCAAAAGCTGAAGGCTTATTTTAGGATTTTAAGAGCATAAGATTTTAACATTTGGACCAGAATAAGTAACACCATATTTTAATCGTAAAATAAAGGAAAGCAAAAACTATTGACAATTTTTACACGTTTCAAATATTTGCCTTAGCAATACTAAAATAAATAAAACTTCATTCTGACCATGTATCGAATAAGAGATCATAAGGGTTTGTGTCTGTCCGCATTGTAACGTTATAGATTTCAAAATAATCATGTAAGCAAATAGAAATTTTCCCATTATTTTCCAAGGGAAAGTGGTTTGATTGTATCATCGCCAAGTTCAGAACGATCACGTAAAAAATAAATAACCATTTCGTGTATCAAATGAAGGTTGGTCAGTGTGCACCTTGATATATGGACATGTGTGCAATTTGTTAATAATTTCAGTTTCATTTTGGAAACACTCAACATCATGGTTTTCACGATATTTCGTGTAACATTCTAGCATTTGTACTTTCACATTCATGGATTCGTTTACCGAATAAGGTACAATGTACTGCGTTTTCAGCCCCACCGTAATTGATTTGTTTGGCTTACAAATGCCCAAACTTGTTTCCAAGAGTAAATCAAAACATCCCGGATATAGATTTCTGGTTCTCAATGGTTAGTGAAAGAGACCAAAGATTCCGGAAGATTACTTTATTGAGATGCCAAAGAAATTGTCAAAATCCCAAAATTAACAATCAGGTACTTATACCATGAGAACATATCGTAAGCCGAATGAGTTGCTAATTTCCCAATAGGTGGCCACTCAGCTAACTAAATAATAAAATTATGAAAACATACATAAGGCGCAAACATTACAAAAAATAAACACCAAGATATAAAACAATAAGAACCACCACAGAAGTATTGCTTTGGAACGATCAGTAATATAAAATTACTGGCGGGCTTAAATCGATATTACAGGTACTTTAAGTTTATTGCAGTCGAAAAATAAGTTTGCATTGTACTTTGACATGTAATGTCTTGTGCCACTCACGCAGTGACGTGACTTCTTTAAACATGGACAACATTTTTGAATTTAATAAAGGATCCTATAGTAAATAGGAAACTTTTATCCATGTTCCCCACTTGCCAAATCCAAATATTTTGAACACAACTGTTTTTAATGACAAATCAATATGCCATGTTTCGGCAGGTTAATGAGGAAAGGCTGCCAAAAATCCATCAAGGCTACGGAAATATACTGTATACGTATGTTCTACCTGAATGAACAGACTAGTATCCTATTTTAACAGGTATACAGATACTACTTAGAAGCCTCCCTCCGTGGTGTAGTGGTTTAGCCAATTGCCTTGTAAAACAGGGGTGGCAGTTTCGATCCCTGGCTTCTCCAGTCCTTCGGATTTAGACTATATACAGAGGTCCCATGACAATTTTCCAGGACAAACTGCTGACAATGACATACTGTGACGAGTCCAAGGGGCGTAGTCTACATACCTGACTTCCGGGCAAAAACTGTACACACACACATATACACATAAAGTGCCCAGTTGTAATGCATATACGAACATGTAAATATATTGTGCCAGATATATTTATCAATTTTAGATGATTTATGTTTCATTTGAGACACGCCTCCGAGGACGTAAAATCTAACGTCACATTGGCATCACACAACTATTCTTTTTACTGTAATTTGATTCATGCAAGCCATTGTCAGAAGAACTAACTTAATGTCTACAGAACAAATGGAGTCACTGTTCAAAGTAAAAATTGCTTAGGTTTTTGCATAAGTGATGGACAGTGTAATTTAAGAAATATATCGGCTCTAGCAATGAATTGTTGAGTAATACATCGCATATCCCAGATCTCAGGTGAGCGTTTACAGGACCATTGGTCCTCTGGTTTCTTTTGTCCCTTCCAATCAGATTCTGATTGGTCAAATTATACCAGGACTTGATATCAGGCGAGTGTTGTTCATCTTTCGAGAAAAAAAAGTAGTGTTTAAACTTTCGTAACGAAACTGAATTCACTGTTTGGAGGTCAGTTGTAAAGCAGATCAAATCACGAGCGCGAGTGATTTATCTGCTCACAACTGACCGACAAACAGTGAATTATTAACAATTCACGCACTAGAGCTGATCTACTTCCATTCTAACACAATCATGGACGAAAATACACATGAAGCCTTCCGTTGCTACCATTTCGACGCCATTGCATTAAAGAAGTCCCGCCAAAAATTAGACTGTTTCACTAACGTCTGCATGTATTTGTCACGTCTTTTGAGCAAAAATGACGTTACGCCCGTCTGTCGCCGTAACTGACGTCACGTTTGCATTTGAAATTGACGTCATAGCTCCCGCGCTTACAAATTGTGAAATTGTTGTGCAATATAACACGTTTTCAAATCATTGGCTATATAGGCGCGGTGTGTTAGAATTATAGTTATAAATCTGATAAAGATGATGTACTTGTTGTCCGTGCATATATAGTTTCTACACAAAATTGTAGTTGGCAATAAGCATACTGTAGCATTTTTTGATGATCTATGACAAGCAAAAAAGTTTTCAGACAAATTGAATTAAGTATGTTCGCTGCTAACATTTGACATTTCGGAACTTCCGGTTTTTCTTTTCTTGAATATCTCGTAAACGGTTGCGGATATTTTCCTAATATTTTATATTTGGATACATATTGATAATATGGATTGAATGAGCCATGAAAATTGTCAATGTAAGAAACTTCATTTTTTCACCCCATTTTCTGCAACTTTTCAGAATATTTTAGTTGTCAGTAAAATTTAGGGGGTAGGGTAGATTAAACTTGAATATTACACATCTTCAAATTAATTGCACTAGTTCGATGCTTATTTTAGCAGCAGTATATGTGTACATGGTATTCTAAGTCATTCTTTGTGTCTTTGGTGTGCTGGTTTTAAAATTTAAGGTGGTTTTATGACATGGGCTTTTAGAAATAAAACAGCCAAAAAAAGGCCGAAAATGGCGATTTTCAAGTTGTTGGTTCTCTCTTATATGCTCACTACCATATATATTTCTTTCTTTTATTCGAACAATATTACCAAGTTCTATGTTGTGTGAAAATACAAGAAAAAGTTTGTATCAACAAATATGGGTTTGGTACATTTCAAAATATTGATTTTTTCCGACTTTTCAAGTATGGGGGTTGGGTTAGAAAAGGAATCGTAAAATTTTGTCATCCACTCCAAGTTGCAAATTTTTCTATGCTTTTGGTCCAAAATCGTCTGCGCTACGTAAATATTATGACTTTTGAAAGCATTCTAGGTGTATTTTTGTTCAAGACAGGTATGTTTCAAAGAATTATAAATTAAATTAATTTTACCAAATTTAAAACATGGTGCTCAGAGGTCTCATTCAGAGGCCTGTAGCTTGAAAAAATGCACACTACCCTATATTTATTTTGTTTTAAAATGTCTTGTGTTGTATTTTGGAATCAAAAAAGAGTGGTTAGAAAAAAAGTTTGAATACTTTTTCATTGGCAGCGAACATCCTTAAAAAAAATCTGACCCCACCCCCTTTGACACAGATTTATGCTGCAGGTATGCAGCAACATCAAGCGGTTTCCACTATGTTGTTGTATTTATCAAATGTTTTATTTTACGGAAAACTATTCTACAGCAATAACACACACTCGAACTTTGGGGGGGGGGACCTATGAATTTCGCAAGTTTTTCCATTGCTCTAAATATACCAACTGCATACTTAAAATACTGTTAGGATTTCCTGACTACCCATGTTATACATAGAATTTTTATATAACATAACACGTATGGTAAATTGTGAGTGACGTGGCAGCGAATTTTGGCCTTTTTCGTGCATTTACATGCCAGACTGATGATATCATATGATATACATGTAAAGTAAAACAGAAAACACTATAAACTAAAGTACAACATCATTATTTACTTGTATATCTTACACTTCGATCTTTCATATTTGATCTAGACTTTAAGCTGCAATTCTATACTAGTATACCAGGTCACGTGGCAGTGTGGAGTGGAATTTCCACAACTACCATTGCTGTCCTGTAGTCACAAGCTAGCAACAAAATATCATGGCCAGCATGCCACAGTGAGTTCACTTTTTATATTCATGTGACATTGTAGGTTTTATTTATCTACTTGTTGTGTTTAGATCATTTCAGCACAATTATTTTGATATAAGATGCAACTATGTTCCGATCAGCGTCAAAATATGAAGTAATGTATGACGCCATAAAATGTTTTCCATTTCAAGCTCTTATGACTGTGTCTGATGAAATACACAAAATGCAAGTGGTTTGTCAGAAAAGGAATTTCAAAAAGGGTATTGGCAGGTACAAGTAGGCAATGATCAAGAAAAAAGCAAAATCGAAAAATAATTCCCACTCCAAAAATCGAAGTGGGAAAAAACTAAATTGACAATAAGATACTTGTACTCAGAAAACATATTGTAAGCCGAGTCAGTTGTTCGGTCCTCGTGGCGTCTTTTCATATTTAAGCCGCGACGCTGCTATATAATTGTGACCACATTCAATCTTATTTGTGCACAGTGCTTTCTTAACTAACTAGCGACAATTTAGGTACTAACAAAATGTCTTTCTAATATCAACACATTGAAAGATTTGTTCAATCAAGTTCAACAGCAGATGAACTGTGAAAAGTGTCAAAACGAAATTAAAAAAAAACCTGATCGTTATAAAAGAAAATGATGATAAACTTACTGCCTTGCAGCAAAATAATCATGCTCAGCATAGATGAGCCGCTGCACAAGAAAACCAACAATTAGCGTATGCGAAAACAAAGACGCAGAACAGCTTCGCAGTAACTGCGAAGCTGATCAGCGTTTTTTTTTTTTTTTTTTTTTTTTTTTTTTTTTTCGCTACACGGATAGTACAATACCTCACATCAGGAAAACATGTCCGTGTAATATTTATCCCCTTATACCCCACTTTTATATAGCAAAACTGGTGTTTGCTGGGGTATACCTATTTTCTTATTTTTGCTCCAAAACATAGATTGTGGGTACTCGTTAGAACCGCCTTGGCGAGGCGGTTCTAACGTGTACCCACAATCTATTTTTTGAGCAAAAATAAGAAAAAAAAATCAAAACATTTCTACAGAAAATTTTCATTTTTACAACCAAAACATTTTCTGTATATCGCATGGGCGTGTTTTCGTAATGTTCCTCTTAAATCCGCAATTCCAATGTACTAGCATGCTTCCGGTTTGTGTTGGAGCTTGTCGGAACCCAAATTGTTTGTTTTCTCATGCACAGGCTCATATGATAATAAAGTACTTCTATGTTGAAACGCTCTTTCAAACTATTTTTCTACTATGTCTTCGGAAAAATTCTGTAAATTAGAAGGAATGCGACATTCGCTATATGTGTGACTATCTGAAGGAGAGTTTATTTCAAATGGTACGACAAGTAAATGTTACATGTTGTACAAAATCTCGTATTCCCTTTCCGACGATCACATTTCTTTAAACACTGGTACTAATATTGGATACCATAAACAATTTAATTTTGTGAGATCTGTCTATAATGGTACGATGACTCAGCCTGCGTCCAATAAAGGCTGAAAAGTATGCCCTTACTTAAGTTATTATTATTATTATTATTATTATTATTATTATTATTATTATTATTATTATTATTATTATTTCGTTTGCAATATAAAAGAGTCACTGGTTTATCACGCAATATTGTCCACTTATTTTGAATGTTTACTGTTTCAAAATGAACTTCTGTACTATATGTAAGACTTTCTACTATAAGACTTAAATTAAGCAATTTTGAATTGCTTTCCGAATGTCAAATTTGATATAAAGAACACCTGAAACGTACTCTAGAACCCATCAATATTTAAACCTATAGTTAGCACAATGTCTAGTTTTTTTAATGGAACGCTATCTTTTCCTGACGCAGTATGTTCCGTCAAAGTTGACAGGGTTGTCACCTCAAAATTCAGAATAGAGCTTCCATGATCGTAGAGTGTTGGTTCCATTTCGCTAGCTCAGGGTATAACGTTACTGACGACAATGCGTTCCCTGGATAATGTTCAGGATGGCATCGGGTTTCATCTTTTATAACTATGGTTTATACTTTAGGATGGACATTCGATTTTTTGCTTCTCTACCTGTCATTTCGTTTTATTTTAGAAACTATGTCGAAATTGAATACTTTCGCACTTCATTTGGTATAACTTTGATCATATTCAATTACGAGTATATTTGATACACCAAGAACTTTGGCACAGACTATACATGATATCCATTGTAATGTATAATTTTACTAAAATGTACCATTTATCAATAAACATGATATTGTGTATCTCTGTCTTCTTACAAACATGTTAAAGGACTATAGAAACACCTCACTTTACATCGGTTATCATTTGCTTAAAACTTCTTCAAAGATGAGCTGATGTATAAAATGAACATTATGTCGCGTATCTTAACACCATTAATAAAATTTGTGCACTGAATCGTTTGCTGCCATTGTTTCCTTAGACGCCATCGAAACGTAACTTTTTCTGAAGAAAACCTTTGAGCGGCTACATCAAATGGATTTTTTCTGGTGATAGCTAACAACTTAATGCACAAGAAAAAATAAATGAGCCGCGACGCGAGAAAACCGGTCTTCGGGGTTTCCGACCAGGTCCTACACAAACCGGCCTGTACAGTCACAGAAGCAGGCTAGAAGCTTGAAATTTCGGATATAAGAAGAAGAGGAAATGTACTATCCGAGTAGCGAAAACAAAGGCGCTGATCAGCTTCGCAGTTACTGCGAAGCTGATCTGCACCTTTGTTGTCGCATAGGCAATAATCCCGTTTTCTCACGATGCGGCTCAATTAGAATAAGTGCTTTGCTTTCCTTCAATGTCGTTTAAGGCGCTAGCGTTCTTCGTTCACGTTAAGCGTATTTTTAGTGTTCAAAAACAGACTCTTTTGATAAAAGCCCAAAATGTTATGATGGTGTTTTACATGTACTGTAAGTAATTCCGTGCCAATTTATCAAGTTAGAAAATTGTTGAATTCATTTCATACTACACGCAAAAATTAGTTTTCTAAATCGTTAAAGTGACGTAGAATTCGCCCACTTTTAGTGCAATAAGCAAACCAGCAGCATTTGCTTTGCTTCTTTCCAATAAGCCGGTTGGACGTGATAAATAGTAATCACTATTTAGCAATATTTTTATTCTTTGAATGATTTGTCAACATTTAGAACACTTAGGAACTTTAAAGTTTCCGAAGGGTTCTCAGCGACCAGATGAGGACATGTGCAAGTTCATACTGTTATACATTACGAAAACTTGCCCATGCAATATATAGGGGTTTTTTTCAGTACCAAAAATTGAAAATTTCACCAGAAAAATGTTGATATTTTTCTTATTTTTGCTCAAAACATAGATTGTGGGTACACGTTAGAACCGCCTCGCTGAGGCGGTTCTAACGAGTACCCACAATCTATGTTTTGGAGCAAAAATAAGAAAAATAGGTATACCCCTGCAAACCCCAGTTTTGCTATATAAAAGTGGGGTTTAAGGGGGTATATATTGCACGGGCATGTTTTCCTGATGCAAACAAAAATGTGTATTGCATATGATAGGATGTTTAAAATATTTCACAAATAACTTGCGCAAACGGCACCACAGATTTTCCGAAATTAGGCTTAGTCCAAAATGTACCTGTGACGTCACTAAAGTGAACACAAATGATAGGTTACACGGGGTTTGTTTCCCGACAGTGGTATAGTATGAAAAAAGTTAGGGAACACTTTTTAGCTCTTGGAAAAAGTTTGAAAAAAAATCTTTTTTCTTTCTCTGGCGATACTGAAATTTTTATCACACATATTTCATATCTTGGTCTAGCTACAGGCCAAGTTTTCTTTGTGCTACGGAGTATACAATATCCCATATATGAAAAACTCCACTTTTACTGAATACGAATTTGCCTTTTTGCTTCTATACTCCGAAGAGCGAAACATTAATAAAATAGTGGATCTTATCGTTCTCAATGAATAAACGACCGTATCTAAAATGGTACAAGTATAGGCAATGATCAGGAAAAGGCGCAATCGGAAAGAAATTCCCACTCCAAAGTCCGAGGTGGGAAAAACTAAATTGAAAATTAGGTACTTCCCAGCGGGCACATGACGTCCTAATAGTCAGCAGCTATTTCCCAATAGGCGGCCACTCAGTTTCCCGAACATAATAAAAATATGAAAACGTGCATAATGTTCAAACAGCAGCACAAAAATTCGACTCCAAAACACAAAACTAATAGAACCACAACAGAAGTATCGCCTTGGAACGATCCGTAATATAAAATTACTGGTGAGTGGGGGGTGCTTAAATCTATTATGGTATATAGAGAGAGGAAAATGCAAACTGTGAGGATTAAAAAAAGAGCACTAAACTTCATGTTTCTTCTCCAAATAAACTAATCATACAAAATCTGCAGTTTGCATTGATTTTTTTTTTCCAAATTAAGCCGTTTTTTTTTTTTTTTTTTTTTTTTTTTTTTTTTTCAAATAAAGCTTTGACGCTATGACCAGAACGCGCATGTTTAAATTCATAAAGGGTACAAGTAGGCAAAGATCAGGAAAAGGCGCAATCAGAAAAAGATTCCCACTTCAAAAACCGAGGTGGGAAAACCAAACTAACAATCAGGCACTTATACCATGAAATATCGAATATCTGGCCCAACATTTACAACCTGCAAAATGTATAGACAAAGAACAAAACGTGACCATGAAGTCTTCTCCCGGAAAAGTATGGACCTATCGCCGACAGTCGGTCAGAAAATAAAGAATTCATGATGAAAGTTCCAACAAGTACGTGTATGTCTCAGCTTGATGCTGATTATGACTGCGAGTTCAAAGAATGAAGTTATCGCAAGATATATCCTTTAAATATTCTTTTAATCTAGCAAAAGATTTAAATCAAAGATGGCCGCTGCCCGCCTCGATAACCATTTTCACAAAGAGGTAACTTTGAAAACTACAGATATTGTCAAAACATTCTGTCAAAGCTAATGAGGCTTAGCTTAAGTAGCCACAACCATGGTATGTCCCACCCCATTTCTCATCTACAAAGGATCTCAGTTTTAATTTTTATTCATAACTTTTGCAAAGAAGGATATATACAGTCTAACAGGTGCTCCCTAACTTATTTTCATGTGTATATTAAGCAACTTTACATATCTTTCGAGTCAGTTCAAAGTTCTTACTAACACTACTGAGAATCACGTGGTATTGTTTATATGATCGGGTTACACACACTACAATGAGGACGCAGTTGAGGCTAAATTTTCGAGTTTTCTCCTACAGCGTTTCTTCTACTGACGGATAGATAGGTGCAGTCAATACAGAAATCGAACATTTATTAAGAGAAAATAACATTAGAAATCCTGGTTATTTCGTTTTCGCAAACACTTCAATTTTACTGTATTGGAAGTACTATTTAATCATGGGACGGAAGTGTTTGCGAAAACGAAATAACCTGGATTCCTTATGTTACTTTCATTCAATAAATGCTCAATTTCCGCATTGCCTGCAAAAAGGTACAAGTAGGCAAAGATCAGGAAAAGGCGCAATCAGAAAAAGATTCCCACTCCAAAACCCGAGGTGGGAAAAAACCAAACTAACAATCAGGTACTTATACCATGAAACATATCGTAAGCCGAATGAGCAACTATTTTCCCAATAGGTGGCCACTCAGTTACCTTAACTTAACTAAAAATATGAAAACATACATAAGGCGCCAACAGCACAAAAAATTTTTATACACCAAGACATAAAACAAAAAGAACCACCACAGAAGTATCGACTTGGAACGATCAGTAACACAAAGTTACTGGCGGGCTTAAACCGGTTTTACATGGCCATAACCTTACCCTCAGCTTCTGCAGTGGTTCATAACATTTAGTTAGTTATTCGGTCCTCGTGGTGAATCTCTAACTAGTCAATGAATCATCAAGAACAAACAAATAAATCATGATAAACATCCTGATGAATCAAAAACCAGGACTCACAGACTGAGTAAGCTGCCCGACGATGGAGATCCCTGGGCGCCGAATAACCTACTAACTCCGGAGCAAAAGAAAAACACCAGTCGGACCCCGGTGGGCCAAGCAACAGACAAGAAGCTCCGGCCCCAACCAACTAAAATGAATAGCTTTATGTCGGGGCCATCATAGAGTCTGACGCCCGACCCACCGCCGTGCAATTAAAGAAGGCAGCATAGTTATCAACCATGATTGGGTTAAAAACTAAGCATGCAGACTGTCGCATAACATTCAAGTTATAACCTATACGTCTGTAACGTGTTATGATTTTTCTGAACTGAAAAGAAAAATCATTAATTCCTTTAAGTTTCTTGAATTTGTAAACCAAGTCACCATAAAATTCAGGTTCCGAAAGGCCCTCACTTAAAAGCGTCCTTAACCCAACATTATATTTGGAAATCAATTCATAGTGTCTACGATAAAATTTAGAAAATGTTTTTCGAAGTTTATGATACCGATAGCCCTGTTGGAGAAGTTTTGCCGTTAAACATTTATTTCGAGCGTTGAAGTCTGTAACATGATTGCAGACTCTAGCAAACCTAATAAGTTGCGAAATGTATACACCATAAGAAGCACGACGAGGAACGTCACCATCCAAAAAAGGAAAATTTACTATATCAAAATCAAAGTCATCGCGCTTATCATAAATTTTAGAAGAAACAAATCCATTTGCAACAGAAAGATGTAGATCTAAAAAGGGGGCTTCAGTATCTGAGATATTGGCTTTGTTCAACTGAAGTTCAGGTGGATAAATTTAATTTACCATACCTTCAAAATAAGGGTTGTCAATGTTCAAAAGGTCATCGAGGTACCTAGATGTGGAATTAAAAGCCTCGATAACATCAGCTTGATTATCATGGTTAAGAGAATCCATGAAATCTCTTTCGTAGCAGTATAAAAATAAATCAGCTACGAGAGGTGCGCAATTTGTACCCATCGGAATTCCAACAATTTGTCTGTATAACTTGGTCCCAAATCTAATATAAATATTATCAAGGAGATAGGATAAGGCGTCGCATACATTCTGACATGACCAAAGTGTATACCGACTTTGGTCAGAGGAAGTGAAAAAAGCCTTTCTGTCATTACATGCCAAATAAAGTGAACCATAGTTTTTTAATGCCCTTTTGAAGGTCCACTCTATCAAATCCAGAAGTTTTTCTTTTATTAGATTATGTGGTAATGTTGTATACAGAGTAGAAAAATCATATGTAGACAAGCTTGTCGCACGGAACCCTCTACACTTCAATTTACTGAGCACCTCACCAGAATTTTTAATTGACCAAAACCAATTTTTATTTGAAGTTTCATACACTGTCTCACAGTATCTTATAACATGAGATTTGTTAGCAGTAAGACAGGAAGTTAATAATTTAGAAAGTTCAGTGGTAGTACAACAGCTAGAATTTGCAATAAATCTAGCTTTGTATGGTCTTTTGTGAAGCTTAGGTAACCAATACATCGTAGGAAGTTTGTCTTGGCCTTCATTGACACAAACAGAAAACTTAACAGGTAAATCGTTTAAGTGGGCATTAACTACAGACACCTCATCAGTATCTGTCTCCAGATAAGCCCTGGTACCATCAAGCTCCTGTTTTAAGGAATTAACGTAGTGAAGCCTACAAACGACAACAACAGTGTTTGCGGCTTTATCTGCCGGAACCAAGACATACTTTCTATGAAATTCTTGGATACCCTGCTTCAAATGCCTAAATGACGATTTGGGTTTAGGAGGTAAAAGATTAGTATTTTGTGAATAAAACTTAATACGTTTATCCACGATAGTGAAGATACTTCTTTTCCATTCTTTAAGTGCATTATCCTCAACTATCTATCAGTCAATTGAGTAAACGTTATAGGAGAAAACTCGAATTTCTCATCTCAACAGTGGACAGAATTTAGTGTGCGTCATCTGATCATTTATCTGTTTGTATGTAAATAATACCACGTGTTTCTCGGCTGTGACTAATAAGCATTACAAATATATTGACAGGAAAGAGGTGCTTAAGCATTTTTACATTGTCGTGTATATAACGTTAGAAAAAATCAAAAGAAATTATATATTCATCAATTTCGACATCGTAATATCTAGCGGCACAGAAAGGTAAGCAAAACACCGCGGGGTTAAATCAAAGCGTACTATCTTTGCTGTCGCCCAAGTCATCATGCAACCTGTTACATCGACACCTAGTATTATATCCAAACACCTGTTGTCGTCTGAAAATATCGACGCGGCCGTATCATGACAAGATGGACGGTTAAAAGCACTTTAGTATCATAACCAGTAATTTACTGTTGTCGATGATCTCGAACGACAACAGCTTTTCGCATTTGATGGTACTTAAATGACTCGGACGGCAGCTTGTGCAGTACCATTTGGTTAATTCCCGAGCACAGTATCTTTCAGATATAATTATAGTCTTGCATATCTTCAGTTGCACAAATAGCAACATTGAGCCCAGGTAAAACTATATTGTTGTTTTTTCATTCTAATTTCCGATTCTAAAGATTCTCACTGTACATTGTACGTTCATACTTGTTTGCATCTTTGGATTATAAACATTATAAACATTGTTGTAAACCTCTTTGATAGATTTATATTTACAATTTCATTGTTCATTGTAAATTATTTTCAGAACGTCCATTGTCTTAACTCTGGTACTTGTTGGTTGTTTTGGCCAACAGCTGCAAGATGTCATGAACGATAGACCTTGTGCCAACCCACCCGTCTGCTTCTGCAATACCGGCATGACCATCGTGAAATGTTATCATGCTAGGCTCAAGTTTATACCAGACCTCCCAGTGACAGCCCTGAAAGTGTACCTATCATATAACGACATAGTCACAATAACACCACGAGCATTTTCAAAACTTCCAAAATTAAAACGCCTCGATCTGAAACATAACCGTATACGAACAGTGGCATCATCAACATTCCTTGGACTAGAAAATCTCACAAACCTTGATCTGTCATACAACAATATCAGCAGAATACCGATGAAGTCCTTTTCGAAACTGTCAAAATTAAAAATTCTAGATCTCAGTTATAGCCACATAGAAATAGTTGAATCCCTAGCTTTTGAAGGACTTGTTAGTCTGGCTGACCTTTATATGCAATACAACAACATAAGTACACTACCGACGAAGGCGTTTTGGAAATTGTCAAAGTTACAACGTCTCTATCTGAGTTATAGCCACATCAAGACAATTGGAATATTAGCTTTCGATGGACTTGACAGTCTAACACAACTCGATCTGTCCCATAATAACATCGGTACCTTGCCAACAAAAGCGTTTTCAAAACTTTCCAAGTTACAACGCCTCTACCTGAGTTACAGCCATATTAAAACCATTGAAATATCAGCTTTCGAAGGTCTTGACAATCTCCAACAACTTAATCTATCCCATAATAACATCAGTATATTATCAACGAGGATGTTTTCAAATCTGACAAAGTTAGTAAAACTGGATCTGAAAAATAGTCAGATACAAACGGTGGAGTCCTTTACGTTCGATGGATTACAGAAGCTTACAACGCTTGACCTGAGAAGAAATAAGATTAAGGCATTGGTGAGCAAGAGTTTCGCTAACATTCCATTATTAAAACATGTGTACCTCATGAACAACAAAATAGAGAAAATAGAAGCCGATGCCTTTACAGGAACAGAGAATCTGTACGAGATACATCTTAGCGAGAATTTGCTATCAGACATACCTTGTATTGGGCGCCAGCCAGGGTTACAAAAACTCGACCTTTCTTTAAACCAAATCGTCAATGCAACTTTTCCATCGACTTACAGATACATTTCTAATAAGTTCTCGGTTGATTTGTCCATCAACAAGATAGGAACCCTGGACAGATTTACTTTCTCCTCGTTGGCTGGTACTACAATAGGTGACATGAAATTATACAACAACAACATCACCGTCGTAGCTCCGGGCACATTTGATCCACCGGCATCGATTCAGATGTTATACCTAGATTACAACCGGCTTAACAATGAACAATTGGAAAATGTTGCAGTCGGCTGCAGCAGAAATCAAACAACGCTAGAAATGAAGGAAACAATGATGCACTTGATGAACTTAGGTATACGCTTAGGCATTTGTGAAAGGTTTAGCTCAGGGTATTTTTTCAAAAAGCATCAAAACTTGACAATCATTCGGCTGACAAAAGACAAACTTATCCAATTCATCAGCCATGATTTTCCTGGAAAGAAAAATATTCTGGCAATGGACTTATCAGGAATGGGAATTTCATCTTTCCCTAAGTATTTACCGAGTTCTTTGGAGAGTCTTGATTTGAATGGAAATAAAATCTCTGTATTATATCGAAATAGAATTAGCTATCTAAGAAGATTAAGAATAATACTGTTGGCAAGTAATGGTGTAACTCATCTTTGGCAAGGTGCATTCAGCGGTCTGAGGAATTTAGAAGTGATTGATCTTTCTCAAAACAAACTTTGTAGACTATCAAGCGATGTATTCGATTCTCTGCAAAATCTCGAAGAACTTCATCTTGGACATAATAACATCAGTGTCCTTTCGCAGTTTACGCATCCACTCAAGTCACTTCGTGTCTTGGATCTGTCTAATAACGGTATTGCAACGATAGATAAACCGTTCTCCGAGTCATTTCCATCTTTAAACACGCTCAACTTGGAGGGAAACAATCTCGGCAAAACTGTGTTCAAGTCAAAAGTGGGCGATCTGTTGCTCAGTGGTCTAACAGAATTAAAGGATACAAATATTGCCAGAAACAATATTCGAAATTTGCCGGACTTGATATTTCGGGACCAATTTGCGTTGAAGTTTCTCAACCTACGCATGAATCAAATTTCTGGTTGGGATCGTAATGTTTTTCATTTCACAAGCAATATTGAAAAGATAGACATCAGGAAAACATGTCAGTGAAATGTATACCCCCTTATACCCCACTTTTATATAGCAAAACTGGGGTATGCAGGGGTATGCCTATTTTTCTTATTTTTGCTCCAAAACATAGATTGTGGGTACTCGTTAGAACCGCCTCGCCGAGGCGGTTCTAACGTGTACCCACAATCTATGTTTTGAGCAAAAATAAGAAAAATATAAAAAAAAAATCCTATGAAAATTATCGATTTTTGACCTGAAAAATTACTGTATATCATCATATGGGCATGTTTTCGTAATGTTTTAGTTCTAATAGTTTATCTATACTGAGAGAAAACAATCTGCGCGATTTTATGAATCTCAAAGTATTAAATCTGACTGACAATAAATTTATCTGCAACTGTCAGCTTCTCTGGTTTCGGGATTGGATAGACCGCACAACAGTAGATTTACCGGGCGAAGAATCTTACATGTGCGATGGGTCCGAAAGGTGGAAAGGAAAACCGCTGCTTGAATTCACAAGGGATAAAATCGACTGTTCATCTCAGTATATCTCAAAGTATGCAATTGGTGGAATCATTGTTGGGGCAGTCGTTATCACCGCGCTGTCTGGAATACTTGTTTACAGGAATAGATGGCGTCTCCGCTTACGTCTATACTTGTTATCCAAACGCGGAAGACGTTTCCTCAGAGATGAAAGAAGGCATGCACGACATCTAAATTATGGAGCAATCAACAATGACGATCGACGGTATCACTACGACGCTTACATATCCTGCAATGAGTGTGACTTCGACTGGGTTTTATGCCACCTACTCCCGGACATTGACAGTGATGAATATGAAAACGCTAGGTTTGGGGGTGACTTCAAGCTTTATTATGATCCAAGGGACCAAGATCCAGGTAGTATAATTCTAATAAGCATGGATTTGCTACCATCATTTAATATAACAAAGAATGCAATCAGGAATTTAAGTAATATGAGTTTATGTAGTTGACTGAGCACTTTTATCAAACCAAGCGGCGAATAAGATGTGTAAACCTATTTAGTTATATTGAGACGCATACTTTACATTAGATTGTATTATTTCAGAACTAAAATAAAGGTAAGACGAATAGAGATCCAGAACAGAAGTACTACTTAATAAGGATCAGTAATATTAAACCCCTAGGGTGCTTTCAGCCATTTTTACATAAACAACCGCGCCACCAGCTTCTTAAAGTGGTCGCAAATTTAAATGATATATAATTCTTCCCTTGCTGGTGTGAATATTTTACTGCTGATAATGATTTTTGTCGAGGATTTATCAAATTTAACATATCATATATACAGTAGGCATTGCAATTTAGCAACAGGGGAATACACAATGACACCCAATTCTTCTTATTTTGTTACAGGCACCATGGCTATTGCAAACATCTTCGAGCACATGACAAGGAGCAGTAAGGTGATCGTAGTTCTAACTAAAAACTATGTAAAAGCCGGAATCAACGTATTTGAACTGGATCAAGCCACTACCCTATACAACGATCAAGATATTGATGATATTATAGTGGTGAAGGTCGGACATGTTCCCTCTGGGAAAGTTCCAGTCCATCTATACACTCAGATGAGGACTGGAAGGTTCCTAGAGTGGGAAGAAAATGAGCATGCTGTTGAACAATTCAAAGAAAAACTCAAAGATAGATTGCGTGGTGAGCGTGTGGATTTGTGCTAGAATGTTATTGAGAGTTAGGTGGATAAATGGGCATACAGATCAATGAATGCGTGTGTGTTTGGATAGACGAAATGACATACAGATCAATAAATGGATGTGTATGGATGGACGAATGGTCATATAGACCAATGAATGGATGTGTGTGAATGGATATATGGACATACAGATCAATGAATGGATGTGCGTGAGTGGACGAAGAATGGGCATACAGATCAATGCATGGATGTGTGTGGATGGATATGTGGACATACACATCAATGGTTGGATGTGTGTGGAGGGACAAATGGACATACAGCTCAATAAATGGATGTGTGTGGATGGATGAATTGACATAAAGATAAATGTATTGATGTTTGTGGATGAACGAATTTATATTAAGATCAATAAATAGATGTGTGTGGATGAATGAGTGCATGGTTTCCCGATGAAAAACATTAACAAATCATGTGATTTAATTCCCTCCTATGGCCGTGCCGGCGTCAAACTCAGGCAATACCGTTGTTTGTTTACTCATGTTGACGTGGCTTCGGTCGCTTATCGTCAAGACTGTTCAAAAACTCCGTTAATTTCAGATTTTATATATCGGAAAACAAGGCGACGTCGTTTTTAAGTAACTTTACACTTTTCAGTACTAAATGTTTCTGCACTCGTTTTAATTGCAACTACACTATGTATAGGGTTGCGTCTCCGATACGTGTCTAATCATGATCGAAATTCTCATAGATAAGTGATAGTGTGACCGAGCTATTGGCAGTCACGTCTCATCCATATACATGTAGCATAAACGATGACTGTGGCAACGTTCGCCAACTTGTGTCGTAATTCTCCTGACATAATTCCATCAGCAATGGTATATGGTAACGGCTATGTGCCTTTATTACCGCTGTAAAATAATGCAGGATTTCCAAACCTTGTATGTTAAAATCGTATTAGTTGAAAAGTTCATCCAGCCATCTTCATTTCGTTAAAAATGAGAACTCTATACAAATTCTCTGAAATAAAACACATCCTTATAAACACAAGTAGTACTTGCTCATGTTAATGCCTATTCATGTCGATGCTAGGAATCGTTGCTGCTCTCAGTCGAAGACCATGTTAGGAATGAAATCACATCTACCAACGTAATGTTCCGGGAATTCCTTTTCAGCAAGAATAGTGAATAATATTCAAACATTTTGGATTGGTTTGGATATGGCTTAATGTACTGTTCATTCATGTCAGGTGTATCCTGCTAAAACTCACACACTAGTGTATTCATATATCAGCCAAAAATGCCAATTTTCATAGTGATAAGAACTTTCGACAATTCGGCCTTGCATTTTCCCATCGCACGCCTAATGTCCCCTTTCGTAACGCAAATACGATCTGTTGATACCGTGCCTCCTGTTCTACGGTTAGCGCGTTTCATCTCCTCAATGTCAAAGAAATGATCTCTGTAAAATACAGAATATGGTAGTTACTGTCTATTCACCATCCTCCAGAAACTGCATTTTTCAAAATCTCTCTTTTCTGAAAGACTTCAAGAAAAATATTACCATTTCACCATATAGCATACCAAAAGTCTTAAAAAGTGCTACAAATATTTTGCAAATAAAACTTTTATGCCAGAAAATAATTTTGAATAGGGTTTTTTCCATTTAAAATGTCAGCAAGGGAAGTAACTTTTTTCCAGGAAATAATCTAAATCTTCATTTAAAATGCATCAAACCAAAACAAATTTGTATTGCATGCATAGCTGAGCGCCAAACCCTTAACTTTTTTTCACAGATGTGCTTGATTTTCTATTTTTAAGGTGTTTGGATTATCTTCCTTGCACATGCAAAATTGTCTATTCAAAATACTTTTAGGGCATACTTGTTTTATTAGTGAAAAGGTACAAGTAGGCAAAGATCAGGAAAAGGCGCAACCAGAAAAAGATTCCCACTCCAAAAACCGAGGTGGGAAAAAACCAAACTAACAATCAGGTACTTATACCATGAAACATATCGTAAGCCGAATGAGCAGCTATTTTCCCAATAGGTGGCCACTCAGTTACCTTAACTTAACTAAAAATATGAAAACATACATAAGGCGCCAACAGCACAAAAAATTTTAAACACCAATACATAAAACAAAAAGAACCACTACAGAAGTATCGACTTGGAACGATCAGTAACACAAAGTTACTGGCGGGCTTAAACCGGTTTTACAGGTACCTAACCTCACCCTCAGCTTCTGCAGTGGTTCACAACATTTAGTTAGTTCTTCGGTCCTCGTGGTGAATCTCTAACTAGTCAATGAATCATCAAGAACAAACAAATAAATCATGATAAACATCCTGATGAATCAAAATCCAGGACTCACAGATTGAGTAAGCTGCCCGACGATGGAGATCCCTGGGCGCCGAATAACCTACTAACTCCGGAGCAAAAGAAAAACACCAGTTGGACCCCGGTGGGCCAAGCAACAGACAAGAAGCTCCGGCCCCAACCAACTAAAATGAATAGCTTTAAGTCGGGGCCATCATAGAGTCTGACGCCCGACCCACCGGCGTGCAATTAAAGAAGGCAGCATAGTTATCAACCATGATTGGGTTAAAAACTAAGCATGCAGACTGTCGCATAACATTCAAGTTATAACCTATACGTCTGTAACGTGATATGATTTTTCCGAACTGAAGAGAAAAATCATTTATTCCTTTAAGTTTCTTTAATTTGTAAACCAAGTCACCATAAAATTCAGGTTCCGAAAGGCCCTCACTTAAAAGTGTCTTTAACCCAACATTATATTTGGAAATCAATTCATAGTGTCTACGATAAAATTTAGAAAAGGTTTTTCGAAGTTTATGATACCGATAGCCCTGTTGGAGAAGTTTTGCCGTTAATCATTTATTTCGAGCGTTGAAGTCTGTAACATGATTGCAGACTCTAGCAAACCTAATAAGTTGCGAAATGTATACACCATAAGAAGCACGACGAGGAACGTCACCATCCAAAAAAGGAAAATTTACTATATCAAAATCAAAGTCATCGCGCTTATCATAAATTTTAGAAGAAACAAATCCATTTGCAACAGAAAGATGTAGATCTAAAAAGGGGGCTTCGGTATCTGAGATATTAGCTTTGTTCAACTGAAGTTCAGGTGGATAAATTTGATTGACCATACCTTCAAAATAAGGGTTGTCAATGTTCAAAAGGTCACCGATTTTCATACTTTTTGCAGCAATTTTTACGGTTTTTGTACCGAAAAAAGATAACGTCATATATATTTTACTTGTGGTTGTGGTGTTTCAGAAAAGTGAGATTTTGAAAAATGCAGTTTCTGAAAGATGGTGTACAGACAGTAGTGGTAATCACATTTAAGAATGCAATTTATAGACCCCGTGCTTTAAATAGGCTTATGTTTACAATGTGTAGGTACAGCGACTTTCACTTTAATATAGCGCTATTAAAGACCCGTTCTCACTGTCCCGGTTCTACCCCGGTTCGCCCCGGTGAAGTAAACCTAGACGTATGATTAAATGTTTTGATTTCAAACATCTCAATAAACTTAACCACATAAAGCAAAACATAGTGCGCTTGTTTTTATCGAGTCATAGTGTGCTTGTATTTATGTAGCGTCTAGCTCGTGTACACATCAAGCAGAAAAATGTAAATGTGAATCTTACCGTCGGGAAACAAACATCATATAAGCTATCAGTTTGTACACGTTAGTGATGCCACAGTACGCACTAAACCTAAGGTCGGAAAATTGCGGCGCCGTTCGTGTAAATTATTCGTGAAATATTTACATATCCTATTATATGCAGCATACTGTTTTGGTTGTATAACTGTAAAAAAAAACTTTCAGATGTCTTAATCTGGTCGCTGAGAAACCTTTGGAAACTTTAAAATTCCGAAGAGTTCTAAATGTTGACAAATGTTTCAAAGAAAGAAGATATCGCTAACTTGTGATTATATATGCCGCATATGATATTTGTAAAACATTTTTCTTCAGTATGCAAATCGTAACGCGTGGTGTCCAAAATTATGTGCAGTACGAACGTGCTCTCTATACACAAAATTATACCAAACACGGCCTTTTCCTACACTGGAACCTCCTTGGATGTTACATGTAATTTTGGAAATGTGAACTGTGCGAATTTTCACTCACCCAGTGGCAAATTTGTCCATTCAAGATTGTTTGCCCAAGGCTTCATTTGTACCACAGTAATCCTATCTAAACCGAGCGCTATATCTAGCCCAGACTTTACTCTAGTCGTAGCTCTAAGCTCTAACTAGGCCTAACATAACGACTAACATACCTTGCTGGGAAAGGGCCAGTATTTTGGTGACGTCTGATTTTGCCATTTATTATTGTCTACGCGCTAGTTTGAGATTGACCTACTTACAAGACAACTCATACACCTCGCTACAACTGCAACTGCATGTTTGAGTCTAGTGGCTTGACCATCGTGTTAGTAGGATTCCGGGTCGTTTTGCCAAGGACCGTGTAAACACCCAAACATCCATGCAAACCTCCCTTTGGTTGGTAACATTTGTATCAATGGTGCAGTAGGTACCAAAATGGGGCAAATTGTTAATTTCGTGGAACTGGTGCATGATTGCATTCTATCTAAGCAACAATGGAATGAATAAACCGACGGTATTGTGACGCTATATGGTCAGGTATGAAAGCTTTGACCGCGCCCCACCAGCCGTGTATAATTATAGCCAATTACATTCTATCCAAGCCACAATGGAATGAAATGAACCGACAGTATTGTGACGGTCGATTGTCAGGTATGAATGCTTTGACCACGCAGCGTTTTATTTCTGTTCAGTCAAATGAACCACGATGAAATGGGAGTACGGTCAGATTCTTTGACATTCTAGTTTATATATGCGAAGCGTAGACCAAGCTTTTTGTTAAAGCTTATACTTGTATAGCTATAAAAAACAAATGATTTTAAAAAACTTAGGGATAAAAGCCGAGTAACAAGTGTGCAGATATCAGACGATATCGGCACACTTACTTGATATTGCACACTATGTTAACACTGCCCAATTCTTGACTTCAGGGTCATCGTGCAAAATTGTTAAATTGGGACGTCAGCTGTAATGACGTCATCTTCATCTGAGGTCGCGTGGAAAATGAAGTCATACCGTGCCGAAACGTCAGCTGAATTTTGTCACTTTCAAATTTAAGCAATTTAAGCCGAAAAACGAAAATAAAACGTCAGCAATATTGATTCAGTTGCAAAATGTGCTTCCGAAAAGTGACTGTGCAAAAATGATATCAACTGATATTGCACTAGTGCAAAAATTATATCACTTATGGATCTTATCTCGGCCGTCGTGTAGATAGTTCAATTTTGTAAGGCTAACTCTCAATATAGCATCAAATATGAGAAGCAGATATTTATAGCTATATAACAAAAGGGTTATCGCACTGATATCGGTGAATATTGTCCCTCGTTGGGATATCTAGGGATGCTCGCAAGCTCGCGTCCTTCGATATCCCAACTCGGGACAATATTCACCGATATCAGTGCAATAACCCTATATTATCACGCCCTCTATCGGCAGGCAGAGCCTCCATGAGGGCGTGATCACCTACCTATCAAAAACCGCTTCACGTTCTTAAAAAATTTAAAGGGCCAATCAGAGAGCGGAATCCCCATTTTACCCATAATGCAACACAATATTTATTTCCGTTAATGTAATTCATTAACAACAACATGGCGGACATGGTCGATGAGTTCGAGGCTGTCGAAGAAAAATACAAGTTTACTTTCAAGAAGGAACAGAAAGAGGCGATTTCAGCTATCCTTAATGGCGACGATGTATTTGCTGTCCTTCCGACGGGCTTTGGGAAGTCCTACATCTACACGTTCCTCCCGTAGCTTTCCAGTGCTCAACGAAGGGACCGTTCTTGTGATTTCCCCTCTTCAAGGTTAGATTACAATAGATTTCTTCAGTCGCTCGTTTGTTTGTTTGTTTGCCTATTACTCCCTTCAATCAATTTCTGATTAATGACCCGGAAAAAATAAACATTGCCGCCATTAAGCGTCACTCTTCCCACAATGCAATACGTTCTGTCACGTGACCTAAAGAAAATACCCTTCCCACAATGCAAATTTCTATTTATTAGCTCACCTGAGCCGAAGGCTCATAGGTGAGCTTATAGGATAGGCAGGCATCCGTCGTCCGTCGTCGTCCGTCGTCCGTCCGTCCACAATTTCAAATAAGAATATTTCTGAAGCTAGTAGGCCGATCTTGATCAAATTTAATGTGAACCATAATTGGGTTGGGGGATTGATGGCATTTGGTTTTGGAGCAGATTGTATCAAAATTGTGGTTTCCATGGCAACAGATAGGTCCCATAGACTTACAATGGGAAAAACTAAAAAAATCTTCTTCTCTGAAACCACTAGGCCCACAGCTTTGATATTTGGTATGTAGCAATGGCTAATGGTCCTCTACATAAATTGTGCCATTCATGCCCCTGGGGTCAAATTTGGCCACGCCCCGGGGGTCGATAGTCTCCATAGACTTACTATGGGAAAAAATTCAAAAATCTTCTTCTCTGAAACCACAGGGCCCACAGCTTCGATATTTGGTATGTGGCAATGGCTAATGGTCCTCTACATAAATTGTGCCAGCCATGCCCCTGGGGTCAAATTTGGCCACGCCCCGGGGGTCGATAGTCTCCATAGACTTACAATTGGAAAAACTAAAAAAATCTTCTTCTCTGAAACCACTAGGCCCACAGCTTTGATATTTGGTATGTAGCAGTGGCTAATGGTCCTCTACATAAATTGTGCCATTCATACCCCTGGGGTCAAATTTGGCCACGCCCCGGGGGTTGATAGTCTCCATAGACTTACTATGGGAAAAAAATTAGAACATCTTCTTCTCTGAAACCACAGGGCCCACAGCTTTGATATTATGTAGGTGGCAATGGCTAATGGTCCTCTACATAAATTGTGCCAATCATGCCCCTGGGGTCAAATTTGGCCACGCCCCGGGGGTCGATACTCCATAGACCTACAATAGGAAAAAAACTTAAAAAAATCTTCTTCTCTAAAACCACTAGGCCAACAGCTTTGATATTTGGTATGTAGCAATGGCTAATGGTCCTCTACATAAATTGTGCCATTCATGCCCCTGGGGTCAAATTTGGCCACACCCCGGGGGTTGATAGTCTCCATAGACTTACTATGGGAAAAAAGTTAAAAAATCTTCTTCTCTGAAACCACAGGGCCCACAGCTTTGATATTTTGTATGTGGCAATGGGTAATGGTCCTCTACATAAATTGTGCCAATCATGTCCCCGGGGTTAAATTTGGTCACGCCCCGGGGGTCGATGTCTCCATAGACCTACAATAGGAAAAACTAAAAAAATCTTCTTCTCTGAAACCACTAGGCCCACAGCTTTGATATTTGGTATGTAGCAATGGCTAATGGTCCTCTACATAAATTGTGCCATTCATGCCCCTGGGGTCAAATTTGGCCACGCCCCGGGGGTTGATAGTCTCCATAGACTTACTATGGGAAAAAAATTAAAAAATCTTCTTCTCTGAAACCACTAGGCCCACAGCTTTGATATTTGGTATGTAGCAGTGGCTAATGGTCCTCTACATAAATTGTGCCATTCATACCCCTGGGGTCAAATTTGGCCACGCCCCGGGGGTTGATAGTCTCCATAGACTTACTATGGGAAAAAAATTAAAAAATCTTCTTCTCTGAAACCACAGGGCCCACAGCTTTGATATTTTGTAGGTGGCAATGGCTAATGGTCCTCTACATAAATTGTGCCAATCATGCCCCTGGGGTCAAATTTGGCCACGCCCCGGGGGTCGATAGTCTCCATAGACCTACAATAGGAAAAAAACTTTAAAAAATCTTCTTCTCTGAAACCACTAGGCCAACAGCTTTGATATTTGGTATGTAGCAATGTTTGGTAGTCCCCATTATAAATTGTGCCAGTCATGCCCCTGGGTCAAATTTGGCCACGCCCCGGGGGTCAATAGTGTCCATGCATAGACTTTCATTGGTCGATTCTCAATTAATTTAAATCTCATGAGCTTACAATGTGATAATCTCTCAGGTGAGCTACAGGACCAATGGTCCTCTAGTTTTATACTTTACAGTGAAAACCAATGTATATCAAAACTTGATAAAATTGGTATTTCATTGATATGAAATTTCACTGATATCAAATCTCACTGATATCAAAAGTCACTAGTGACTGATATCAGCCTTTATCATATGACGTCGCTGTTTTCCAGTGGATAACGTCATGTCATAAAAATCGTATGACCACACGTGTAATAACACTTTTGCGGGAATACGTAACGTCATTGACGACGTCCGTAACAACAATGTTAATTTTCATTGGAAATACGAGGGGTGATCGAAAAGTACGTATAAAAATAATCTCATTTCTTATGCTTTTATCATTTCGAGATAAAATTTCATCACAGTATGCAGCAATATATATGCAGTTATTCCATTGCAACAAAGCATGCATTATATGCACACGTGCGTTGCAGCTGTCGTTATGGAAACACCGCCTAACGTTATGCGGCGCAACGTAACGTCGAAGCTTTATTCTTTCAAAATACTTCATAGTTCAAAGTATTGTTACAACAGTTTTGATTGCGTATACCCATATTTTGTTTAATACGTATTAACTACAACGTACACGGCTTATGTTTGTAAAGTTACGACGGTTTTTATCGAATGGATTTGTCTCTAGAGTTTCGCAAATATCGACTCTGTCAAATAGACAAAATAAACTGTTAAGATTTTCGACAATGTTGCATTTTCGCGAAGTCATTTTTTAAAAGTATATAGGGATTTACTGCAATGTCGAAACGTTCTTATTCTTGACATTGTCTCTACTAGTAATGGTTTATGTCAGTTTGTTTATCATTTCGTTGATCTTCGGCCAGAAAACAAGGTGTTGAATTTAACTTTACAGAATGAAATGGAAATTCTAGCATATTTTAGGCTTACCTGTTTAATTCAATTTCACCTTATTAGTAGATAAAGCATCAGAATAACGTATGTTTTCGAAAAATGGTCAACCAATGTTAGAAAATTATTTTTCATGACAAAAATGTCGACCAATTTTACCAAACCCCAAAATACTCTAAGAAAGTCAACCCAGGGGTACAGGTGCGCCGGGTCACGTGAAGTGACGTCATTACGCTGTCTCGTGCATGAACGTCTGACGTCATTGTTTTAAAATGACAATGCCACTCAATTACAAAAGGATCAATGTCTATTGGTACTAAATTTCATATCAATCGGTTGACGCAAACTTATTTTACAGCAATTTTATACGTACTTTCCGATCACCCCTCGTATGCGATAAAATCGTATTTAAGAAGTCATATGATAAAACGAATCTTACCGTGACTCGTGGTCATTTCATATGAAATTTATTAAACTCGCCGAAGGCTTGTTTAATAAATTTCATATGAAATGACCACTCGTGTAAGATCCTCTACATATCTTCACTGTAGATTTTGGATAACTTCTGACGTTTCCATTTACTTGAAGTCATTAAATGTGTCTCACTTCAGAAATTCAAACGCCTATAACTCCGTTATTTATGAACGAAAACATAAAGTGTGGGTATTCATTTTTTTAGTTAGAACGTAAGGAACAATGTGGTACCAAAATTATTTGTGTTTTCAAAAAATGTTGGTTTTTGCATTTTCACCGCCTGCCTTGTGAATTGGAAAATGCCCGTGTATTGTATAAAATAAAAAGAAAATTTGCTTTTTTTCGGTGAATACCAAATATATTTCATCTCGTGAGTTGAAAACATAAAAATTTTCACTCGTGCTGCGCACTCGTGAAAATTCTGATGTTTTCAACTCACTCGATGAAATATATTTGGTATTCACCTCAAAGAAAGCAAATATCCTCTATTTCTTTTCTGCCTATTGTCTGGGTTTGGATTATCAGTTCTTGGTCCTCCTACCACTGGTACCATTAGTAAAACGTCTACCAATTGTACCATTTTTACCGATGGTAAGAAGTCCGAACGCACGCTTTGTGTCGTCTCGTCAGCGCATAAATTTAACCAGTCACAATCACAATCATATATTATCATAATGACCCGAGCATTTTGATTTGCTATCAAAATGTACATGATGTTGGGAGAATATAGAGCAGAAAATTTCATTCATATCGAAATATTTAAAAACTTGAAAATAACAAAAAGAAGTTTAGACCGAAATTATCAATGAGGGCAATATATTCACACTTCCTTACCAAAAACACGCTGGTCAAATGTACTGTTTCCAACTTTACCCGTCTAATTCGCTTCTTTGATATTATAGATAAGAAAAGATACAAAGCCCTTGAGTTTGTCGTAAATGAAATAGAAATAAATGAAGTGCTAAAATGAAATACAAGGCTTCTTGATAGGATCACGGGTTCAAATCATGAAGTTGAAAAAAACATCTACATGTATGTGTTCTTTTTGTCTTTCTGTAATACTGAAAAACATAATTGAATCAGTAGAATTATACTAATTATAAAATGACAAAATACAGAATGACGCGAGCAATTCTATGAAAAGCTCTCTCGGTATTAAGATGAACACTAAACAGATACAGAATTTCATCATTTATGGTAAAAATAATTATTTTTCTATCCACTTTTTATCGTAAATATTCTACATGAGGAGATTTCAGAAGCATATCATCTTGTGCAAACATGGTGATATATATAAAGAGGGGCTTCTGAAGGAACTATAGTGGTACCACTGTTTATTCAATTTATGAATTCTGCATGCATACATGTAATGTGATCAAAAGCGATCAAAGTGCTGTCATAATGAGATGATTATATAATCTCTGCAGGGGGTAATAAAGAGGTCTCGTAAAGGATAATACAGGTCTGTGGTATCACTGTTTATTGGTTTTATGCGTCCGATTACATGAAACTGCCTCCTTCTGCAAGCAATATTGTTTTTTTTTTTTCTTTTTGGGCCCCCACCTCTATTTAGAATTATTGTCAGGTCACCAGGGTTTTAGTGACCTATCCCTTATCAGTAATCAGCTATTGACCCTAAAAAGATAGGAATACAGATCTTTAAAGGCAAAGAACGGGTATCGCCTCCCATGTCGCTTTTTGAGCTAACAAGAAAGAGCAGGCGAAGTATCATATAATGCATTTCTTTTGCGTTTATTATTATCAGATACTGAAACTAGAACAATAAATACAGTTATAAAACAATATTGAGTGTCTATCTACATATGAAGGAGCCACAGCAATTAGGTTTATAGAGGATATTCAAATAATTCTGTTGAAATTGGTTTTTATTTCCTGAGTGAAGTAAAACATCAGGATATTGAAATGTTTTTATTTTACGAGTGAAGTGAAAAATATTAATAGTTCGTCAGTTGCGAAGCAAAGAATGAAATATACATATTTTCACTTCACGAGTGAAATTACGAGTAAAGCCATATTCAACAGAAACATTTTAATTTTCTTTTTATTATATACAATGTTATATTAGTACAATCATTTCAGCAAAGGAAGGCATAATTATGTAGGGACTATGTTTTTCTGTTTTTTTTTTTTTTTTTTTTTTTTTTGTTTTTTTTTTTTTTTTTTTTTTGTGTGTGTGTGTTTTTTGTTGTTGTTGTTGTTTTTTTTTGTGTGTGTGTGTGTGTGTGTGTGTGTGTGTGTGTGTGTGTGTGTTTTACCATCTCGCTCTCATTTAAAGCTGGTTACATGACCTGGCATTTGAAACGAGTATACAAACATGTCAAATGATTGTAAACTTAGTTAAAATACCGGTGACAACTTTGTATGACAACTGATTGGATGACGTCACATAACGTAAGCTTTTTACTGCACATAAAGGACGCACTGAAGAGGGGAGGGTCAAAATATGAATAACAAAAATTTATGTAAACCTGATTAATATTTTCGTATTAAAATGGTCCTTATCACTGTGGCATAACTCGCTAATAAGGATTTCAACATTTCGTGAATTTCGGTCACAACAATTTCACGAAGGACACAACTTATTCGCGAATTGCAGGTGGAAACATGGAGGTGACTCTCTTTTTACGCGTTTTTCTGTGCTTTAAAGGTATATTATTGTTTTAAATCAACTATTTTTCTGTGGCACATACTCACTGGGTTATGGTTTTAAAGCAATAACATTCTGCAGTCGCATTTGCTGTTTTCTTTTTACCTTTTTATGCGAAAAATTGTGTAATTCATGCTCTGTTGGGGTTAAACATGAATATCTTTGACATGCCTATAATGATTTTGCACTGAAAATGAACAAAAATCAATTGCAAAGACACCTGTCAAAAACTGTCTTAAAATAATACGCATAAGTCATGAACTAAAGAAGAAAAGATGACTACCCTTTGTTGATGCGGCTACAACTATTTCTTGAGAAGGCTACAACTGTTTCATGAGTCTGTTACAACTGTTTCTTGATCTTAATGACTGTTGGACACAAACGTTTTGTGATCAATGATTTGCAAAAATTCTGATTTAAGTCACCTTAGAAGCACGATGTGCCTTTCGCATTTAGTTTCAATAGTATTGACATGATCAAATATTTAAATGCAAGAAATTATCTTAATACCGATTTACTACACTACTTCAAACCATCATTTGGCCTATGAAATTGTCTTTGGGGTTGTAGACCAGGCAAGACTGACATTGCTGCTCAGGTTTCTTAACTCTTTATATTTCAGTAAATGTCAATGTCATATCTTAGATGTTATGCTGTCTAAGCAACCAAAATTTAGAAATCTCGCAAAGGTGTTTTTTTGCTATGTGTATCGAATGACAGTCATTGTGATATTCCTGGTTTTCAGAAAATGGAGGAGTAACTTTGTGTTACTGATCGTTCCAAGGTGATACTTCTGTGGTGGTTCTTTTTGTTTTATGTCTTGGTGTTTAAATGTATGTTTTCATATTTTTAATTAAGTTAAGGTAACTGAGTGGCCACCTATTGGGAAAATAGCTGCTCATTCGGCTTACGATATGTTTCATGGTATAAGTGCCTGATTGTTAGTTTGGTTTTTTCCCACCTCGGTTTTTGGAGTGGGAATCTCTTTCTGATTGCACCTTTTCCTGATCTTTGCCTACTTGTACCTTTTTAGATGCCACTACCGCCAATAATAATCAAGTATCAGTTTTCACAAAAAAGGTTTGCAAAATATACAGAAATAATGTTCTAGTTCTATTTTTTGTTTTCGTTTTTTCTTTTCTTTTTGGCTCACCTGAGCCGTTAGGCTCACAAGATGAGCTTATAGTATACCCATGCTCCGTCGTCGTCGTTCACAATGTTTAAACATCTCCTCTGAAACCCTTGGGCCAATCAAAGCCAAACTTTATATGGAGTATCCTTAGGAAGGGGGAACCAAAGTTTGTATAAAAGGTCCAGGCCACATGACCAAGATAGCCGCCATGGCTATGAACAGCAAAAACCTTTGAAATATTCTTCTCCAGAACCAGAGAAATTTGCCATGAAGCATCAGGCAATGGAGCTTTACAAAGTTTGTATAAATCATGACCCTTGGATGACCTTGACCTATTTTACGGCAAGGCCAACATCAAAGATCTTCTTCTCTAAAATCAAAGTCAAATTTTATAGAAAGCATCTGTATGAAGGGGGAACCAATGTGATTATAAATATACCAGGTCACATGACCAAGATGGCTACCATGCCCATATATGGTAAAACCCTTCAAAATCTTCTTCACAGGAACTGCTGAACCTATTGCAACGGAAATTGATATGTAAAAAATAAGACTACAGTACTAAAACGTGTGTATAAATCATGATCCTATGATGACCTTGACAGATTTTATGGCAAGGTCATCACAGTTCACATATGCAGAAAACTGTTAAAATAACACTGAAGGAAAAAACCTTCCAGGAAATGAGCAAGTGGACGGAATATTATGAACTTGAAAAAGAAATTAACCCCAAGGGGTATTCTGACTCTGTCCTGGGGCTATAGACCTTTATAGTCATACAAGTTTATTGGTTTATATCTCAGATCTCAGGTGAAAGTTTACAGGACGATTGGTCTTCTGGGTTTTTAGCTCACCTGAGTCGAAGGCTCCAAACGTGAGCTTATAGGATGGCCATGCTCCTTCGCCTGTCGTCGTTGTCGTTGTCGTCGTTCACACTTTTCAAAGATCTTCTCCTCTGAAACCCCTGGTCCAATCAATGCTAAACTTCATGTGGAGCATCCTTAGGAAGGGGGAACTAAAGTTTATATAAATGGTCCAGGTCACATGACCAAGATGGCCGCCATGCCCATATATGGTAAAAACCTTAAAAAAAATCTTCTTCTCTTGAACGGGTGGACCGATTTCAAGAAACTTGGTATGTAGCATCGAGGACTCTGGCCCACCATAATTTGTATGAACCATGACCTTGGGTTGACCTTGACCTATTTTACGGCAAGATCAACTTTGGTCACATAGGCTTTTCAATGGACAAAAGTGAAAACATTGGATTTACAGGACGTTTTTTGGTCTGTGACCTGATAGTTGGTAGATTCATATAACTTATTGATTAAATGAAGTCATAGGTATATTCAAGGAAAAGGTCATCTCTTGACCTTGGCCAAAGGTCATTTACATAATAAATTTAAAACTTAATTTTCTCAGGAACCACTTGACCAATCAAAGCCAAATTTTATATGTGGCATCCTTAAGAAGAAGGAATCAAAGTTGGTATAAATGGTCTAGGTCACCATGGCTGCCATGCCCATATATGGTAAAAACCTTAAAAATCTTCTTCTCTGGAACTGCTGGGCCGATTTCAATAAAACTTGGTATGTAGCATCGGGGACTCTGGCCCGTTATAGTTTATATAGATCATGACCTTGGGTTGACCTTGATCTTGACCTATTTTATGGCAAAGTCAACATTGGTCACATAGGCTTCTAAATGGAAAACATTGGATGTCTAGAACGTTTTGTGACCTGTGACCTGAAAGTTGGTACATACATACAACTTATTGAGTTAATGAAGTCCTATGAGTATTCAAGGGCTTATTGTCATCTCTTGACATTGGCCAAAGGTCATTTACATATTATATTTAAAACTCATTTTTTTTCAGAAACCACTGCACCAATCAAAGCCAAATTTACATGTGCTATCCTTAGTAAGGGGAACTAAAGTTTGTATAAATGGTCCAGGTCACATGTCCAAGATGTCCGCCATGCCCATATATATGTATGTGGTAAATTCCTTTAAAATAAATTTCTCTGGAATAGGTGGACCGATTTCAATGAAACTTGGTATGGCCCCTCAAAGTTTATACAAATCAAAGCTGGTAGATACAGGCAGTTTATAGTGTAAATAATTATGTGAGTATTTGAGGTCAAGTTTATATTTTATGTTGGCCAACATGGCCTTAGCCAAAGGTCATTCATCAAAGACAAAATCTCAGGTGAGCGATATCAGAACCATTGGTCCTCTGGTTTTTCTTTCTTTTTTGTGTGTTTGTTTGCTTGCTTATTAATGATATAAACCCCTTTCGCATAAGGTCGACATTGTTACGGCGATCACATACGTAGCGTTCTAGGAAAATTGGAACGCCGAGGTGCGCGCAGTACGATCGCAAGTAAGCCTGTTACAATACTTGAAAAGCAACACAGTAATATCGCCGATAAGCACCATAAGGTCGCATAGAAGGCCATACTTAAGAATGAAATGCCGTGGAAACATCTTTGTCGGTGCGCTGACAAGAACTCGGTGGGTTGATTAGACCTAGCAGCGCCCTGTGATCAATATAATATTTATTACAGGCTGCTCAGCTCTTTGTACTGCGCGTTAAACGGCCCCTTAAAAAAAAAACAAACAAAAAAACAAAAACAAAAAAAAAAAAAAAAACTGGTTCGGCGGTTGTATGGAGATTGTACAGCGCAATGTTAAGGCTGCACAAGAACAGTGATCTGCACTGCGCGCACCGTGAGCATCAAAAAGTTAGGTTGATTGATTCTATTATTTCCTCCTTTGAAAATTCACTCCTCTTAAAGAGTTTGGATCTTATTAACAATTAAAAAAAAAGAAAAAAAAAAAAAAAAAAAAAAAAAAAAAAAAAAAACCGATATTACGGTGATTCGAAAGTCAAAATAATGTCATGTTCTATGTGAGGTTTTTGATTATAAATCTTCTGTGCTCATCACGATATGCCTGTATATTTTTCTGTTTTGGTTCAAACTGTACGCATTGTCTATTTCCAGTGTTTTATGTGTACAAATGTTGAAACTTGTATGCTAAATACCGTGTATTGCTCAAGAAACAGTTGTGACCGACTCAAGAAACAGTTATGACTGACTCAAGAAATGTTTGTAGCTTTCTCATGGCTCACTCCTGAAATAGTTGTGTCCACTATCTGACTTGGTACATGGGATTCTCGGTGTATCACAGACTCTATTGTTACAGAAGTTTCAATCTATTTATACCAAGAAGTTCTTTAGGTATCCTTTTATACATATAGCATGCCCAAATTCTGGTGCAAAATGACACTTTTACTGGATTGGCAATTAAACTAGGAAAACACCAATTTTGTTAGAAAAATGAGAATGAGCATCTTTAATTCGCTTTCCCAAATATAAAAAGTACATATTCATTTACCCATATGTCTCGCCAAGGCATATGAAACTATTTCAGTTTAGATTTCACCTTAATCATTTCAAAGCGTGACTTCAAACATAGCAGGTACATCTTCATCCAGGTAATTCGCGAATAAGTTGTGTCCTTCGTGAAATTGTTGTGACAGAAATTCACGAAATGTTGAAATCCTTATTAGCGAGTTATGCCACAGTGTATGTTCTTACTGAGAAAATGAATACCAACACTTGGTGTTTTCGTTCACAAATAACAAAGTTATAAGCTTTGAAATTCGAAAGTGGCGTGCAGTAAGTAAATGGAAAAGGCAGAGGGAGTCCAAAAATGTTATATTTTCACATGTGAAAATATATTATGTCAAAAATATGCCAGTTATAATTGATAAATATTTCTCTATATTTTATGACTTTGTATATAATAACTATTTTTTGCAAACTATGCAACACAGCAGTGGAAAATGAATATCATTTCCTTTTTGTGTGTAGCTATTATGGTTCGTTAAGGAAACAGTTTTTGCCAGATTACTTTGTTAACTATCCTTCTGAAAGTAAATTTAAATATCTAATGGATATAAATAATGTGACGCTGAAAACAAATATCTGCAAATATCTAATAGAGGCATTAAAGTTAAGGTCTGAATTATTATTGATGCACAGAATATAAGAAGTATGTATTACATGTATATTATCCATATATTGGGAATTAGAATAGGTATGCCTTTAGTTAAGCAATGGTATCACATGTTTGAGTTACGTCGTTATGCAGCCTGTTTTTTGCAGTTCATCTAGTGAGATTCGGAGCTGGTAACGTTGATCATTTTGGTGCTACACCTTTTTCTGACACAGCTTTTGGCTAAGTGATCTCACCAGGGTAAAATATGGTAAATGTTATACGAGGCTTCCTGACGTCGGAACTCATGCATGCATTATTCTTGATATAATGTCGCACTACTGTACATTACCAAATATTATTTGTATTGTATGATTTGTATTTTGGGCCGGTGGCCTTTATTACAATAAAGTTACTTACTTACTTACTATTTATATTTCATGAGTGGCAAAGCCATGGGCAATAAAAAATGTTCCAGGCATTGTCAAAATCATGGATTTGCTTGTAGAGAACACAATTAATCTATGGATCGTAACGTATGACAATCGGCGAAGAAGCGTAGTTTGGGCTTTGTGATACTGTAATGCGCGTTGACTGCTTACTCCACTGGACCATAATTACCCTATCACCAATTTCTCCGAGCTTTGCCTGAAATGTAGAATAATTGGAAAACGAGGTAGGGCACCTGTTTTGAAAATGATCAAAAGCGTAGATTTTGTTTGCTTTGAGCTTATTAAATGTTATTTTTAGACTATTGTAGAAGATGTTAATCAAATTGCATGTATTAGCACGATTGTATTACATGTAGCTCATTTATTTGATTATTCTTGCCAACAGCGCAAGTCCAGTATGCTGATAAAATTGATGCAGTATCGATAAGAAATAATTGCAAAATCTGTGCGTTTTAAAAACGTGTTTGTTTCTGAGCATCATAACTAAGGGACGGACCATTTGATTTTCTGGAGGCTGGGTTTTTTTGTTAAAAAAATATTTTGGTTTTAATATCACTGAAAAAAAAATATTTTGGTTTAGGGTGACAGAAAAAAAATGATATCTTTTGTCAAGTAGGCAAAAAAAAATGCTTTAAAAATGCAAAAATTAAAAATGTGTTCAATAAAAAGAAAAGTAAAAAAAAAAAAAAATATGTGGGACAAAAAATAGAATATTGTCAGGGCAATCTGGTACTTATATCTAACAATCTTAATCTTAAAATAACAGCATTTCCTAAATGAATAATAAAATTGAGCTCCCAGACCACAACAGGTGCATTATGAATTATATAAGGAATAATACAAGAAGATTCCAACTCCAGTTTCTTTATGAGTTTAATGCAATGTATGAATGAAAAATCAAATTACGGTAGTAATAGAAAATTGCGATATGACATGGCTTTTTTCATATGGCTTGTAATATCAAAATATGCTCTGAAATACTCTGGATTAGACAGTTCTATCTATTCTGAAAAAATACCAAAATTATGCACAAGATGCAATCAAACTGTACCAAGATATCCCGGGGGAGCATGCCCCCAACACCCCTAGCAAGGCTTTCCCGGGAAGGCTTTATACCATGGCGCTTGCCTTCCCACCATCCGCCTTCGAGCATTTGGTGCTCAGTAAATGGTGAAATTAACACTCTGACATGGCTTCATGAAAAAGAATATGCAAAATTCATGTTTGCATGAGCTTATGAAAAACTGGGGTTTTCTCTCAAAATATGCTCTGAAATACTCTGGATTAGACAGGTGTATCTGCTCACCAAAAATACGAAAAAGACACACCAGATGCCACCAAACTGTACCTTGATTTCACAATTTTCCCGGGGGAGCATTCCGGACCCCCCCCCCCCCACCCTCCTATGAAGGCTTTGCGCCTCAGTGCAGCTCGCATTCGCACCTTTGGTGCTCAAAACTGGTTAAGGTTCACTAATATGGATTTCATTTCTACGCCTCGGGTGTCTTCCTTAATACTATAATATCAAACATAAAATGTATTCATGGGCTTAATACTGAAATCTGTGAGACATTTGAACGATGTGTAGCACGAAAAATAAAATATTGGTTTTAAACATGTTAAACCAAACTTTGTAAAAAAAATAGCTTTGGTTATTTGAGAAAAAAATATTTGGGTTCTGTGTCTGTTTGGAATATATTGTTTTCCTTGCCAAGCAAAAAAAAAAAAAAATGGTACAAGAAAAAAAAAAACAGCCCCCCCACCCCCCCTCAGAAAATCAAATGGTCTGTCCCTAAAGCAATAATTGTTAGTTATGTCTGAATACAAATACCGCTTCATATTGCCCAGTGCTATATTAAGTTGTTCTGTCTTGCTCAAGTACGCAGCTTGACGGTGGGGTCCTATCCTCGAAGTTATAAAACATTTTAAAGCTCAGCTCAGCTGAGCATGAAATTTCAACTGCTCATAAATGCTGAAATATTCAATATTTGTGGAAAATTCAGATTCAAACCTAAAATCTAGTAATTTAACCTGCTCATAAATGTTTAAATGCCATTGTTAGCATTTTAACATTTATGAGCAAGATCATTTTTAGTCTAAGCTGAGTTGAGCATGAAAAATGTTTTATAACCTCGGGACCTTACCTTGACATCTCAATCCGATGGTCGAAATGTCTTGCACTGGTCTTAAAATTGATAAGTGGTTGTCAACCATGTAACTGAAGATTCGTTGGAAATACTCGAAAAAGGTAAAAGTAGGCAATGATAGGGAAATTACGTAATCAGAAAGAAATTCCCACTCCACTCAGTTCATTTCTTCGTTGCATAGCTATACTTACGCCTTGAAAATCGATAACTTTCGTTGGTTCAACCGATTTGAAGTCGTCAATAGCATTTTCAGGTCCACCCAATCTAACGTAATTAAATGTACCGTCTTCATTGTATGCAAATGTGGATCGCCGTAGTAATTTGTTTACGGCCATCTTACCAATAAATACTAATCTATATATACATAAAACAAACAGCACTTTTCAGGAAAATGATGATTTCAAGTTAAAATGATCAGAAGTTCATGAAGTAATGTGTGGAACATTATTTATCACATAATGTTTTCTTTCGTCAATATAAATGATAAAATGCTATAAAATACACATTTTCTTTTTTCTAATGTTTTATTCCTACCCTCATAAAAATAACGTTTAATGTGTAAAATTAGGTTCCGATTACTTTTGAATTACACGTTTATATGTAAATGACATTTCATTTTTTTCTCTTGACAACCTCATCCTGTACCCAATTTTACCATTATGAACAAGTATAAATGTTTGAAGAGGTAACGTTAATACATTTTAGACAAGGCCTGGCTTGAAATACATAAATGGGTGGTAAAAATAGTGCATACCTTCGAAACTCACATAAATAGGACGGGTTTCCATCGATTATCTTTTGACAATGGTTGGATATTCATATATTTTTACTCAAAATCAGCACATGTGAAGCTTTATCGTGCCCTTAAAATTAATGAGTAAATGTATATTTATGCTTGAAGTATAGATGTTCAATTAATGATGATACATATGTCAAATTCATTCTAGCCAAAAGTTGTATCTTGTACATGTTTCTGAATTACACTTAGCTGTTAAGGGCCAGCATTTACGGATATGTTTTGGAAAGATCAGAATTTTCACAAGTGAGCAGCACGAGTGACAATTTCAATGTTTTCAACTCACAAGAGAAGATATATTTGTTATTGACCAAAATAAAAGTAAATTTCATGTTTATTATATAGGGTATTTTAATGACTTACCAATTACATTTCCGGCACGCTTTTGTCTTGATTCGAATGCTTTGCCTGAAAAAAATACCGGTCATTCCAAAGTTTAAATTAATATTCATGAATGTGCAAATTCAGATATAAGATATTAGTCAAGATCTGAAAAATTGTGCTGGCAATAACCTTGATTAAGAGACTTGCAAACTGTAAGATAATCCATTTTGAGCATTTTCAGGAAATTAAAAGTGATTATCTTCACAAATAGCAGAGGTAATGATTTTGTTTGTTTGTTTGTTTGAGTTGATGCTTTACGTCCCAGTCAACAGCCAAGGTCATGTCGGGACGCTGCCTCCACTTTATGGGACTTTTACCCAAAATGAGGATGTCATGACATCCAACAAGTGCTTGAAATATAACAACCATCCAACCAAGCCATAAAGGCTTATTGGTGCAGATGATTTGACTTGAAACCACTTTTCCTGGGCAAGCTCAGACCTGAGCAGTTAACCAGTAATCAGGTAGTCAGTCAACAGTGAAACAAGCTTTGCCTGGAGGCACAAGCAGCCCATCTATTTCTCCAGGCCCCAATGGGCGGGGGCCCAGAGGTAATGAACATTCAAACGTGTGTCATTGCAACACCCTAAACTTGACGCCATGAGCATTGCTGGTGACGTTTTGACGGTGTATGATGCTCTTAGGTTTTATTATTATATCCGACTATATCAAAATAACGTTAAGAAAATGAGTGTAATATTTCCAGAATCCCCCCACCCCCGATTCTGAGAGTTTAACATCCATGCCTCTAATCACACTTTTGGCACCTGTTTCAACGGTTTGGATATCTTTCAGTGTGTCGATGGTTCTGGCGTTGTGAGCTCCGCAAAAAGCTGACAGGATCACAGTGCATAGTATCTCAATCTTCATCGTTAATTCATAGGTCTACGGACTGAAATGCGATTGAAATCAAGTAAAATATGAGCCGCCTCATGGGGAAAACCAACAGTCTGCATATGCGAAAACAAAGACGCAGATCAGCTTCGCGGTAACCGCGAAGCTGATCAGCGCCTTTGTTTTCGCTACACGGATAGTTTTCTTCCTCTTCTTTTTAAATCCGAAATTTCAAGCTTCCAGCCTGCTTCTGTAGCTGTACAGGCCGGTTTGTGTCAGACCTGTTCGGAAACCTCATTGTTTTTCCACGAGGCGGCTCAATTATAGATCCAGTACAACGATATGTAAGAATTTCGAATAGTTCCTTTTGAGCTGAATGTATCTGATTTAATATTAGACACAATTTACGAACATTAACCCATATATGACGACTCTATTCACCCATCATTATCATTTGGGTCAGTCCACTTTAATATTTAGGGGCTTCGGCAGGTGTGATTTTAAAAATGTATTTGATTTGTCGATGAAATTCCTCTAAACAAACAGAATAGCCCCAGATGCGCATTCTGTGGTGTCACATCTGGGGCTATTCTGTTTGCCTGTGTCCCATTTAAGGGACACCAGGCTTAAATGAGTTAAAGCCAGGTACTTACAGCCTCCAAACGTTATGTAAAAATTAGGTTTAGGTAAAGTACCCAAAAGCGTATTTCAGTTCATGTTGCATGTACGTCAAATTTATTGATAAATAAAGCTAACTTACTTGCAGTTCGTGTAGGAAGCAGTGAAATGTACTGAGAATATATGCTTTGTGCTTTGCTTCAGATAGTCACAACACCTGATCTCAAAATATTTAGCATGTTCATAAATTTGAAGCGGGTGTATCAATTTATCCTGTATAAATCAGTCAATGTAAAAGAATATCAGATTGAAATCTACGGGAAAGCTAACTGTCATGATAGCTATATATCTAATTCCATGTCAAATGCGTATGTTTTCTCCAATTTCTTGACTCGTACATACCCCCAATACCTGTGAGAAAACTCGATCCTCTTTTCGGAAGTGTCAAATAGGAATTTAGTGAATCATCGCAAATGACATCGTGAACTGTGATTAAAGTCTGTACCGTAGTGTCTGATAATGGTTTTTCGCAGATATTTTAAGACTGTTCAAATGTAGAAGAAATATTTTCTTGGCACAATTAAGCATCTAGTTTGTCTCAAAATGTGCAGCAAAAATTTTGAAAATCGGTTGACAAATAAAAAAAGTTCTGGTCAAAAACAATTTTGAATAGGGATTTCCTGTACAAAAATCTCATGGAAGGGAGGTAAATATTTTCCCGCAAAAAATTTAAATTCTAACTATTTAATTATGATTGCTCAAAATTATTATAAATTGACACAAATGACATACCCGAGACAAAATCTTCATGGCCAGGTAAAAATTCTCGAAAAATATGCATTTTCACGATCATCGATTATCTCCCTTGCCAATGCAAAAACCCTATGCAAAATTCATTTTGACCATAAAAACTTTATTTATTCACCGATTTTCAAAATTTCTGCAGGTCCTATTAGGACAAACTAAGATCAAGATTATGACATGGAAATGATTTTTCTGTCATCCCCCATACAAAAATTTTCTGCGAAAAACCATTATCAGAGGCAAGTTTTTAGACAGTAGTACAATGACGTTTTCTACGCATAGTTTCTGTGTATTACAGAATAGCCCTCGTATAACTGAAAACGCACTAAAAAGCTCATTTTTCGCAAATGACCGAATTGAGCATCATGGTAATATCAACATAAAATAAACATTTTGTTTTTGGAAAATGTTACTGAACTGAACTGAACTGAACTGAACTTTATTTTACATCTCAGATCACTACAAGGGTGATGTTAGAGGAAAATACAAATAATATTATGCATTGGTGGTCATGGCATCTCTGTGATGTAGTATTTATGCATGATGAAGAAAGAGAGGGGGAGAGGGGATATATTAATTTTGTATTCATTTTACTTTTTGGAATATCATTTATAGTGGTTGAACAAGTTAAATCGAATCCGAAAAAGTTGGTGGGGACAGAAGTGCCATAACACAAAGGTTTAGTTCGTATCGCTGTGAGCAATTATCTTTGTAGTTCACAGCGGCACGCACTTCAGCAAATTACAAACAATTATAACAGCTTTTGTGACAATAATTGAAATTCACTCGTCATTAATAACTTGAGAAGACATTGATATTATTTCTATAATTCACAGATTCAGTAGATCCGCCCAATAAAGTCGGAACATAGATGTGCTCATGGGGGTATTGCAAATTTATTCATTCATTGGTTGAATAAAACGGCTATATTCTCTTCCGTCACTCAAACTCAAACTCGAACTCAACTCGCGAGAGTATGGCTGGAGTATGAGTCGAGTGGGATTAAATTGAGTGTGAGTGGAGTATAGATTTGGTATGCACAACAGTCACTCAACCATCACTCACTGGAGTGTCAGATTTTCTTTATAAATCAAAGAAATTTGAAATCTTATGGACATTTGATGTTATTATTCCAGCATCAAATTAGCAGCAAAGACTCTGACTAGACGCCGCATATTGCGGTGAGTTGTTATCTAATTTTGATGTTCACGCATGGTATCGTATTTGCTTATGTGAACTCATTCCTTCTTTATTGTTTGTTTGTCTTCTTGTTTGTTTATTTGTATTTCTTTCTGTGTTGCTCTCTCTCTCTCTCTCTCTCTCTCTCTCTCTCTGTGCTTGCATGTTGGTTTATTTGTCTTTCTCTCTCTCTCTCTCTCTCTCTCTCTCTCTCTCTCTCTGGGGTGGGTGGGTGAGTAGATGTCTGTACGTGGGGGTAGAGGGGTGAGTCTGTGACAGCGATATCCAGCATAAAGGTGCAAATGTGTCTGCATCTGGAAGTACAATGTTGACACGCACCTAAAAATATGGATAATTGCTTTTCATGTTCAAAATAGTAGTAAATGACTTGCCTTGAGAAAATCAAAATCTGTTCTAGAATTCGCAACCCCTCTCAAGAAAAGATTTGTCCCAATCATAAAACTTGGTCCGGCTGATGTATGTAATCTGCTATTTAGGGATTTTTTGGAAGAAAAATGAAGAAATAAGGGTCCAAAAATTTTCGAGTAGCGCTCGAGTGAGGTGTCGCCTTCACTCAACGATTACTCGAAATTTGAGTTGAGTTCGAGTGTGAGTGGGACATGTGCATACCAAATCGAACAGTTATGCACTCACACGAGTGACTGATCAGATTATCTGGATGAGTTTGAGTGGAGTATGCCTCGAGTGTAGGATGAGAATACAGCCGAAAGGCTTTTGACCCGAATGGGTTCACGAGTAAATTTCAATTGACATGTAACGCTGACAGCAATGTGATTAAATGTACATGTATTTATAAGGCACGCGATACCACACTCTGCATGCCAATTATCGATATTCGACCAACGCCGGAGTGAAATAGCTAACTCCGAGGCAATAGCCAACGCCTGAGGAACAGTGTGTGAAGGGTTGTCAGCAAAACTATGAAATATTTTATAGAGCAAGGGGACAATGTATTTGTATTTTTTGTATTTTCCTCAGGCGTTATCCTCGGAGTTAGCTATCTCACTCCGGCGTTGGTCAAATATCGATATTGGCATGCACAGTGTGGATACTGTGTAATAAGTTGCTGACTATGGACTTTTTATTCGTACAGATAGTAAGTTATATCTTTCGTAAACCTGTATGTACAAGGAAGGCGGGTCAGAAACTTGTATTTTGCGTAGGCTGATCATTATATTATATGAATATAGGTAGGCGGAAGACCGCTCTTCCTTTAATGCCAAAACTTTGGTCGCACAGTCGACCACTATAATCACTTCTCTGCATTTTCCTCGAAACCTACCAGTCATATGCAGCCCCGTCACCTTCTACATTCAGGTAAACGTTGTTATCAATATAGTATATTGAGCCCGCGCATCAGAAAACAGACAGTCTGCATATGCGAAAACAGAGACGCGGATCAGCTGTGCAGTAACTGCACATCTGATCGGCGCCTTTGTTATCGAATAATAGACAGCACAACACCTCCCCTTACCAAATCCGAGAGGTTTGTGTCAGACATCGTCGGAACCCAGACTGTTTGTTTTCCCAAGCAAAGGCTGGTTCAATATCAATCGGATATACATGAACATTATAATGTTTAAGTAATTTGCTACAGGGCTGAATATGTTTTCGAAGGTAGCACAATTGTGATCAGCATGGGATATTAAGTTTTAAACATACAATCTATCGAAATGACTTAATTAGTTTACCAACGTATATACCAAGCTTTTTTAGGGTTTGATCATCTGTACAAGAAAGCAATTTTTTTTATATTTGATCATATTTGGCCTTTGGTAATAATTCGGTGAAATAAATGTTTCTCTGTCGTCTTTGAAATGAGGGCATTCCAGTAAATAGTGAAATTCATCGCCTACCGTGTTTAAGTTGCAGAGTTTACATTTACGCTCTGCATGATTTGTGTCGTTCCATCGCCCTGTTTCGATTGGGAACTTGTGATTAGATGACCTAAAATGCATCAGATTTAAGTACAAGTGTTTAGGCAGGATTTTAAAATATGATTCAAGTTCTATGTTGTCTTTTATATAACTGTAATTCTTTGCTTTTGAGGAACTGTCATCATCAGCAAGTTCTGATCTCCACGCTTGTAAGAAATGGTCTTTTAATGTATTAAAGACAAGAAATCGTATCGAGTTTGTGTGTATTGTAGATTGGTGTAGCCATAGGTCATGTCTGCCAATGTCGCTTAAAATTTTTCGAACATGAATAATCCATTTTGAAGTAATATTTTCTGGCGTTCTCAGTGCTTGGTATAGTATATATGAAAATTTAGTAAATTTTCCTAGAATAAGTCTGTTCCAAAAACCTATTATTTTTTATTTTATTGTAATTTCGAGTGGGAAACGGCCTAACTCTGCGTATAAGATATATGAAGGGGTGTTATGTCTGCATTTAGTTATTCTTTTGAGAAAGTATGTATGAATGGTTTCAAGCATTTCTATGTTTTCAAATCCAAAGATTTCACAGCCATATGTTAGTATAGGGACAATTGTTTGGTCGAAGAGTAATAATTGTAGATCAATTGGTAAATAAAGGTTGTTAATGCGACAGAACAACAGATGCATTGCCTTTCTGGCTTGTTCAACTATATGTTTACGAGCGTTTAAAAAACTTCTAGACTGAGAAAAGATTATCCCCAGGTATTTATACCTATCAGTTATTTCGATATCATTGCCACCTAGACTAAATTTATACGAATCTGTTTTTTGTGCTCCGAATATTACAACTTTTGTCTTACTCATATTAACTGTAAGTTTCCAACGTTCGCAGTAACTATAGAATGCATCAAGCGAGTTTTGCAGATCCTGTTCATTGTTAGCGAGTAAAACCGTATCATCAGCGTAAAGCAGGACTGCCAGTTTGCTAAAATGCACTAATTCATCGTTGTCAACATCCAGCGGTATTCCATTAACTTGAGAATCTTCGAGAAAATTACCTAAATCGTTCAAGTACATCGAGAACAGTATGGGTGACAAGTTTTCACCTTGACGCACACCGGCATAGCTACAAAACAGTGGCGATTTTTTCCCATTACCGAAACACAAGATTTAATTCCACTGTACATATTAAAAATAATTCTAAATACTTTACCATTCACTTTATGTGCTAATATTTTCTGCCATAAGCCTACTCTCCAAACTGAGTCAAATGCAGATGAAAAATCCACGAAGCAACAAAACAATTTTTTCTTTTGTGACTTTAAAAGTTCAATCAAAGCATACATTGAGAAAATATGATCTAAAGTGGAATAGGTTTTCCTGAACCCAGCCTGATTTTCAGAAATACAGTCTTCTAAGTAGTCATTAAGTCTAGCGTTTAAAACAGAGGTAAATAATTTGCCTAAGCAGCTCAGTATCGTTATCGGTCTATAATTCTGTGGGTTCGAACGATCTCCTTTTTTATAAATTGGGCTTATCATTTCCGTCGACCATTGTTCCGAAAAACAGCCTGAATCAAGGACTAAGTTGAATAATTTCACATAGATTGTCATAAATGTATATTTAGTAGTTTTTATATGTTCGTTCAAAATTCTGTCAATACCCGATGCTTTTCCGTTATTCAGACGGTCAATGCAACGGGACACTTCTTCGTACGTTATTTCTTTATTCAAATTTTCGTCACTAGAATGTAGGTAATCAAAGTCAGATAAATCGGCGTTCTCAAGATCCGCAGAATTCAGATCTCTAAAATATTCGTAAAATTCGTGCAGACTCGGACTGTTCGAGTTACTATGTTTTAAACTATTTAAAAAATTCCAATATTGTTTTGGCTTTTTAGACTGTAAATTTCTAAGTTTGTTTTCGTTCTGTTTTCTATACTTGGAAATAAATTTATTCATCGTTTTCTTATAACTTTTACTTGCTTCTTTAAGACGATGCATATTAATGGAAGACTGACAGGAGTTATAGTACTTTTTTGCGGCATGGTATTTCCTGCGTGCTGATCTACATAGTGGCCCAAACCAAGGTTTTTTCAAAATTACTAAATTCTCATATCTATATTTTACATGCATGGTGATGTTACTGTGTTTTTACATAATAGATTTTTTTTTTGAATTTCTGATCATTGATGTCAAATCTAGTGCGACCAGTCATCCTATCCAAAGTAGAATATTGCTCCTGACGGCTGTCTGACAATACATAATACACTCTCCAGTCACTGTTCTTTTGACATTTTATTCTTCTCGATTTCTCAGTTTATTGTTCGTTTGTTTTATTGCTTAACGCCCAAGTCAATAGCAACATGGTCTCGTCGTAACATCGCTTTAATTTTGTGGACTTCTTTCTGTGCCATGACATCCAAAATGTGCGCAGCATATCCATTACCACTCAAGTAAACAATACTAATCATTATGGGTGATTTGACCTAACCACTCATACACCGCAAACCTTCAAGGTAAATGAAGCTGCGTGGGAGCGCGGTGGCGTAGTGGTAGAGCGTCGGACTCTGAATCCAGAGGTCATGAGTTCGATCCCCACAGGCGGCATCGTGTTGTGTCCTTGAGCAGGACACATTAACTCCCTACAGTACTCGTTGAACCCAAGAAGCGTTGGCTCCGTCCCGACATGACTGAAAAATTGTTGACTGGGACGTTAAGCCTCAACACAAACAAACAAACAAATAAACAAATGAAGCTATGTGACCAATCAAAGATAAATTTATGTGGGGGACTTTTATGAAGGTTGGAATATAAAGTAAATGTGACAGGATCAAGATTGCTGCCATAGCCACATATAGCCAAAACCGTTAATGTTACGTCTACACCGGGCCACGTTCTCACTACGTCCTTACTACGTCCTAAAAAATTAAGACACGTGGTACGGTCTTGTAGGACGTGGTAGGAACGTAGTAAGGACGTAGCGAGGTCTTGATGGACGCGGAGGTCTTGGTCAAATTTTGAACATGCTCAAAAGAAACGTGGCGAGGACGGGGTGGAATTAGAACTCAGTAGGACGTAGTAAGGACGATGTAAGGACGTAGTAGGAACTTGTAGGACGTGGAAAGAACGTGGCACAAACGTAGTGCGGTCTTCGTGGACGCGATGCAAATTTGTTGCAGACCATCAAGACCTCGCTACGCTTCTACTACGTCCTCGCTACGTCCATCAAGTTCTCGACAAGACCATACCACGCTTCTTGTACGTCCTCACCGCGTCCTAGAAGACTGCACTGCGTTCTTATCACGTCCTAGCGGTTCCTAACACGTCCTTAGTAGGTTCTTATCACGTTCACACCAGGTTCGAACTACGTCCTCCACGTTTTATTAATTTTGTTTTAATTGTCCCGTACCCTCAAGCAATTGCTTTCGCTTTTATTTAAATCATATCGAAATCGAAACATGAACAGAGAAGTACTCTTGCAACTTGCTCTCCTTCAAGGACACCGTGCCTTACTTGGTGCACAGGCTGCACTTGTGCTATTTCACAGAAGGAGGAATAGAAGGACAAGATCTTGCTGGGTGCTCCTTTGGCTATCATTTTCTTATTGCAATTTCAAGCTGTTTCGCAAATTATCTGACTCTTAATACACGACTGATTAATATATACTGTACACATGGAAATAAGTTAGGGAACACTTTTAGCTCTTGGTTAAAATTTGAAGAAAAAAAAAATCCATTTTCCTTTTTTCTGGCGATGCTGAAATTTTTATCACACATATTTCATATCTTAGCCTAGCTACTGACCAAATTATGGAAGTTCACAACTTTTGTCTTTTTGCTAGGGAGGATACAATGTGCCATGTATGAAAAACTCAACTTTTACTGAATACGAGTTTGCCTTTTTGCTTCTGCACTCCGCAAACCTCAATTTTTGAAAGCGAAACAGGAATAAAATGTTTTTAAAAATCGGATCGTTCTCAATGAATAAATGACTTCGGATCTAAAACTTCATGTTTCATTTCCAAACCATATAATCCTGCAAAATCTGCAATTTGCATTGATTTCTATGGAAATCAAAATCATTGGATTTTTTGCAAATAAAGCCGTAAAAGAATAATTCCGCTATGACGCTATGACCAGAACGTGCCTGTCTAAATTCCTAAAGGGTCAAATCGAATTTACAACCTGCAAAATGTATAGCCAAAGAAGAAAACGTGATCATGAAACCTACCCCCGGAAAAGTATGGTTCTACTGCCGACAGTTGGTCAGAAAATAAGGAATTTATGAGTAAAGTTCCACAAGCAATGTCTCAGCTTGATGCTTACGAAAAATTACTACAATGCGAGTTTACAGAACGAAGTTATCGCAATGAATATCAGTGCGTTCCTTACATTTAGCAAAACAAAGCTGAATCGAAGATGGCCGCTGTCCGCCGCAGTTTATGTTTGATGCTCACCATTTTCACATAGAAGCAACTTTTGATACTACAGACTCTGATAAAGTGTCAAAAACGGAAGCGTATATGTGCACCGTGTTGTTGCTTTAGTTGGTATCATCTCGACTTTGCGTTTGTCGATTTGTTTAGTTGATCTACCACATCTCGACAAATTAATGACTAGATGTCGAGTTAATATGACACAAAGCGATATACGTTCATTCTGATAGGATTTAAAGTTGCAATAATCTTCTCGGATAATCGAATTGATTATGTTAACGTCTAGAATTATCTTGTGAAACATAATCATAGTGTTATCTTTATTTAAATAATGCATCTTCTAGAGATGATTTTTGGCAATTACTCATTAAGTTCTAATCTGTTCCGAACTCTATTCTTATTCATTTCAAGCTATATCCTACGGAAGCGTATATGTGCACCGTGTTGTTGCTTTAGTTGGCATCATCTTGACTTTGCGTTTGTCGATTTGTTTAGTTGATCTACCACACCTCGACAAATTAATGTCTAGATGTCGAGATAAAATGACACAAATCGATGTACTTTCATTCTGATAGGATTTAAAGTTGCAATGATCTTCTCGGATAATCGAAGGGATTATGTTAATCGTCAAGAATTATCTTGTGAAACATAATCATAGTGTTATCTTTATTTAAATAATGCAACTTCTAGAGATGATTATGTCGAAATAACACATTGTAACGAAACAGTTTGAAATAAATTTCGGACCGATCAGAGTTATATTGCAATACACTTCTCGACTTATCCAACTGATTTTATTAGTCGATATTAGTTAAGTTGTATAATAACATAATGAAACCAGAAGGGCACCAACAGATACCTGTATGTCTCAGCTACGATCAGATGCAAATTTTGTTTCACCAGTTTTTGGAAGTGTTTTGTCAAAGTTGCACCCTAGGCTTTATTTCACTTTTTCCAAATTCTATAGGTTAAACAGTTTCGGAAAATACATACCTGTTTATCATACTATGTCCCAGAATTCCGTTGTATCCAAAATACGATTTCAACCTGAAAAATGATGAAACGAGGAGCTAACTCCTTACTTAGGAATCAGATTTGGCCGAAACTTTATATAATTAAAGCTGATGTGTTTATCCTGGCTACAAATAAGTTTGAACAGAATCAGACCATTAGCTAGCTAGAAAATAAGAAAACATTGTTTTTGCCATTATAACCCAATGTGACCTTTCCGTTGCCATGGTAACCAGAGTTTTGATCTATTCTACCCTATATCCTAATGAAACGTTTGTTCCGCTAAAAAGCACCATGTAAAATTTGATGGCTCTGGGCTTATTGGTTTCAGAAATTTTGCATTTTTGTTGTAAATTTTTTCTCTAAGGACAGGATATTTTTGACCAAACTATTATTTCTATTATTGTACATTGTCATTGGTGCTGGTATAATATTTTTCTCATGACAATTATTAGTTCTGAAGACTCCATCCCCCATGTGATTTTAAACTTCCAGATAGAGAAAAGAATGTCTTTCGGACAGAACACTTTTTTGTTACATCGTCTTCTTTAATTTGGTATATAAATTTCTGTCCAGTGATAATAGTAATCCAAGCGACTGGTTATTTTAGGTACATGTATGTCCAAATATTGTTTATAACCCATTGAAAGTAGTATGGATGTAACAGTCTGACTTATCTGGCAGGCCACTCCGTCATCACTTTAGAATATCCCAGTTTGACACATGTCAGCAGCTTTAGTAATAATGGCATAACTAAAAAACAAATAATCGTAGCCCATACAAATAAACGACAGAATAAAGGGGATATGATTGTTTACTAGCTACAGACTAAGCACATAAAGTGTCAGTTTCAATCCCCTTAAACATAAAAAGAAGCAATTTTCAAGTGAGCCAGTATAACACCTGTTTTGTGGATATTTTTGGTTATTTAAACTAAAACTGTTAAAAATGGCTTGTCCAATCAACATGAAGTTTTTAGGCTAGGGAGAGATACTATCTTGATTCTGACATCCTGCAATTCAATTTAAGTATGTTAGTGTTGAAGTATTTGTTACACAACTGCATTGCACTTGATAAAATAAACAAATTTCATCTGATCTTGGCTGACCCGTGTAGCATACAAAAACTGACAGTATGGTACCGGTTGAAACATCTCACATATAACAACTGACCGGCAGGTACAGGTACCTGTAGCCTACCACAGTTGACAGTAGGGTACCTGTTCTTTCCTGTAGCCTACCGCAACTGAAAGTAGGATACCGGTCAGTACCTTTAGCCTACCACAACTGATAGTAGGGTACCAAAAGGTACCTCTAGCCTATCGAAACTGATAGAAAGGCTAGAGTTACTGGCCGGTATGCTTCAGTTGTGTTAGGCTACATGTACCTACCCCTGCTCGTTCGTCTCTCACTAATGAAAACGACCATCATTATTTCTTGAATAGGTTCGTGTGTGTTGGTGAGTTCTTTAATGGCTGACTGGGCCAATTCTGACTCTAAACTGTCGGTTGCAAGTAGAGCATGTCAATGTCATGGTATCAGCATGTACCTACCGGTATCGTACTGTCAGCTGTGGTAGGCTACAGTTACCTACCAATATATTTCTATCAATTGTGATAGGCTAGAGGTACCTGTTGGTACCATACTATCAGTTGTGGTAGGCTAAAGGTATTGACCGGTATTGACATGTACTTTCAGATGTGGTTGGCTACAGGAAAGTACAGGTACCCTACTGTCAACTGTAGTAGGCTACAGGTATATACCGCTACCCTATTGTCTGTTCTGGTAGTCTACAGGTACCTGCCAGTCAGCTGTTGTTTGCGAGAGGTACCAACCGATACCTTACTTTCAGTTGTTGTATGCTGCAGGTATCTACTGGTGCCCTACTGGTATTATGTTATTTTACAACTTATAACTTATATCGACTAATAAAATCAGTTTGATAAGTCGAGAAGTGTATTGTAATATAACTCTGATCAGTCCGAAATTTATTTCAAACTGTTTCGTTGCAATGTGTTATTTCGACATAATCATCTCAAGAAGATGCATTATTTAAATAAAGATAACACTATGATTATGTTTCACAAGATAATTCTAGACGATTAACATAATCAGTTCGATTATCCGAGAAGATTATTGCAACTTTAAATCCTATTAGAATGAAAGTATATCGATTTGTGTCATTTTAAGTCGACATCTAGACATAAATTTGTCGAGATGTGGTAGATCAACTAAACAAATCGACAAACCCAAAGTTGAAATGTTGCCAACTAAAGCAACAACACGGTGCACATATAATTTTACGCGCTGTCAATTTTCCTTAGGGGCGGTACCTTAGCAGTGTTCTCCTAGTGTATCGTTTTTAGCAGAATCAGTTTTTATGAAAGTGCGGAGCGAACGAGTGGCTTTGTTTTTAACCCTACCACCACCCCTTACTCCGACCTCGCATTGCTTCGTTCATGGTATGTTTCTTTTTACCAGGGATTTGCTTAGAATCATTTGCGGTTCATTATGCATATCATTGGGCTCAGATCATTAATTATACTGGTTTGCGTATATTTGCCTATGCAGGTTCAATCGCATTATCATTCAAAGCAAACGTTTCAGCTAGAGCTAGATTTCGAAGAATTTCCAAAACTTCAACTTTTTATATAAATTGAATTGGTTGCTTCCAAACAGTGTGGCATGCCTTGTATGTTTAATGGTTGATGCACAGTTTCTATATTATTAACTTTTGCAAGGTACGTATCAAAGCTTCGTTTTACGACACTATAACTTCTAATATAGTTGCATGATCAGCTTTTTCCAAACTACGTGAGAGCAAGAGCACAGTTAGGTAGCTTATGATAAGTCGCATCTTGCTGAGCCTTTTGATATGCGGGGCTACATATGCATAGTCCGGAATCTGCTTCTTGATTCTGCTTCGGCTCTGTTGATATCTTTTTGCATACAAGGTTACACACATGGTCGGGGATCAAGGGATTCTGCCATAGGACACCGCTGACGCCCACCCTAAAACAGTAAATCGTTTGGGCTGTTCGATTATCCTTACTGCTATGAACCTGGCTATCGGTTCATCAACAGGCACGCATCATTGCACGCTACGACAGAGAATCGTGTCGATCCTTTTGGGCTTAACTCTGTCAAGAACCTTCCTGGCGAGCTGTTGGGAAGGATTCTTGACTCACGTTTATTACCAAAAATGTACTTGGATTGCATTTAAATTGACACTATTCTGCTGGACATGGCTGATGTTTAATCGCAGGATATCTGCATCAGCTGCAAGGCGATATTCTGCTGCTTTTCTGAGCTGATCCCTGGGGATGCCAATAATTGAATAAAGTTTAATATAAATCTATTTATTATTCAATAAAGAGATGATTATGTCGAAATAACACATTGTAACAAAACAGTTTGAAATAAATTTCGCACCGATCAAAGTTATATTGCAATATACTTCTCGACTTATCCAACTGATTTTATTAGTCGATATAAGTTAAGTTGTATAAAACATGATACCAGTAGGGCACCAGTAGATAGATACCACTGATTCACAACTAGGGCGTACTTGATTTAGAAATTTTAAGAGTGATCGGATTGCTCCGAGCAGCACGCTAAATCAAGGGAAAGTGGGCAAACGGAGTGCATTTTCATTACTAAATCAAGTGAGGAAAAGCAATGTTCTGAATTCGGTCGTAGCGAGTCTAATTATGAGCGATTCCACAGCTCATCTCAAGATGATTCAGATGAAGAGTACTTCCACAAGTCACCAGCACTCGCACTCTCGCTGTACGATTGTGTTTTGTATAAATATTTTGACGCCCATGTTTTTTAGAGCAGGTCACGTGACTTGCTCCGACGACACCACCTTGGACGGCGGAGCGCTTCGTCACGCTCCATTGCGACTACTTGATTTAGAATCCGTATGCTCCGGTCGATCGGATCAATCGGATTGGCTATATCAAGTACGGCCCTGAAAGTAAGGTATCGGTTGGTACCCCTCGCAAACAACAACTGACTGGCAGGTACCTGTAGACTACCAGAACTGACAACAGGGTAGCGGTATATACCTGTAGCCTACTACAGTTGACAGTAGGGTACCTGTAGTTTCCTGTAGCCTACCACATCTGAAAATAAGATACCGGTCAATACCTTTAGCATACCACAACTGATAGTATGGTACCAACAGGTACCTCTAGCCTATCACAATTGATAGAAATATATTGGTAGGTAACTGTAGCCTACCACAGCTGACAGTACGATACCGGTACGTACATGCTGATACCATGGCATTGACATGCTCTACTTGCAACCGCCAGTTTAGAGCCAGAATTGGCCTAGTCAGCCATCAAAGAACTCACCAACACACACGAACCTATTTAAGAAATAATGATTGTCTTTCTCATTAGTGAGAGACGAACGAGCAGGGGTAGGTACATGTAGCCTTCAACAACTGAAGCATACGGGCCGGTTACTCTAGCCTTTCTATCAGTTTCGATAGGCTAGAGGTACCTATTGGTACCCCACTATCAGTTGTGATAGGCTAAAGGTATTGACCGGTATCCTACTTTCAGTTGCGGTAGGCTACAGGAAACTACAGGTACCCTACTGCCAACTGTGGTAGTTGTATGCGAGATGTTTCAACCGGTACCATACTGTCAGTTTTTGTATGCTACAGGGGTCAGCCAAGATCAGATGATTTTTGTTTTATTTTATCATATGTAATGCAGTTGTTTAACAAATACTTCAACTCTAACATACTTAAATTGAATTGCACGATGTCAGAATCAAGTATCTCTCCCTAGCCTAAAAATTTCATATTGATTGAACAAGCCATTTTTCACAGTTTATGTGTAAATAACCAAAAATATCCCCAAAACAGGTGTTATACTGGCTCACTTGAAAATTGCTTCTTTTTATGTTTAAGGGGATTGAAACTGACACTTTATGTTTATAGTCTGTCGTTTATTTGAATGGGCTACGATTATTTGTTTTTTAGTTATGCCATTATTACAATAGCTGCTGACATGTGTCAAACTGGGATATTCTAAAGTGATGACATACCACAAATAACCAGTCGTTTGGACTACTATTATCACTGGACAGAAATTTATATACCAAATTAATGAAGATGATGTAACAAAAAAGTGTCCTGTCCGAAAGACATTCATTTCTCTATCTGGAAGTTTAAAATCACATGGGGGTCGAGTCTTCAGAACTGATAATTGTCATGAGAAAATATCATACCGGCACCAATGACAATGTTCAATAATAGAAATAATAGTTTGGTCAAAAATGTCCTGTCCGTAGAGAAAATATTTACAACAAAAATGCGAAATTTCTGAAACCAATAAACCCAGAGCCATCAAATTTCACATGGTGCTCTTTAGCGAGACAAACGTTTCATTAGAATATAGGGTGGAATAGATCAAAACTCTGGTTACCATGGCAACGGAATGGTCACATTTGGTTAATGGCGAAAACAATGTTTTCTTATTTTCTAGCTAGCTAATGGTCTGATTCTGTTCAAACTTATTTGTAGCCAGGATATACACATCAGCTTCAATCATATAAAGTTTCGGCCAAATCTGATTCCTTAGTAAGGAGTTGGCTCCCCGTTTCATCATTATTTAGGTTGAAATCGTGTTTTGGATACAACGGAATTCTTGGACATAGTATGATAAACAGGTATATATTTTCCGAAACTGTTTAACCTATAGAATTTGGAAAAAGTGAAATAAAGCCTAGGGTGCAACTTTGACAAAACACTTCTAAAAACTGGTGAAACAAAAATTTGCATCTGATCGTAGCTGAGACATACAGGTATCTATTAGTGCCCTTCTGGTTTCATTTTATGCTATTATGATACGACTTAACTAATATCGACTAATAAAATCATTTGGATAAGTCGAGAAGTATATTGCAATATAACTCTGATCGGTGCGAAATTTATTTCAAACTGTTTCGTTACAATGTGTTATTTTGACATAATCATCTCTAGAAGTTGCATTATTTAAATAAAGATAACACTATTATTCTGTTTCACAAGATAATTCTTGACGATTAACATATCCGAGAAGATTATTGCAACTTCAAATCCTATCAGAATGAAAGTGTATCGATTTGTGTCATTTTAACTCGACATCTAGACATTAATTTGTCGAGATTTGGTAGATCAACTAAACAAATCGACAAACGCAAAGTCGAGATGATGCTAACTAAAGCATCAATACGGTGCACATATACGCTTCCGTAGTACGACAAAACAGTCTTCATAATTTTTACAAAAAAGGATATTTACAGTCCAAAGTTGGTAGTAACATTATCACATGTGTTCCTTAACTTATTTCCATGTGTATATTTACAGTTAGAACGTGCTGGAAACGCAGTTCGCACGTGGTATGAACTGCGTGGTCTTTGTGAGGACGTAGCAAGGACGTAGTGGAAACGGGATGAACTTGGTGAGCGCGTATTGAGGACCTCGTAGTGGAAACGTGAAGGACGTAGTAAGGACGTGGCGCGGACGTACAGAAGGTGGACAAAAGTATTCGTCACTTTTCAAAACTCCATAGACTTCAATGTATTTTCATATTTACAAGAAATATTATCCTGTCTCTTCTGGTCAACATATTTTCATGATTTTGGTGTCATTTGAAAGTTAAATAAATAAAGCAATAAACAAAGGTCATTTGACGAAGTTCCGACATTGCAGTTTTGAAAAACAACAGTTAAAAGTTTAAGGAAATTTTGAAAAAGTCATTTTCCCATTGACGTCAATGGTGACGTCGCCCAAAAATTGTCAAAAAATATTTCACAACTTTTTAAAAATTTGTAGCTTGAAAACGCATGCATGGAATTCAATGAAAATACCTTGTTTATTGCTTTATTCATTTACCTTTCAAATGACACCAAAAACATTAAAATACGTTAACTAGGAGAAGCAGGATAATTTTTCTCGCAAACATGAAAATACATTGAAGTCAATGGAGTTTTACAAACGCGACGAATACTTTTGTCCACCTTCTGTAATAAGGACGTGGCGGGGACGTAGTAAGGACGTAGTGGGAACTTAGAAATCCGAAATTGTTTCATTTTGACCCCGTCCTCGCCACGTTCTTGAATTTTTAGAACGTGGTAAGGACGTAGTGAGAACGTGGTCCAGTGTAGACGTAACATAAAAATTGTTTTCTCCGTTACCGTACAGTCATGTAAGTCATGTTGTATTGATGCTTGGTCAAGCATCGGAAACTAATTAAGTTTTGTAAACTTTGAATAAATAATGGCCTTGGGATGACCTTGACACATCTTGCGACAAGGTCAACATTGATCGCCCATTTTATGTTTCAAGGAAGATATCATGATGATCTTGACCGTTTTTACGACAATGTCATTTGGTCGCCTAAAAGCGGTAGGTTTGTTGCTACCTCAGCTAAGCCGTTAGGCTCACAAGGTGAGCATATACTCATGCTAACATGTATACAAACTTTGTAGAGCGCAATTGCCTGATGCTTCATGCCAAGTTTCAAAATCATAGGCCTTCTGGTTCTGGAGAAGAAGATTTTAAAAGGTTTTTCCGCTATTTAAAGCCATGGCGGCCATCTTGGTCATTAGACCTACAGAACCAGAAGGCCTATGATTTTGAAACTTGACATGAAGCATCAGACAATGGAGCTCTACAAAGTTTGTATAAATCATGACCCTGGGATGATCTTGACCTTTTTACGGCAAGGTCAACGTGGGTAATTAGATGGGGGGGGGGGGACTTGCTGGGTGTGTGCAAATGGACCGAAGATTTATGTTAATGAAAATTTTTTGTCCCCATGGGGTTGTCTGCCCCTGCCCCAGCGCTATAGGTACATGTATATGACCATAATATTAAGACATCTTCTTTTCAGAAATTGCTTGGCCAATCAAAACCAAACTTTATTTGGAACCTGTATAAATAGTCAAAGTCACATGACCAAGATGTCCGCAATGGTTATAAATAGCATAGCAAAAACATCTTAAAATCTTCTTCTCCATAACCAGAAGGCCTATGATTTTGAAACCAGGCAATAGAGCTCTTTAAAGTTTATATCATGACCCTGTGATGTCCTTGACCTATTTTACGGCAAGGTCAACATAGGTCGCCCATGCATTTGAATGGGGAATGTTGTTAAAACGTGATTTGAAAAGCAAAACTTGCAAGAAATGGGCAAATGGACAGAAAATTTGTTTATGTTTATGCCTAAGTTTTGTCCCCAGGGTGCTGTCGGCTATATATATGTATATCACCATAATATTCAATCATCTTCTCTGAAACCGCTTGTGGGACCGAAAGTTTGTATAAATGGTCAAGGTCACATTACCATTATGGCCGCCATGGCTATAAATAGCAAAAACCTTTTAAAAATCTTCTTCTCCAGAACCAGAAGGTCTATGATTTTGAAAGTTGGCATGAAGCATCAAGCAATGGAGCTCTACAAAGTTTGAATGAATCATGACCCTGGGATGACCTTGACTTATTTTACGGCAAGGTCAACTTAGGTAGCCTATGCATTTGAGTGGGGAAAATTGTTAAGATGGGATATGCAGGGAAAAACTTGCAGGAAATGGGTAAATGAACTGGATATTTAAGATTCTGAAAAGAATTTGTATCTGTCCCTACCTTGGTATATAACCGTAATATTCAAAGACCTTCTTTTCTAAAACCACTAGGCCAATCAAAGTCAAATTTTATAGAAAACATCTGAAGGGGGAACTAATGTGATTATTAATAAACCAGGTCACATGACCAAGATGGCCGCCATGCCCATATATTGTAAAAATCCTTCAAACAACGTCTTCGCAGGAACCTATTGCAACGAAAATTGATATGTAGCAATTAAGACTAGAGTATGAATGATGATCATGTGATGACCTTGACAGATTTTACGGCAAGGTCAACATAGGTCACATATGCAGAAAACTGTTAAAATAACACTGAAGGGAAAAACTTCCAGGAAATGGGCAAGTGGACAGAATGTTTATGACTTTGAAAAAGAAATTAACCCCAGTGGGTATTCTGACCCTGTCCTGGGGCTATATAAATGTATATGACCTTTATACTCAAACAAGTTTATTAGTGAATATCTCAGATCTTAGGTGAGCGTTTACAGGACCATTGGTCCTCTGGTTTGTATATGGGACTTCTAAAGCGGTTGTCGGTGCCATTCTATGACGTTCTGCAAAACCTTTGGTCTTCGTGCCTGGGTCGTAATACTTAATACGAATACATAATTCGTGGTCTGGGTATCTTGAAAATATCCATTTCAAACCCGCATCCGTCTTCTTAACAACTAAACTTATGTTTCGAGTATTATATTTCTCATATTCAATAGCGTTTGATTAAAAGCACGTTGGTTATATTAAACCTCTCGACAATGGAGATTCTGCCTTACCTGTTTTTGTTTGTTACATTTTTCATTGTTACCGGTGTTTCACCTGCAAAACTATGCGCTAATGGACGGTCATATGGAATAGAACGATTTGGTAAGAATGTTTTACTTAAAGTTAAATTATTTTGTTACGTCAAATGCTCTCTACCTTCTGCTGTGTGTTACAAATTCATTTGCTGCGTGCACGCTCTGCTCAGTGATGTTGTAAATAACTTGTACAAAAACATCACGCAGCACATTAATAACAACAGAATATTACCGCCTTTGAATTGTCGGTAAATTAAATGCATTTGGCGTTTAATTTGCAGTTTTATTTTATTTATTTTAGTTCGTATTGTATTCCTTCATATATCATCCAACCAATTTTTATTCCTATTCGACGTATATCTTCGACAGCTGAAACTGTCTAGTCCACAGAAAAACCGGAACGCACCAAAATACCGAAACGCAGTATCCATACCGGAACTGCCTCGTTTTATATCCCTGTTGTACGGCGTATAATATAGGATCATGTAGTGATATCGGGGCGCCGTTTTTTACGCATCATATAGAAGTTTTGTTGCTGTTGTGTTTTTTTATTTTGTTTCCGAACTTTCATTACAGGTTTCCAGTCAACACAAAGACATAAAAGAAGCTGTAAGACTTATTTTCATTAAAATTATATTTATAAGTATCATATTTATAAGTTATAGATAATTAACTGATTTTTGCTTCAAGTGCACCTCCTGGTTTTGTAAAATCCACACTTTCAATTACATTTCAACCTCGTGAACCGAAGGGAACACGCTTAAATCCAATTCCTGTTACATGTTAATGCGATTGTATATGTATACATGAATATATCATTTGATTCTTTTAAGGGGATAGTTTTATGCGTGCTTGGAAGAGAGTATTGAATGGAGCCTTCGTGATCAAGAATGATTTTACGAGTGTTAAGCTGTTTCAGAAGATCGGAACATTGGATGATGCAATAGAAGATTTCTACTCTCTAGGACCTTCTAAAATACGCACGGTTTGTAACTCTGACTTTCCATGTGCTAGAGAAATTTAGATTTAAACTGTGTCTGCTGACGATGTTTTTACATGTTTAATGCGCACAATCAATATTCTTTCCAAAAATATATTGCATTAACGTTTGCCAAGCCCAATGGCAATAATGTGTTGCAGTCCGAACCGCGTAGCAATAATTCTAGAACTTGGGCAAAGCAGCATAAAATGTAAATACACTTCGATAAAACTGCCTGTATGTCACTCGGACTTAAAAATCACCAATGCTGCGACATCCGTCCATAGTCGTCGTTCGTCAACCACATTTCTTTTCTTTGAAACCACCGAACCCTCAAGAAAAATTTCATATTGTCAGCAAGTGAGATCGGATGTTAATCAGCTTGGGGAATGTAGAAATTTGAAACGATTAGCACTGGGATTAATTCCATGAACATTTTATATTACCATTTCAGACACCTTGCGGAGAACTGTTCGGGAAAGTTGACGGCAGAGACATTTATCTTCGAGGAAAAGGCCCGGAATCGCCCAAGACTTTCCAAGCTCTGTTAGTCATTCCGAGTGGTACTGATGCGAAACATATGGGACTTGATAACCAATTCAGAATAACAAAATGCATAAAATATGTTTCCCATTAATGATTTTAGGGTCGATAATAATTTGCAGTGATTTTTTTTCGTTTCAAACGTTTAATCGAATGACAATGAAACAAACAACAGCATAAGAAGAATAAAAAGAAATAATATAAAGAAATAAGAATTTACGAGCTCGTAATATCAAAAAAATAAAAGATAAAGAAATAAAGAAAATAAAATAAAAAAAATAAACGTTACTGCCATCACATGTATGTGTTGTCTAAGACTCCCATACTGGGATACTGAGGTACATGTACAGTAAGTAAGGAATGACTATTTTCGCGTGTTGACAGTGATTTACAATAATAATAGTTACTGTAATCTTATCTGCGTCTTTGTTTTCGCATTATGCAAAATCGGGTTTTCTCATGACGAGGCTTGGTATGATATGACATTACGAAAACATGCCCATGCAATATACAGAGAATTTTTTTGGCTGTAAAAATGAAAATTTCATTGGATTTTTTTTTTTCAACATACATTGTGTGTACTCGTTAGAACCGCCTCGGCGAGACGGTTCTAACGAGTACACACAATGTATGTTTTGGATCAAAATAAGACAAGAGGACCACTGGTCCTGTAAACGCTAACCTGAGATCTCCAGTGCAGGGGCAGATGAAGCCCTTGGACCATTTTCTTTTTTCAGAATAATCAATATTATGTCCATTTGCCAATTTCCTACTGGTTTTCCCTTCAAATGACATTTTAACAGTTTTCCCAATTCAAATGCACGGGCAACCCATGTTGACCTTGCCATAAACTGGGTCAAGGTCATCGCAGGATCATGATTTATATATACAGTGTAGCACTTACTTGAGCCATCGATGCTTCACGCCAAGTTTCATTGAAATCAGTCCATTGGTTTTAGAGACGAAGATGGCGGCCAGCTTGGTCAAGTGACCTAGATTATTAATATACACATTGGTTCCCCTATCCTATAGATGCTCCGCATAAAATTGGATGCTTGAATATTATGGTAATATACATGTATATTGCCCCGGATTGGGGGCATATGAGTCCTTGGGTCCATTTTTTTCAGAATCATTACTATTCAGACCTACTACCCATTTCCTGCCTTGCAAGATTTTCACCTCAAATGACTTTTTAAAAGTTTTCCCCATTCAAATGCATTGGTGACCTATGTTGACCTTGTTGTAAAATAGGTCAAGGTCGCCACAGGGTCATGATTTATATTTTTGTTGTAGTACTTTAGCCATCGATGCTTCATGTCAAGTTTCTTCGAAATCGGTCCACCGGTTTTGAAGGGTTTTTATTATATATGGGCATGGTGGCCATCTTGGTCGTGTGACCTAGATTATTTATATAAACATGGATTCCCCTATTCTATAGATTCTTCACATAAAATTTGGCTTTGATTGGCCCAGCGGTTTCAGAGGAGATGTTTGAATATTATGGAAATGTACATGTATAATGCCGCGGGGTGGGGGAAGTTGAGCCCCTGGGGTCTTTTTTTTTTTTCAGAATCATTAATATTCAGTCCTACTGTCAATTTCCTGCAAGTTCACTTTAAATGACTTTTTAAAAGTTTTCCCAATTCAAATGCATTGGCGACCTATGTTGACCTTGCCGTAAAATAGGTCAAGGCCATCACAGGTTCATGATTTATATATTTATTGTAGTACTTGAGTCATCGATACTTCATGCCAAGTTACGTTTGAATCGGTCCACCAGTTCCGGAGTAGAAGATTTTTGAAGGATTTTACCATAAATGGGCATGGCGGCCGTCTTGGTCATGTGACCCGGATTATTTCTATATACATTGGTTACCCCATTCTATAGATGCTTCACACAAAATTTGGCTTTGATTGGCCGAGTGGTTTCAGAGGAGATGTTTGAATATTATGATGATATACATGTATATTGCCCCGGGTGGGGGCATATGAGCCACTGGGGTCCTTTTTTTCAGAATCATTAATATTCAGTCCCCCGGGTGGGGGGGCATATGAGCCCCTGTGTCCATTTTTTCAGAATCATTAATAGTCAGTCCTATCGCCCATTTCCTGCAAGAGTTTAGAAGTTTTCCACATTCAAATGCATTGGCGACCTATGTTGACCTTGCCGTAAAATAGGTAAAGGTCATCACAGGGTCATGATTTATATATACATTGTAGTACTTGAGTCATCGATACTTTATGCTAAGTTTCGCTGAAATCGGTTCACCGATTCTGGAGAAAAAGATTTTTTTTTAAATGATTTTACCATATATGGGCGTGGCTGCCATCTTGGTCATGTGACCTGGATTATTTATATACATATTGGTTCCCCCTTTCTATAGATGCTTCGTATAAAATTTGGCTTTGATTGGCCAAGCGGTTTCAGAGGAGAAGATCTTTGAAATTGTCGACGGACGGACGCCGGATCATGTCACCTTGTGAGCCAAACAGCTCAGGTGAGCTAAAAATAATGAGAACGGATTTCCGAGTTGGTAGGTCGGTCCTGTATAGATCTGAAAACTTAGAATCCGAGTTTGCTGGCGGTGCAACTTGAGTTGTGGGTGTGGTGATGTCCTGTTATGAAGTGTTTAATTAGACTGTAGTGGGGGGGGGGCGGGGGTCGTAGACGTGGTTGTCGTTGACGTTGTAGTAGTATCAGTCGCTTTGGCGTCAAAACAACCGAAGTCACTGCACCTCCTCTTTCTTCTAAACACTGCCAATTGTTTTGCATAATTATTGTAAAGTCCCTTTATCCTCTAAGCCGGCAAGATGAACTTCTTTCTGTCCTTTGTGTAGCCCTTTGTGCCCTCCTTGTATCTTATCCGTTAAATCCTTCACAAAATGATATCTTGGAACTGGCCAGATGGTATCCACATTTTCCGTTTCTAATTGCTGATGTCTTTCAGTCTCTGCACCGGTGACAGGCAATGATAGACAAACTAGAATAGATTCATGAAACAAATAATTTTTCATAAGGCCCTACCAGGCGTTTGGATGAGCTGTGGAAAAGGGTAATGTGGTTTCAGGAATTGAGGAGCATTATAAAATAAATGCTTGGAGATTAACGGAGCTGGGGGAGAATGGTCATTTTCTTTTCAGAGAGCACAGCCCCCCCCACACACACACACACACGCACGCGAGCACACAAACACACACACATCCCCTGGTAGGGCATATTTTATGACAGTTGTGGAAGAATTTCAACAGAGCAATTTTCTATATTTCTCTATAGATAAAAGATTTCCATTACCTCAGTTATTACAAAAAGGAACGAAACCATACTTGCATTATTTGCTTGTGATGCGGTGCTTCTCTAAACGAGAAATTTCAATCATCATAAATCATAACCAGAGGACCAATGGTCCTGTAAACGCTCACCTGAGATCTGCTACATATGCCAATAAACATGTTTAAATATTATGGTATTTAGCCCAAGTGCAGGGGCAGATGAAGCCCTTCGGCCATTTGCTTTCAGAATAATCAATATTCTGTCCAATTGCCAATTTCTATTTTATTTATTCCCTTTAAATGACATGTTAACAGTTTTCCCCATTCAAATGCATTGGCAACCTATGTTGACCTTGTCGTCAAATAGGTCAAGGTCACCACAGGGTCACGATTTATATATACATTGTAGTACTTTAGCCATCAATGCTTCATGCCAAGTTTCTTTGAAATCAGTCCACCAGTTCCGGAGGAGAAGATTTTTGAAGGGTTTTTACCATATATAGGCATGGCGGCCATCTTGGTCATGTGACTTGGATTATTTATATACACATTGGTTATCCCATCCTATAGATGCTTCACATAAAATTTGGCTTTGATTGGCCAAGTGGTTTCAGAGGAGAAGATGTTTGAATATTATGGAAATATACATGTATACAACCACGGGGTGGGGGCATAGAAGCTCCTGGGGACCAATCTTTTTCAGAATCATTAATATTCAGTCCTACTGTGCATTTCCTGCAAGACTTTCACTTTAAATGACATTTCAAAAGTTTTCCCCCATTCAAATGCATTGGCGACCTATGTTGACCTTGCCGTAAAATAGGTGAAGGTCATCACAGGGTCATGATTTATATACACATTGCAGTACTTGAGTCATCAATACCTCATGCCAAGTTTCGTTGAAATCGGTCAACCGGTTCCGGAGAAGAAGATTTTTGAAGGGTTTTTACCATATATGGGCGTGGCGGCCATCTTTGTCATGTGACCAGGATTGTTTATATATACATTGGTTCCCCCTTCCTATAGATGCTTCATATAAAATTTGGCTTTGGTAGGCCAAGCGTTTTCAGAGGAGAAGACGTTTCAATATTATGGAAATAGACATGTATATTGCCCTGGGGTGGGGGCAGATGAGCCCCTGGGATCCAATTTGTTTCAGAATCATTAATATTCAGTCCTACTGCCCATTTCCTGCAAGACTTTCTCTTTAAATGACATTTTAAAAGTTTTTCCCATTCAAATGCATTGGCGACCTATGTTGACCTTGCCATAAAATAGGTCAAGGTCATCACAGGGTAAAGATTTATATATACATTGTAGTGCTTGAGCCATCGATGCTTCATGCCAAGTTTCGTTGAAATCGGTCCACTGGTTCTGGAGAAGATTTTTGAAGGGTTTTTACCAAATATGGGCATGGAGGCCATCTTGGTCATGTGACCTGGATTTCTTATATATACATTGGTTCCCCCTTCCTATTGATGCTTCACATAAAATTTGGCTTTGATTGGCCAAGCGGTTTCAGAGAAGAAGATCTTTGAAAATGGTGGACGACGGACGACGACGACGCCGACGGACGGACGCCGGGTGCCTCCCTATCCTATAACCTCACCTGTGAGCCTTCGGCTCAGGTGAGCTAAAAACTCCTTGCCCAATCAAAGATCTTTGATAAGACGAGAAGAAAACCCCAATATACCAAATTCATTAAAAATTACCAAGGTACCTTTCTATGGAAATAAAAGTTGCACGGTCTTCTTCTCCGTTTGACCAGTATTGAGCGTCTAATTGAAAGCATGCCTTCATTGATAAAAGGCAGCAAAGACTGAGCAATAAAACATATAAGATTTTACTCACCTTGAATCATACAAAATGGAAGCAAGAAAAGCGCGGTTTTCATTTTCAGCCTTAAAAGTTTCTGAACTACTGTAAAGAATTAAACAACAAATGTATGAAATACAACAAATGTGTGATAAACATCGTTACATGTATATTATGATTTAACAAATACGTAAGTAAAACCTGGTCATTTGTCTTTTTAACGTAATGTCTGTTTATAAAATTAATTAGTTATATAAATCTATCTTAAACGTTGGTCATAAAGAAAGAATTCGCCTTGGTGTTTGGCAGGCACTGAGCCGCAACGGAACAGTTCCTTCAATTCTGTGGAGATTGTTTCCATGGCAGTTCAGGGAGTGTGGTTTCATGTGTGTGTATGTATGTGTCTGTGTGTTAAAGATGGGGACCATATATATATGTCCTGTCGGAGTGCGGCCATGAAGCAATGTCAAAAACGTTGTACATGTACATATAAAGCTTCTGTTGATTGCATATCTTTTTTGATAATTCTTACAAGGCATTTTAAATTTTAACGTGGGTTTAAGCTTTCAATTGTGTGCTTATTCAAAAGATATTTCTTTACTTAAACTTGGGGTTTTTGCAAAGTTATGCCCACCATGCTCTAATTAAAACAAGAGTACCAATGGTCCTGTAAACGCTCACTCAAGGTCTTCTATATGCTCCAATACATGCCCTTGTACATAGGACAGAGAACATACACATCTTCTGCCCAGTTGCCCATTTTCTGCAATGTTTCCACATTAATGACATTTTACCAATTTTCCCTCTCAAATGCTTTGAAGTGGTTTCAGAGGAGATGTTTGTTATGGAAATATACATGAGTACAGCCCCGGGGTAGGGGCAACCTCCTGTGTCAAACGTTTTTCATAAACATAAATTTTCTGTCAATTTGCATATTCCAAGCAAGATTTCTGCTCCAAATTAAATGTCATTTTACCAATTTTCTCCATTCAAATGAGTAGGCGACCTATGTTTGCAATAAAATGGGTCAAGGTCATCCCAAGACCATGATTCATAAACACTTTACCCCTGATGCTACATGCTAAAAAGGTTTTGACCACATATAAAATTAACTTCATTCTTCACAGGATCAAAGGTCTGAAAGGGTAAAACCCAAAACTCCCAATGATGACCTGATCCCAAATATAGGTGTTGCAGAAATCAACATTTTTTGGCATTACAGATACCTTCAGCAAGTACATTTAGAGATGTACAGATTCAGCAAGTACATGCCTATTTAGAGAATTATCCCCCAGACTATCAGGAGCTGGAATGAGCTCCCTGATTCTCTAGTCACCCGCAGAAAAATTGGATAATTTTGTCTTCATTCGCTTGAGAGAACTCAGGACTCATCCCTTCTGGTCAAGCCCCATCCCCTGGAGTGGTATTGAGTTATTTTTACCAGTAAGTATTACCGTTCTCACATCAGGAAAACATGTCTGTGAAACCCCTCTTTTATAAAGTAAAGCTGGGGTTTGCAGGGGTATACCTAAGTTTCTTATTTTAAATCTAAAATATACATTGTGGGTACTCGTTAGAACCGCCTCGGTGAGGCGGTTCTAACCTGTACCCACAATGTATGTTTTTAATGAAAATATTAAAAAGAAAAAAAAAAATTTGAACTTAAAATTTTCATTCTTTACAAATTTAAAAATCTCTGTATATTACATGGGCATGTTTTCATAATGGAGATGATAGGAGGTTGACAAGGCTTGCCAATAGAACAAAACATTGTTAAATTTCAATCAGCTCATTAAAACTCAAACAAGTTGACCCATATTATTTAACATAATCATAAAATGCAAATTAATGATTAAAGAGATATTGTTTCCATAGTATCTTAATGCCCCCAACATTGGAAAAGTTGGAAGGGCAATTGCTTTCGGCTTGTCTGAGTCTGGTCTTTCTCACCCACCAGACAAGCATATCCCTTTGTGTACCTGTCTGAGATATTTCTGTCTCAGTACTAGTACAATTTTAGCTGTCTCAAAATGTCAATCATTTCTGTATTTAGCTAATAGAAATTTACACCTCATGCTTACCTCCATATAAGGAAGTGATGAGCTAGGTGTCAACTGTCAGAGACAAAAATAGCCTAGCAGGTGTTAATTTCAGGAAGATATCAAGAGTTATTGTAGTCTGCTGCGCTCATGAAAATTTAAAAAATTTAATTTTGCCGGGAATTTTGTGAATAAAACAAAATGATGATTTAATATTTTTGTAAGGTGAGTACAAGTACAAAATTATTTTAATTGTTTCACTGGTTAATTTGCATATTGTTTTATGTCCAAACAAAATGGCTGCCTGAACAGAACTTGAAGCCTATTCAGAGTCAAAATGTTTTAAAAGGTGGGTGAGAAAAATAATCAAAGATGGTTTTGGAGCCTCAACAAGGAAATCTCAGGCTCATTTTCAGATTATTCGAGTCTCATCCGAGGCAGAGCCTCGGATGAGACTTGAATAATCTGAAAACTTGCCTGAGATTTCCTTGTCTCGGCCTCAACCCCATCATAGATTCTTTTAGTCTGTCTGTCTGTCTGTCTGTGTGTCTGTCTGTGGCACTTTTTTCAAACTTTTGAACGCTGCATACTACAGTTTTAAAATTTCATAAATAACATATTCCTCATGACAAACTACTTGACCTATACTTTTGTATGTTTGAGTTATGCCCCGTTTTTGAGTGATGTCCCTTGGCAAACAAAATTTGAAAATCTTGTGTGCAAGGTATGTTGAAAACTATTTGAGGGAGAGTCTCCATAATTGGTATACTGATTGGGGCTGAGAATTAGATCACCTGCTAAATCTTTGAGAAGTTAGCGTCATCTTTTGACAGAATTACGGCATTTTGACATTTTTAATCCATTATTTCTTCATTTTTAACTTGTCTGCAAAAAACTTGCATTGTTTCACAAATATGCTATGCCAGGATAGGGACAAGCATACAGTTGGGGCATTGTGCTTTACAAACACACATTTCTAGTCAGACTGTCTGTGGTACAGGTGGTGTTCATGTTTTAAGCCCCACCCATCGGCTTAGGTTTGTCATATGGAGAAAGGGCCTCACTTTGAAAGTCTCGTCCATAAGACTGGAGAAGCTTAAGCTTTACCTTACAGCCCCGGTGTAACTAACAGACCAACAAAGCCACAGCAAAGCCTGTTGGTGGAAAAGCATGCTCATCCACCAAGGGTGGTTTACTTTGCTATAAATGCATCACTTTCTAATTTCGCAAACTACCGTGTTTGAACTTTGCATATCTATTTATAGAACACCATCACATCTTCAAGGCATGTGTTTTCATCAGTTATTCACTCAAGTTTGTATTTGTTTAAGTATAAATAACAAAATATACGTTGCATAAAAATAGCAAAAGTCAGTATTTGATGTTTTCAGCATAGACATATTAATGTGAAGGGTCATTTTGTTCAAGTTTATAGAGCTGACATTGTTTATTTTACAAACTCATAGTTAGTACAACAAGAAGTTTGAGCCACGTCATGAGAAAACAAACATTTTGCATATACAAAAACAAAGTCGCAAAAAAAAAGAAAACTAAGGCACAGATCAGCTTTGCAGTAACTGCAAAGCTGGTTGTAATGCCTTTGTTTTCGCTATACTGATAGTACAATTCCTCTACTTTCTAAATCCAAATCTTTCCCAACCTCTAGCCATCTGCTCTGTATGTGTCGGACCTGTTCAGAAATCACACATTGTTGGTTTTATCATGATGCTGCTCGTTTATGCATTAAAATTGCTTAACCAATTTGCATACAATGTATAGATGTAGAAAAATGGTATAAATGAACATTAAATGTATATGCAAGTCTAAGGCATTATTTGAAACATGTAACTATGCAAGAATGTATGAAAAATGTACAAAATACATAAAATATATGAGCCGCTGCGTGGGAAAACCAACAATCTGCATAGGTGAAAACGAAGCTCAGATCAGCTTCGCAGTAACTGTGAAGCTGATCAGCGCCTTGTTTTCACTACAGGGATAGTATGATTCCTCTACTTTCTAAATCCAAAATTCCCAACCTCTAGCCATCTTCTGTGCTTGTACAGCTCGGTTTGTGTTGGACCCGTTCGGAAATCACATTGTTGGTTTTATCATGATGCGGCTCATTAATGCATTAAAAATTGCTTAACCTATTTGCATACAATGTATAGATGTAGAAAAATGGTTTAAATGAACAGTAAATGTATATGCAAGTATAAGGCATTATTTGAAACATGAATGCAAGAATGTATGAAAAATGTACAAAATACACAAAATATATATATGTATAAACTATTCAACTGAATGTAGCTATAAATTTGAGCATAAATGAGAAAATAAGAATGTATAAAAATAAAACAATGAAACATTTAAGACAGTAGAATAAAACATAACTATTTCATCTAAAATGAACCACTATACAAGAGAAACATGCAATAATGCATAATAGAAAAACAGGGGCATTAATGTAGCCTACAACCCAAACGCGCGCCAGGCGTATGAAAAATCTCAACACACTGAAGATTTTGGACATATAAAAATTAATTTGTTCCTTTAACTCGCTTGACTGAGGCGCTCATTAAAATTTGTCGTTTAGCAATTTTTCATAAATGGATGTGTAATGTACGATATTATGAACATTCTGAACTAAGGCCCTGTGCACGAGAGCGCGCTCAAATTTAGGAAGTCGCGTAATAATTCAAAAATAGAAAATTTGCAAAGAAACGTCACATGAATAATTCTGAATTTACAGTATACAGCTCCTATACTTCTTAGTTCACAATACCACAAGCTCTCATGACGAACAGTGAATATAGACAAATGAGCCGCTGCATAAGAAATCCAACAATCTGCATATGCGAAAACAAAGATGAAGATCAGCTTCGCAGTAACTGCGAAGCTGATCAGCGCCTTTGTTTTCGCTATACAGATAGTAAAATCCCTCTTCTACTTAAATCCAAAATTTCAAGCTTCTAGCCTGCTTCTGTAACTGTACAGGCTAGTTCATGTCAGACCTGGTCGGAGCCCCAAATTGTTGGTATTCTCACGCAACTGCTGATAAATGATTTCCTTAATTAGGATTACTATGGTAATTCACAATATTCAAGGCACTAACAAAGCAACTTTATATGAGCCGCGACGCGAGAAAACCGGTCTTCGGGGTTTCCGACCAGGTCTGACACAAACCGGGCTGTACAGCTACAGAAGCAGGCTAGAAGCTTGAAATTTCGGATTTGAGAAGAAGAGAAATTGTACTATCCGTGTAGCGAAAACAAAGGTGCTGATCAGCATCGCTGTTACTGCGAAGCTGATCTGCGCATTTTGTTTTCGCATAGGCAATAATCCCGTTTTCCCACGACGCGGCTCATATGACCTATTCCTATATGCCCTGTCAAAAGGGGTTTCAGCAAATATCCATCTACTATCTCCAGTCAAATCATGCACTCTCAAAATGTTGATTTTGGTTGTATTGGTATTTTACATCCCACTCAACAGGTATGGTCAAATGCGCTAAAGTACATGTACCTCAGTTTAAAGTATCATCCACAAGGATTGGAGAGGGCCGGTATCAAACTCACGACTCCTAAGTTACAAGCATGCTGCTTTACCACTGCAACGGGGGCTTCATTAAAAATTTGTACATGTATATTTAAAATAGATGGAAGAAACATGGAAGATACAATTTTAACAAAAGTTGAGCCTATGCATGAGAAAACCAATGATTTGCATATTGGAAAACAAAGACGCAGATCAACTGTGCAGTAACTGCACAGTGCCTTTGTTTTGGTTACACGGATAGTACTATTCAACTTCTACTTATATCCAAAGTTTCAAGCCTCTAGCTTTATGCTGTGACTGTACAGCCTGGTTTGTATCGGACCTGGTCGAAATTCCAAATTGTTGGTTTTCTCATGCAGAGGCTCATTTTATGGCAAGAAAAAATCAGAACATTATAAATAATGAGTGGCTGCATGAGAAAATCAACAATTTGGGTTTCTAACCAGGTCTGACACAAACCGGCCAGTACTGTCATAGAAGCAGGCTAGGAGCTTGAAATTTTAGATTGAAGAAGTTGAGGGAATGTACTATTCATGTAGCAAGAACAAAGGCGCTGATCAGCTGTGCAATTACTGCACAGCTGATCAGCGTCTTTGTTTTCGCATTTGCAGATTGTTAGTTTTCTGATGTGGCGGCTCATTATCTACTTGAGAATTGAAGCACACACAATACATGAACATTGAAGCAATATTAACCAGAGGACCAATGGTCCTGTAAACGCTCACCTGAGATCAGCTGCATATACCAATAAACATGTTTGAATATTATGGTATTTAACTCCAGTGCAGGGGCAGATGAAGCCCTTGGGCCATTTTCTTTTTTCAGAATCTTCAATATTCTGTCCATTTGCCAATTTCCTGTTGGCTTTTTCCTTCAAATGACATTTTAACAGTTTTCCCAATTCAGATGCATAGGCAATCCATGTTGACCTTGCCATAAACTTGGTCAAGGTCATCACAGGGTCATGATTTATATATACACTGGAGTACTTTAGCCATCGATGCCTCACGCCAAGTTTCCTTGAAATCAGTCTATTGGTTTCAGAGAATATGATTTTTGATGGGTTTTTACCATATATGGGCATGGCGGCCATCTTGGTCATGTGACCTAGATTATTTATATATACATTGATTCCCCTATTCTATAGATGCTTCACATAAAATTTGGCTTTGTTTGGCCAAGCGGTTTCAGAGGAGAAGACGTTTGAATATTATGGAAATATACATGTATATTGCCCAGGGGTGGGGGCACATGAGCCCCTGGGATCCAATTTTTTCAGAATCATTAATATCCAGTCCTACTGCCCATTTCCTGCAAGACTTTCACTTTAAATGACATTTTAAAAGTTTTCCCCATTCAAATGCATTGGTGACCTATGTTGACCTTCCCGTAAAATAGGTCAAGGTCATCAGAGGGTCATGATTTATATATACATTGTAGTACTTGAGCCATCAATGCTTCGTGCCAAGTTTCGTTGAAATCGGTCAACCGGTTCTGGAGAAGAAGATTTTTGAAGGGTTTTTACCATATATGGGCATGGAGGCCATCTTGGTCATGTGACCTGGATTATTTATATACACATTGGTTCCCCCTTCCCATAGATGCTTCATGTAAAATTTGGCTTTGATTGGCCAAGCGGTTTCAGAGAAGAAGATGTTTGAATATTATGATAATATACATGTATATTGCCCCGGGGTGGGGGCGGATGAGCCCCTGGTGCCCAATTTTTTTTCAGAATCATTAATATTCAGTCCTACTGCTCATTTTCTGCAAGATTTTTCCTTTAAATGACAATTTAACAATTTTTCCCATTCAAATGCAAAGGCGACCTATGTTGACCTTGCAGTAAAATAGGTCAAGGTCACCGCAAGGTCATGATTTATATACACATTGTAGTACCTGAGTCATCGATGCTTCATGCCAAGTTTGGTTGAAATCGGTCCAGTGGTTCCGGAGAAGAAGATTTTTGAAGGGTTTTTACCATATATGGGCATGGCGGCCATCTTGGTCATGTGACCTGGATTATTTATATATACATTGGTTCCCCCTTCCCATAGATGCTTCATGTAAAATTTGGCTTTGATTGGCCAAGCTGTTTCAGAGTAGAAGATCTTTGAAAATTGTGGACGACGGACGGACGGACGACGGACGGACGACGGACGGACGGACGGACGACGGAGCATGGGTATACTATAAGCTCACCTTGTGAGCCTGACGGCTCAGGTGAGCTAATAAACATACCTTATGGAGTTTGAGCAGTGTCGTGAGAAAACATGTCTAGAGAATTTCTAACCAGCTCCCAAGTACAACTGACTTTACAGTAAACAAAAATGGTCAGAATCTTGAAACTTCAGAAATGGAATAGAGATAACCTACCCATTTCTCTAAAGCAGAATTGCAAACCTCGAGCCCGCCATCTTCTGTGGCTATACATTTATTTTTTTTTGTGTGTGTGTGGGGGGGGGGGGGGGTTGTGGAGGGGGGATCTGGTGGGAAAACCTTCAAGTCAGGCTAACCCATAACACTACTCAAAGATTTAATACATTACATTTACCCTAATATTAATCAAATGTATAGGCACATAGCTGGGAAAAGGCTAGCACAGTTAATTGGTATCCTGACAAAATTCCCCCCATGGCAAAGGATTCTCACATTTTATCGACAAAAAATAACTGTATTTGCTTATGTAGTGGCATTTACTTAAAAACTTGAGGTCTTAACAATGACATTAAGCTAACAAAGTTTTGAACAACTGGCCCCAGCTTTTGTATTTGCAGCATAGTACAATTCCTCTGTATTCTCAATCAAAAATTTCAAACCATCTTTGAATGTTGTACAATTTGGATTTGTCAGATCTAGGGCTAAACTCGCAAAACAGGTTTTCAATTGATAACACACCAGTCATCCGGAGATAAATGATGTGACCGAGAAAAAATAACCCCAGATGGAATCAATATTCTTGCACACCAGATAGAGAAATCCTACGTTTTACCCCATGTGAGAAATTTTTATCTCACCCTCGTTATCTCAGCCCCAGTCGCACCCTGCATTCAAGTGTTCTTTTTCAACATTGGTTGTATAGGACGTCACGTAATTTCGTCGCTAAGCGCACACATCATGATGATGTCAAAACGTTTAATTTCAAAATGGCGGATGCCACGATAGTAGCATTTTTCTAGGTAAATAGTATAAAAATCAAGCTTCGCCAAATTACGGCATGCAAGAAAAAGAATCCATCATTCGTGTCAGGTATGGATAGACAAATCTGTCCCTCGGGTCACAGTTTGGCATCACGAGGCGAGCCTCGTGATGCCAAAATGTGACCCTCGGGACAGATTTGTCTATCCATACCTGACACTCATGTAAGATTCTTATAGGATCTAGAGACCTGTCTGGGAACAATATAACATGGATCAGAATGGTTAGAGGCAATACTGTAGATCCGAAAATATTAGCGAGAACTTTATTTTCGCTAATATTTGCGAATTGGTTGCCTCGGGAATTCAAAGTCCTCGCTAATAAAGAGTAACTATAAACTTTATAGAATAAATGGACAGTCACTTGCGAATTCAAGAACTTGCTATTAATTCGGAAATAGAAAATTCGCTAAATAAAAATCACGCGAAAATTTCCAAATTTACAGTATGTTCCCACACAGGTATTTACTTCCTATAGAGGTTTTACTGATTTCATCGGCATTGTTTATTCTTGATTGTGTTGGTTATCTCCTGATAACCGGTGTGACAACATATGAGCCCCCACATGGGAAAACCAACAATCTGCATATGCGAAAACAAAGACGCAGATCAGCTTCGCGGTAACCGCGAAGCTGATCAGCACCTTTGTTTTCGCTACACGGATAGTACACTTCATCTTCTTCTTAAATACGGAATTTCAATCCTCTCGCCCTCTTCTGTGACTGTACAGCCTGATTTGTGTCGGACCTGTTCGGAAACCACATTGTTGGTTTTCCCATGAGGTGGCTCAATTATACTAGAGCAATTATGTCTGTGTTATTATAATCTATAACACTAACAAATACAGCAACTATAAAAGCCTATGTTCTCTGAAACATTGAAATCTCTTCTACCAGCTAATCTAAGACCATTGCAAGGCACAGATGAAACGACAAATAGTCATTTGCCATCTACTGAAATTGCACAGCCCTGCATGTGTCAGACCTAGCAAATCCCCAAAGATACATAATGAGAATCTCAAGATGCAGCTCCTTTCCACTTTCTAAACAACTGTCTCATGATCATCACTGTCTGGATGCACCATATCAGGGCCAATGTCAAATCCCTCACTTGCACCACTGAGCCGTGACCCCATCGACTCTATGGATGCCAGAGGGGCTGGGATTTCCGGAAATCTCATTAATGGCGGTCTTCTCCTTGGCTGTGGCTGCTCAGTGTCACCTCCCTTAGATTTTTCATGATAAGAGTCCTCTCCCTTTATTCCTGATGGTTGGTAAGAGTGATCTTCCTTTGATGGTGGGTAATACACAGGACTTTCCTTCCTCTCTGGGTAATAGACGTGACCATACTCAGGAGGGGCTGAAGCGGCTAGATGGTCTGTGTGGCGGACAACACTGCCTGCTATGTGACGGGGGACACGAGGATTTGCTAGTCGGCGAACTCGAAGATTTTCTTCATCCAGAAGTAATGTTCTGTTCTGTAACAGGATATTAAATGTTTCAAACAGTCAAAAGAAATAATGTAAACTAGACTCTGATAATGAAAACATCTTTTTTTACATTTTCTTTTCCTAAAGCACCTGAAAACTTTCCATACTGATAAAACTTACTTTGTGAATTCAAAAAGAGCTCTTGCTTAAATAGAAAATCATTGCATCAAAATATCAACATTCCAACATATTATCAAGGATGTTCACATGAATAACTGTATACTCACAGATCTACTAAGCCAGTTTCTACTAGCTCTCTCTCTTCTAGCTTTCTTTCTATCCTAAAACACAAGATAAACACCTACAATCACCCTATCTGTTGGACAAATAGGCTTACAGTCAAGAAATTTCTCAAGAAGGTAACGCCTAATGCAAATTTTGTGATTTGCTTGAAGACATTTATAATCTCTGATAAAATGTTTTGCCTTCTGGCATGCGCGGATCCAGAGGGGGGGACCGGGGGTCCGGACCCCCCCTGGAATTTGAAAATTTTACCTAAAAAAGGTAATTTCGGGATTTTTTGGGGGTTGGACCCCCCCTTGTCGGTGAACAAAAATTACCATTTTCGTTGGACCCCCTCTCATGAACATTTCTGGATCTGCGCATGTTCTGGTACTGTGCTTGTGTCAGCGAAGATATGTTGTTAGTTTTTTTTTTGTTTTGTTTTACATCCTAGACAACAATCTTTCAATCCTGTGTGGCTACTTATTCAGTACTCTGGGGTTAATGTGTCTTGCAAATGGACACAATTCAGCCCTGGGTTTCAAACTCTCCAACATCTCTACATGCAGCGTTACATTCTACCACTACCACTATGCCACCATGCTCAAGAAGTATTAAAGTTTGCTTTAGGAATAACATCCCAGTCAACAATTTTTCAGTCATATTTGGACGGATTAACCCCTTCCTTAGTTTTATGGGAAGTTAATATGTCAAGGACACAAACCTAGCCCCAATGGGGGTTCAAACCAAGGACTTCACTATTCAGAGTCCAATGCCTTAACCATCAGGCCAGTATGCGCTCAGAAAGGTATAAAACATGATATGAAGTGTTAAGACAATTTCCTTTTAAATACTGTAGATTCGGAAATTTTCGCGAGACTTTTATTTCGCGAATTTTCGATTTCTGAATTATTAGCGAGTTCTTGAATTCGCGAGCGAGTACCCATGCAGTCTATAAAGCTTATAGTAATTCTTTATTAGCGAGAACTTTATTTTCGCGAAGCAACGACTTCGCGAATATTAGCGAAAATTAAGTTCTCGGATTTACAGTATTTCAGCTGAGCTGTGTCACAGGGTTTCCGACCAGGTCCTACACAAACTGGCATGTACAGTCACAGAAGCAGGCTAGATGCTTGAAATTTTGGATTTAAGAAGAAAATAAATTGCATTATCTCTGAAGTGACAACAAAGATGCTGATCAGCTGTGAAGCTGATCTGCATCTGTGTTTTTTCATATGCAAAACTGGTTTTCTCGTAATGCTGATACTTACTATAAAACTGATAGTACAACTTGCTGGGATCCACACCAACAAGGAAAATATAATAACAGTTCCTACTATATTGCTCTTCATAAATTGCACTGCAAAGAGAAGAAAAGCATGGAATATTATTTTCGCCCATTAGAAATAATAATAATATTGATAATAATGACTTATTTATACAGGAAGCTCAGTTGAGGTGACCCAATCTTCCCTGAGGTCCTCTCTAAAAATGATGGTCAAATATTGACAGAATATAATTCCACATGAATGCTGTAGATCCGGAAATATTCACATTAACTTATTTTGAGCTAATATTCATGAATTGGTTGCCTCACGATTTCAAAATTCTTGTTAATAAAGAGTCACTATAAACTTTATAGAATACATGGACACACACTGGCAAATTCTAGAACTCGCTAATAATTTGGAAATAGATAATTCGAGAAATAAAAGTCATGCGAAATTTCCAAATTTACAGTACATGTATCATAAATAAGTTTTATATCAAAATAGTAAAAAAAAAAAAACTGAGCAACCCATATAATACCTCGAATACTGATTTCAATGAAAACTTAACCATTGGCTAAGTTTCATTAAGTTTTATTTTACTACTTTAAATTCTATGTCCTTCAAATGATTTCATCCCCCCTTAGATATTTCCCAGAGTGTGGGAAACCCTCCAAATTTTGACCATTTTGCTTTATAGAACACCTCTGTAATTTAAATGGGAAAGTATTTCAAGCAAAAAAGCACTTACCAAAAGTAGAAGGTGTCAGTTTTTCTATAATATCAAAAAGACGCTGCACCATGTCTGTGGACTGCTTCACGCACTCACCCTGAAAACAATCAGTGAAATTTAAAATTTGAAAAAAAAAAGTAAAATGCTATCATTTTCTCTAATTGTTCAACACAAATGAGCCATCTCGTGGGAAAACCAACAATGTGGTTTCCGACCAGGTCTGACACAAATCAGGCTGTACAGTCACAGAAGCAGGTTAGAAGCTTGAAATTTTGGAGTTAAGTAGAGGAGGAATTGTACTTTCCAAGTAGCAAAAACAAAGGCGCTGATCAGCTTTGCGATTACCGTGAAGCTGATCTGCATCTTTGTTTTCGCATATGCAGATTGTTGGTTTTCCAATGAGGTGGCTCAAATTGTATTACTAGTCATTCTAGTCACCATATTGTTCATCTTTTTTTTTTTCTGCTTCATGTTCATTTTCTTCATTGGTGTTTCATTCTTTGTTGTTCAATTTCCATCATGAAAACTTGCCCATGCAATAGTCAGAGAATCTTTTTCAGCTGTAAAAACAAAATTTTGTTGGCAAAAATTTTGAAATTTTTTGCTCAAAACATTGTGTGTACACATTAAAACAGCCTCAACGAGGCGGTTCTAATGAGTACCCACAATCTATGTTTTGGGTAAAAAAATAAGAAAAATAAGAGCTGTCGCAGGACAGCGTAGCTCACCTGACTTGTGCTTTGCCACTAAATCTATTAAATCTATGACCAAAGACATTGACCTCAATGTCACTCAGGTGGGTCGTGATGGTACAGCATAAAACTTCAGACAAATATCAACCAACATGCTAAGTTCAACTTACTTGATCCATCTACATATTTGATATAGACTTATAACATAAAATCTAAGTCTGTGACCTTGACCACAGGTGAGTGAAGATGCTACAGCATAATAAAAGAATAATATCTAAACAGCAAAGTATCAACTAGATCCATCCATCTGTTCCAGCAATATACAGTTCAAAACACTTTAAGCAAAAGCTTTAACATAAAATTTCAAAGTCTGTGACCTTGAACTCAAGGTCATCCAGGTGGGTCATGATGGTACAGCATAAAACTTCAGACCGATATCTACCAACATGATAACCTGATCCATCTACATATCCAAGACATATAGACTTATAAAAACTTAAACCATAAACTCTAACACAAAATTTCTAAGTCCGTAACCTTGACCTCAAGGTCACCCAGGTGGGTCATGATGGTACAGAATAAAACGTCAGACCAATATCTACCAACATGCAAAGTATCAACCAGATCCATCAACAACTTCAAGAGATATAGACTTATAAAAACTTTAACCAAAAACATTAACAAAAAAATTTTTCTAAGTCTGTGACCTTGACCTCAAGGTCACCCAGGTGGGTCATGATGGTACAGCATAAAACTTCAGACCAATATCTACCTACATGCAAAGTATCAACTTGATCCATCCACAACTTCAAGAGATATAGACTCATAAAAACTTTAACCAAAAACTTTAACATTTTGAGCAACGCCGACGCCGACGCTAACGCTAACGCCGACGCCGGGGTGACTGCAATAGCTCTTCCTGTACTTTCGTACAGGCGAGCTAAAAAGGTATACCCCTGCATACCCAAGTGGGGTTTTAGGGGGTATTCATTGCACAGACATCATTTCCTGATGCAAATTTATGATGTCCTTTATGAATTTTCTAATAAAGATATTGTATCTTTTATAACAGTAAACCTACTTATTTCCACAGCTGGTTAATTGTCACATTTATAGACTTTTTGGCAGCAATAACATGCTCATGTTTTTTGTTGTTGCTGTTTTCATGTGCCAAATTAAAGACAAAATGCTTTTTTTTTTTTCTTTTTTTTTTTTCATGTGTCATAAAGACAAAATGCTTTCAAAACCAAAATGGTATTATATGAATACAACATTGCTGAGAGGGTGATAGTAAGAATTTTCACCCTGAGGAAATAATTATCGACCGAGGCGAAGCGGAGGTAGATAATCATTTTCAGAGAGTGAAAACTCTTACAATCACCCTCTAAGCAATGTTGTATTTATTTTATCATACCAAAATTGATTAAAATCGTTAAAAATGTCATTCGATTTGAATGGAAAATATCAATTTTGGCGTAACCTTATGTAGCGTTATTTCACATTTACATAACATCATCACAATAATTGATCGCCATTCACGCCTTTTAACGTCAATTTAGCTAATTTTCAGGTACCAAAATATTTCTATGTTTATTTCCTCAAAATACTATTGAAATTATGTGTTTTGAATGTATCATTTCTGTGATAAAATGTTTTAGAAAAACGAACTGTATTAAAGCGCATATCTTATGCACATGATAGTCGAAATTATCGCAAGGTGATAGCAAGAATTTTTACCTGCTGGCCTATGGGAGTTTAACATGGGAAATTTATATGATGTAAATAGTATTTACTGTATTCTCTTTTATTGACTCTGCTCATTTTAGTTTTGACTCAGAATCGCACAAAATATAGTAGTCAAAGAAGTTTCATTTTTATAAGGACAAACTTTTAATGACCCCATGGTGATTTCAACAAGTAAGGAAACAAAAATAATAAGAACAAACAATTTACCTTCTGACAATATCCTTGGAAGCAAGTTCGACCATCAGGCAAAAAGGTCTCGTTAATGCTACGACATTCCTCCTCGCCCGTCTTCCCTTTACAACATCTATGACATGCTTCTTTGGCTGGGAAAAGTAGAACTCAGATAAACTAATTGGGTAGACAATCATGCCATGCTGAGGGAATTTAAGTGTTTTTTTTTTTTTTTTCATGTTATATATCTTTTTTCTAAGCCTCAGTGGATGAGAAAATTTATATGGGCCACAACATGAGAAAATGTACCTTCGGACAATTTACTGAATATTAGAAGAACAATATACTTTGAATGTGTAATGCTTTTAGAGTTAGATAGTCTTTATTTGACCAGATTATTCAAGTTACATGTAGTTTGTGAGTTATGATAAATTTTCTGTGTTGACTCTACAGACGTCATTGTCCTGCAAAATGACGTCAAAGTTGTGTTATGCATTTCTGCATGCTAGTTGTGCCTACAAAACTGGGTGTATTTTCTTATAATTGTTGAAGCATTTGCCAGAACACATTGTTTAGATAGAAACATCTCACCTTTACAATTAATTTGTCGAAAATATTTTGTCAATTTCTGCGACTATGTGGTTGCTATGGTAATAGTTTGACGATACATGTAGGAAAATTAAGTATATTATGGGCTAAAACATGGGCAGATAACTCCAAATATTGGAAACGAATTTGTATTAAAACTTATTTATTTGGTAGCCCAGTGTTCAAATATTACAAATACGGTATTATCTCTGAATCGTGTATTTTATGATATTTCCGCTTTTGAGCAGTTCCCTACTAGTAACGTCAGAATGTCCGAAGGTACATTTTGTCGCGTTGGGGTTCATATATATTCCATTATATTTATTTATATATATTCCAGAATCACTACTTTAGATATATATAAGGGTAAATAGGGCAAGCAGTCATCAGGAAAACATGTCCGTGAAATAAATACCCCTTTATACCCCACTTTCATACAGTAAAACTGGGGTATACAAGGGTATACCTATTTTTATTATCTCTGCTCAAAAACAAAAATTTAACATAGATTGTGGGTACTTGTTACAACTGCCTCGGCGAGGCGGTTCTAATGTGTAACCACAATCTATGTTTTGAGCAAAAATAAGAAAAATATCAAATTTTTTCAACTGAAAATGTTCATTTTTTACAACTTTAAAAATTTCTGTATCTTGCATGGGCATGTTTTCATAATGGTAAATCACTAAGATGTCTCTAGTGGTCATAAACATCACAGCCTGCACTATGAACCACAGTTTCCAAAGTATCAAACTGACGCTTGTCAAGTGAACATAGGTTTTTAACAAGGCCCTACAGAAAGAAAAACTTCTTGGCTTGTGCCAGACTTGTTCAAGACGCTCTAATGGCTGTTTTCTGGTCATCATTACAAAAACATCCCCATGTAATATTTAGATTTTTCCAAACTTGTAAAACATGAAAATTTTCGGTAGAAAATTTTTCATATTTTTGCTCAAAACATAGATTGTAGATACACATTCTAAGGAATACCCACAATCTGTGTTTTGGAGCAAAAATAAAAATAGGTATACCCCTGCATACCCCAGTTTTGCTATATTATAGTTGGGTTTAAGGGGGTATACATTTCACGGACATGTTTACGTGATGATTTTGCACAACAAATATTTACCTTTCCCACATATACATGGCTTGAGTTCTATGTCAAACATCTCACAGTAGTTCAGACATACACCTTTCTTACATATACCCCTGGAAAAAGAGAACCCAACTCAATAATCAACATGTAAAAGAATCTAGAGAAGAAAATAATAATCATTCTGAAATATGAAAAATATTTGTTTGCCCTCTCCCTACCTACTCATCAAAATGGTGCCTTCTCAAAACATTTTATTGCCTTTTCATCAGATTTTTTTTTTTATTTCTGAATTTACCGTAGCAAATCACTGAATAACACAAATATGACTTTTGTTTTGAGGTTTAACGGTCCAATCAACAATTTTATAGTCATGTCTGGATGAAGCCACCTCTTCCTGGGTTAACCAGTACTCCAGGGAGATAATGTGTCTTGCTCAAGGACACAACACGGTGCCGCCAGTGGGGACTTAACTAAGGACATCTCGATTCACCTTCCCAAAACAAATACTGTATGACTTTGCCCAAATTCTAGCTAGTATATGGATAATAAAATAAATAGAAGTTTAATTATACTATAGGGATCAAACATGATTTTCCATTCATTAAAATTCGCTAGATCCCGAGGGGAAGGTTGAAAACGGAGGGCATAGCCCAAGGTTTTCAACACTCCACTTGGGACCTAGCGAATGTTAATGAATGACAAAATCATTTTTGATCGCTATTATTGCATAAATTCTGAAGAAATGACAGAAATAATGGTGCACTATATATTACAGCCTCATCACATTTTCATATGCGTAAAAGCTTTCGTTTTTATGCTCGATCTGGACAGACTTCAGTTACTCATTATTAGCACGTGCTTTCTGTGGCGCTCTGTAACGAGCATAAGTAAAAGCCATGTATTAACAGCATGTGCGCGAACGAAAAGCAATTATATTAATGCATGGCTTTCTCTTCATTAATAAACGGCTGTTAATATTATGCAATAATATTCATTCTATTTTCTGCATAACCCTATCTAAATGACACTGTATAGGTTAATATGGAAAAATATTTGCATTTGAGAAGGTCAGAACAGGTTTTGCTGCCTAAATAGTATAAATCTGTAGCATTGATATATAAAACTTAAATTTAGCTGCTGTTCAGGACAGATTAGGTCCAATTTCATTGTATAAAAATCTTGAGGATTTTCTCACACATACACATATATGAATCTTATGAAGGCATCACTTACTGGTCTATACAAGGAGTATCATCCCGTTTGAAACTTGTCACATTGGGGCATGTCATGGATTTACCACTGATAAATGGTTAAGGAATAGTTAGTGTTATAGTTTCTCTATGCAGCACAACAAAAACAATATCCAATTTGTTAATATTCCTACAAGAGGAACTTCCGTCAAACATCTTCATAAAATTCAATAAAATCTGAAAATAAGACTAAGTTTACTAAGCACATTAGCCAAGGTCAAACAAAGGTCTTTTTTTTTTCAATTTGTAGGATTCAAACTAGCCAAGAAATTCAGAGAGAAGTTTCGTCTCTCCCCAGGAATATTTGGAAGGTTTTTACTTGAATTTCATGTTTGCCTATATATTCTATACATTTTCACTTGTCCCTCAGCTGAAAATAGGGAGAAGTTTGTTCATTTGGGGAGACTATTTTCCCTAGTTGCCCTGTAGGCTATTCCCTGTTCAAGTGGATAATAACACAGTGACACTGTGCAGCCCTAATTTTTCCACCTGAATATTTCATAAGTCTATTGGAGGCAGCATATTTGCATATTTTTTTACAGAAATGTTGATTTATTTTTCGCACAATTTTCCCAGGTCATATTTGCAGTGACTTTAAAAGGATACTCGCACTTCACTTCATCCAAGCAAGAGTCTTGAAGAGCAGGGCGGCACACCTGTGTTGAACCTGCAGGTTGACACGACTGCGTGCAGCAACCGTAGTTCATAGGACTGTAAAATATACAAGTATACATCAAATATACAACAAATCAGTCAACACAATAATACACAACACAAATATTGTGAGCTTCGTCATGAGAAAACCATCATTTTGCATATGCAAAAACAAAAATGCAGATCATCTTCGTGGTTATCAGCGCCTTGTTTTTGCTACAAAATATAGTAAAATTCCTGCTCTACTTTTGACCAAACCTTCAAGATTCTAGCCATCTTCTGTGCTTGTACAGCTCCGTTTGTGTCGGAACTGTTCGGAAACCACTTTGTTGGTTTTCTCATGACATGGCTCTTGTTATTCAGCTGCCAGCAGCCTATAAGACACTGTCAGTTACACTTACAAATCTCACATTTGTCAATGCTCCCATTACAATTAAAAATTAAACTAGCTTTTCTTAAAGCTAACATTGATATATGATATGCTAACTAGAAAATGTGTTTATGAAACACTATGCCCCCAACTGGTAAGTCACTTTCAAGATGTAAAAATGTCCAAAAAATGACTAAGTTCAAATAGTGACAAAAATTAATCTGAGGAGTATATCCCAACCACATGCATATCTTCAAAGCATGGTCACAATGTCTGCAAAGTTTCAAAAGTATCAGTATTAAGGTGTAGGAGGAGTTGCGCACAAAAGGTACCCTCTATCCGTTCACTAAAATGCCCGAAAAAATGACTAAGTTCAAATTGTGAAAAAATGACAAAAAATAATCCAAGGATTATATCCAAATCACATGCATATCTTCAGACCATGCCCATAACACATGTAAAGTTTTAAATGAATTGGCATGAAACTTTAGGAGGAGTTGCGCACACAAGGTACCCACTGCCCATTCACTTTCATTGTGAAAATGCCCGAAAAATGGCTAAGATCAAATTACGAAAAAAGTGACAAAAATTAATCTGAGGATTATATCCAAACCACATGCATATCTTCAAAGCATGATCACAACATCTGTAAAGTTTCAAGAGAATCGGAAGAAAACTGTAGGAGGAGTTGCGCACACAAGGTACCCACTATCTATTCACTTTATCAAGAATTACAAGAACTCCGCGGAGGTCGATATCGCACCTGCATCGGGCAAAATAACTAAAAACGTAAAATATAGGTCAAGGGCACCAGGTTAAGGTGTGTTCTAAAAGGGTATGTGAAGGAAATTTACTATGCAAGGTTTCACACTTGCAGCTATCACTGATGCAGAAAAAAAAACTTTGACGTAAAAATTAACAAAGTCAATGGACCATGAAATATAGGTCAAGGTCAGCGGGTCAAGGTTCGTGCTTGAAGGGTATGTCAAGGACAATAACTATGCAAGGTTTCACACTCACAGCTATCACTGATGCAGAGAAAACCAAACTTCGACGTAAAAATTAACAAAGTCAATGGACCATGAAATATAGGTCAAGGTCAGCGGATCAAGGTGCATGCTTGAAGGGTATGTCAAGGACAATTACTATGCAAGGTTTCACACTCGCAGCTATCACTGATGCAGAAAAAACCAAACTTCGATGTAAAAATTAACAAAGTCAATGGACCGGGAAATATAGGTCAAGGTCAGTGGGTCAAGGTGCGTGCTTGAAGGGTATGTCAAGGAAAATTACTATGCAAGGTTTCACACTCACAGCTATCACTGATACAGAGAAAACGAAACTTTGACGTAAAAATTAACAAAGTCAATGGACCGTGAAATATAGGTCAAGGGCACCGGGTCAAGGTGCGTGCTTAAAGGGTATGTCAAGGACAATTACTATGCAAGGTTTCACACTCCCAGCTATCACTGATGTAGAGCAAACCAAACTTCGACGTAAATGTTGACGAACGGACGAACGGACGCACGGACTGACGGATGGACAGAAATTTGGACTCCTATATCGCACCCTGCTATAAGCAGGTGCAATAAAAAAGGGAAATAACTTTCATAGTATGGGCCCCTAGCCCCTTGAATTTACCTGAAAGAAAAAATATGGGTCCTCTTAATTTTCATATATAAACTAAATACTAAATTTCAAGATCCTAGCTCTAACAGTTCCTGACCGAGTGCTAAGCGTTACTCACGCATCACAGACTGACTGCACACCACTCACTCACACCACTGGATGGATAGACCCAAACCAATATGCACCCTCAACTCCTCGAAGTTGGGGGCATAAAAATTATCCCACTTCCCCATTGCCAAAGAATATGTCAACAAACTGTCCCCTAAACACCTCTTCCCTATACCCTCTGCTTGAGTTTCAACAAACAAGACTTTTCCCAGACATCACCCTTGCAAATTATTCTCTCAATACAGCTCCAGCTTTTTCAAAAGTAGTCCTTGTTATAAGATATGCCATAGGGGTATCCTACTTGCACTTTTTCACAGGCCTGAGCTGACAATCTGGGTCACAAGAAGGGTAAAGGTCATTCTAAGTATTCCATCCCCCTCAGCGTCCTTGTCAATGTTGAAATTTTGCATTCTTTTATTTTAGAATGCAGTTTCCAGCATCATTCTGTTTTTGATTTTGTTTCTTTTAGGTTTAAGACCATAAAAGATTTGACCAACCTGCACTTTTTACCCGGTCTGAGCTGACAATCTGGGTCACAACACGGGTCAAGGTCATTCTTCGTATTCCAGCCCCCGTCACAAGTCTCCCCCTTGTCAATTCTGCCATTGCCACAGAAAGCACCATCCCCTCGACCCTCTGAGAAATAAAGAATCTTACATGAGAGTTAGGTCTATCCTGAGGGTCACATTTTGGCATCAAGAGGCTCGCCAAGTGATGCCAAACTGTGACCTAAGGGACAAAATTGTCTATCCATACCTTACACACATCATGGGCTCTCTTTTTCTTGTACACCTTACTTAATGCAGGGAAGCTTGATTTTCATACTATTTACCTAGAAAAACGCTACATTTGTGGCAACCGCCATTTTGAATTAAAATGTTTTGTAGTCATTGTGACGTGTGCGCTTAGCAAAACAATTATGTGACGTCCTATACAACCAATGTTAAAAAAGAGCACTTGAAGGCAGGGTGAGTCCGGGGTGAGATAACAAGGGTGAAATAAGAATTTCTCACGTAGGGTAAAACATAGGATTTCTCTATCTGGTGTGCAAGAAATAAAATAAAAGTAATAAAACAACAGTTTGTTTCACTGACATCTTAGTTATGTTAATATCCAAGATTAGCAACTGGTGCCAGACAAAAAAACATTCACTTACTCTAACTACTAAGATTACTACATGTAGTGCTCAGAGCACATCTCTTAGCATTTATTAGGGCAGATAACCAAAGACTATTGAGAATATTTTAATGACCAAAGAAAGGTTGATCTCTGACAGGTCTGCTCGTCAGTGAATTGAAACAGCCTCCGATTTAGCTTTCACCACTAATCTGTCTAAGTTCTAAGAAACACAATGATTAAAAGATTTTAGCAAATAAATAAGACCAATATCTGACTTTTCATTTCATATAGCCATATCAATCCAAGTACTTTGCGCATTTGTAACATATGAGCCACTTCATGAGAAAACCAACAATGTGGTTTTTGAACAGGTCCAACATTAACTGGTCTGTAACATCCCAGAAGATGGTTAGAAGCTTGAAATTTCAGATTTAAAAAGAAGCAGGATTGTACAATCCGAGTAGCGAAAACAAAGGCGCTGATCAGCTTCACGGTTACCGTCACGGTTACCGTGAAGCTGATCTGCGTCTTTGTTTTTTCCTATGCAAATTGCTGGTTTTCTCATGAGGCAGCTCATATTGTGATGTTTACTTACCTATTAAACAATCATAACCCTTGGCCTTCAGAACTTGAAATATGTATTCTCTACTGCATGGTGAAAATAACTGAAATATAGAGGAGAAATTTATCTTCTTTTTTGCTGTGAACCAAACAATCAATTTCTGATCATTACCCTAGATGTGGAACTGTGACTTGCTAAAGGTCACAACGAACAACAAACCAACTGAGGATCGAACCTGGGACATCTGTGACCACAGTCCTACACTGTATCACTGCGCCAGTCCGTTGAGCTCTGTTCCATATCAAAATTCTTGATATTATGCATTTATAACCATCTTTCAAACTCATTTCTATTCTCATAAGAAAATGATTCACTGTCACATTATAACTGTGCAAATACAATTTGGAAAAAAAACACCTACTTCAAAGCATAAATCAACAGGTTTAGAGTTACTTATAGAATATTTTACTTAACGTCAAGATAATTCTGAATCAGCAGACAGCTAATCACAGACATTCACACAATAATGAACAGATTTCATATGATTAAAACAAGGCTTACAAGATTATTTTTGTCATGACCATCCACAGCCCAGGGGTACATGATGTATTTTCCGCCGTCAGAATGTGACAGAGCAAAATCATCAGTTTCATATACCTCATATACTGACAATCCCAAGCTAATTAAGCGCCGTAATCAATGTTTATAATCACTTATACAATATCTTACAGGACTTACAAGATTATTTTTGTCATAACCATCTACGGCCCAGGGGTACATGATGTATTTTCCGTCGTCTCGTTCTGACGGTGCACAGTTAGGAGTTTCTGGGTCATGTTCACTTCCGAGGTTATGACCTGAAAAGTATTTTAACAACACTTTTTAAAACACTGTAAAGTCACACTGCTTATTAAATAAACACAGTGACATTACGGTGTTTTATGATTTAATAAATCCCTATATAGAACTTTATTCAGAAAACTTTTTAAGTTTTAAAACACTTTGGCCTTGAAAAAAAGAGGTATGGACTGATGAGTGCTCCTCCAGTATTTGAAGCAGGCCCCAAGGTTATAAACAGTTTAAATTTTATGCTCAGCTGAGTTGAGCATGAAAATTTTTTATAACCTGGGACCAGGCTTCAAAACAATATATAAACATCAACAGTATTTTTTTTTTAATTCAGTTTTACGTCCCTTTCAAGATTTTTTTCAGCTCATATGAGATGGGCCAATCAGTAGGTGGGGCAGAACTTGGCTTGTCTCACCAGACACAGCAGTGAGATGATCGAATGGTAATGTGTGTTAATGAAATATCAGCACTCTTATCCACTCGGCCACATTGTTTTGGATTAAAAGTAAAACTTATTTTACAACTTATCAAGTGCCTAGGGCACCAATGAATGAAGGACTTTGTTTATTTTACTTCTGACATAGATTTTACTTACCTAACTCTATTGGTGTTGAAAAGATCAGCAGCAACCATGAAAAGAAAACAGAAATGGTATAGGTACTGAGCAACATAAAATAGGCTCCTTCATTGAAATCAAAGTATTTCTTTATACTGGTATTATTCATTCCTGAATGCTTGGCATAACAAAAAAAACAATTTCTTTGTCCCGTGCCAATTTACCTTTGACATAATTATACTGACAGACTTTAATAACACAACACTTTATATTGGTTATCATTTGCTTAAAACTGATTATAGGTTAAACTGAAGCATAAAATAAACCTAATATCATGAATCTTAACACCATACACAACATTTATCCATAAAAAAAATGTTCGCTCAATTCATTGCAAAAGCTGCTTTCTTCAAAGAGACATAACTTTTCTGAAGAAAAAACCTAACAGTGGCTACAAGAAATGATTTTGTGAACACAAACCTTCTCTGCTGATAGCTAACAACCTAAAGCACAAGAAAAAGCGCAATAACACATTGGCTCTGTTTTTCAATGTCGTATAAGGCGCTAGCGTTTTTTCACTGACATCAAACGTTAAGTGCTCATAACACAGTGGCATTCGATTACAGCATCATAAATTACCATACTTTTACGTAAGTCCAGTGCCTATATATTGCATTCAAAAAGATTTTAATTTGTTTCAGTTTAACACGCAAAAATTATGTTTTCTTGATACACGTTAAACTGACGTAATTACTACGTTTTAATGCAAATGAAAGCAAACCAACAGCATTTGTTTGGTTTTTAAAGTTTCATTCCAGAAATCATGTTGAACCTGAAGGGTTTTTTTCGCCCCCATTGAACCATTATGCAATTTATTTTTGTTGAATTTAGGGTAACACATGAAATCATGGTGCATGACATTAATCACGGACACAGGCATTTCATTTTCGGTATTGGTGTTAAGGAGACTGATTATACTTTTCAGCTCAACAACTACTTTTCTGAAAAACCCTGTATTCTGAGAGGAAACATCGATAATATAAGTGTTGCATTTTTAAAGTCTGTGAGTATAGATTTGCATTAAATTTTGTTGATCAGACTGTTTCAAATGGGTATGTTTTCAACCATGCAATTCTATAATGATAAACCAGACATGCCCACATGCTTCACATGGCACTTGAAAAACATCTGAAGCAAGTAGGTACCCCATTTCGATTATTTACAAAACTCTATCAAGGGGGGTAAAAAGTATTTTTACTATTCTTGAAAATCAGATCTCATACAATGGATCCATGGTGTTTCCTGTACAACCATTTTGTCTAACTAGAAAATGTGTTTATGAAACACTATGCCCCCAACTGGTAAGTCACTTTCAAGATGTAAAAATATCCAAAAAATGACTACTAAGTTCAAATTGTAAAAAAAGTGACAAAAATTAATCTGAGGAGTATATCCAAACCACATGCATATCTTCAAAGCATGGTCACAATGTCTGCAAAGTTTCAAAAGTATCGGTATAAAATTGTAGGAGGAGTTGCACACACAAGGTACCCTCTATCCATTCACTAAAATGCCCGAAAAAATGACCAAGTTCAAATTGTGAAAAAAATGACAAAAAATAATCCAATGATTATATCCAAACCACATGCATATCTTCAGGCCATGCCCATAACACATGTAAAGCTTTAAATGAATTGGCATGAAACTGTAGGAGGAGTTGCGCACACAAGGTACCCACTGCCCATTCACTTACATTGTGAAAATGCCCGAAAAATGGCTAAGTTCAAAAAGTGACAAAAAGTAATCTGAGGATTATATCCAAACCACATGCATATCTTCAAAGCATGGTCACAACATCTGTAAAGTTTCAAGAGATTAAATTAAAAAGGGAAATAACTCTCACAGAATGGGCCCCTAGCCCCTTGAATTTACCTGAAAGAAAAAATACGGGTCCTCTTAATTTTCATATACAAACTACATACCAAATTTCAAGATCCTAGCTCTAACGGTTCCTGACCGAGTGCTCACGCATCACAGACAGACAGACAGACAGACAGACTGACAGACTGACTGACTGACTGACTGACTGACTGACTGCACGGACAGACCCAAACCAATTTCAAAAAACCATTTCATCTAAAGGACATTTTGTCTAAAGGACATTTTGTCTAAAAGACTTTTCGTCTAAATGTCATTTCGTCTAATGGACATTTCCTCTAATACGACATTTTGTCTAAAATTTGTCTAAAAACGTCTAAAATTCATCTAAAACTCTATTATCTATTGTGATAACTATGGCTAGATGGACAAAAGAGCAAGCAGGGGCAGGCTGACAAGTTTTACAGAAGAAAGAAAGAAAGAAAGAAAGAAAGAAAGAAAGAAAGAAAGAAGAAAGAAAGAAAGAAAGAAATATGAGTTTTAATGATCTACTGTGATAACTATGACTAGATGGAGGTGATGATCAGATATTGATTGACTCAGTATCTGAAGAAAGAAAGAAAGAAAGAAAGAAAGAAAGAAAGAAAGAAAGAAAGAAAGAAAGAAAGAAAGAAAGAAAGAAAGAAAGAAAGAAAGAAAGAAAGAAAGAAAGAAAGAAATATGAGTTTTAATGATCTACTGTGATAACTATGACTAGATGGAGGTGATGATCAGATATTGATTGACTCAGTATCTGAAGAAAGAAAGAAAGAAAGAAAGAAAGAAAGAAAGAAAGAAAGAAAGAAAGAAAGAAAGAAAGAAAGAAAGAAAGAAAGAAAGAAAGAAAGAAAGAAAGAAAGAGTTACATTACTGACACCCACAATGCTGGTCAGTCTGACACAACAGGTTGACGCCTTTATTAAATTTAAGCTCGAAAGAAAGATAGAACAAATGAAAGAAAGTTAGAACAAATGAAAGAAAGAAAGAATCTCACCATGTGCAGTGACTAGTTGAGCCTGTAATGCTAGTATTCTATTCCCTGCTGTATTACGAGAGGAGCTCCAGCCAGTGTTCAAACTCAGTTTGCTCCCTGGGTACTTGGCATATACTGAAAACAAGTAGAAAAATAGTTTTTACTGTATTTGTTTGTTTGTCTTGGTTTGAGGTTTAAAGTCCCATTCAACAATTTTCTCTGGTTGAATTTTTAGTATGAAAAGGAAAGGCTATTTTCTGGCAATTACTGCTTATTTACATATTCTCCACAAAAAACATGGGCTGTGAGTACTTGTATGAACCATCTAGTTTGATTGTATTAAGGTTTAACATCCCGGTCAACAATTTTTAGTCATGTCAACTCAAGACAGAGTCACCGCTTCCTGGATACCAACAAGTACTCGGGAGTGTTAATGTGCCTTGTTATAGGACAAAAAAGGTGCCCTATGTAGGGATGAACCCAAGACTGTTCTTCCACCAGGCAACCACACTCCTCTTCTGAACAGTCTTAGCGATGCCTTCTATGAGCAGTGTCATAAGAAAAATGGGATTTTGCCCATGCAAAAACAAAGATGCAGATCTTAGCTGTGCAGCTGATAAGCATCTTTGTTTTCGCTATACGGATAGAACAATTCTTCTTCTTCCTAAATCCGAAATTTCAAGCTTCTAGCCATCTTCTGTAGCTGCACAGGCAGCTATGTCAAACCTGGTCAGAAACCCCGAAGACCAGTTTTCTGACGTCCCGGCTCCTATTATAAGCACCAACAACTTATGTTTTAAAATTTTATGAAAATTGATGAAAACTGAGCCTGTGCGTGAGAAAACCAACAATTTGCATGGGCGAAAACAAAGACGCAGATCAACTTCGCGGTAACCGCGAAGCTGATCAGCGTCTTTGTTTTCGCTACACGGATAGTACATTTCCTCCTCTACTTATTCCCAAATTTTCAAGATTCTGGGTTTCTTCTGTGACTGTACAGGCTGGTTTGTGTTGGACCTGGTCGGAAACCCAAATTGTTGGTTTTGTCATGCACAGGCTCAACTACAGTAAAAATCGCCGAATCGGCCACCTTTATAAGAGCTCCACCTTCGTAAGTGCGCCAGTTCAAACATTCCCGACTGCTTTCCCTATAAAATGTCTCTCTATAAGCGCGCCACCTCGGTATAATCGCCATCGGCCAGTTTTTTCATTCCCAAAACGCCAATTGTTCTTCATAAGACGGCCATCTCAGGTGTAATTATTACCTGAGCAAATCTCCAATTATCCATAATGATCCATAATCGTTGATCAACCACAAAGTTTCACAAAATAATCCAATCACGTGTGCGTAAGCGCGTGAAATTGTTATTGGTCTAAAATACCTTGGGGAAAACCTGTTGTCACCTTGGCTACACACTCACGCAAAGTCTCGCATAATCTCGTGTGTAGTAATGCAAAACGGTTTCATTCATTGAAGACACATCTCATGTTTTTGGGCCAAAAATCAAATTGATAAGTAATTTTGCGATCTCTGATTATCAATCGATTCCAAAATATGTAATTCCAACTCTTCATCTGAATACGGAATCCTGGGCCGAACTCCCTGTGATGCGAAAATCGCGTCGGAGTTTCGTTTTTTTTGTCTGTGAAAACTCAATTGATCAGTGATTTGTGGCGATCGTTTGGAACATTTAGGGGTTTTGGTGTGATTTGTGAGTTTTGCGCTGCGAAATGAGCTTGTGTATGAACTTTGTTCCATTTTTTACGCAATCGGAGCGTGAAATATGGAGTGTTTCGGCCTTGTTAATTTCTGTCATTGAAAAATTGCACAGGTACAAAATTGCTGCAAAAAGCATCCAATATGAAGCCGTTGCCAAAAAAAAAAAATATCCAGGTATCCAGGTACAAAATTGCTGCAAAAAGCATCCAATATGAAGCCATTGAAAAAAATGCCCAGGTACAAAATTGCTGCAAAAAGCATCCAATATGAAGCCATTGCAAAAAAAAAAAAAAAACAACAAAAAAAAAATGCTTCAATATTAGCTAAATTAAATGATGAAGAAAGCTCAAATTATGCTTTTAATTGATACTTTTTTGCTAAAACATATTTAACTCTCTACTCCTATTGTGCCAATTTGTTTTAAAAACTAGATTAAAATCATTTTGTTGTCACTATTTGATGTTTTAAATACCATTGTTAAAATATGCATTCAGATATTGGAAAATGGTGATATTATTTTGCCATGCTGGCCTTTCTGACTGACCCTTGATAAGACAGACACCTCTGTATAACAGCCAGTTTAGCTTACTCCCAAAGGTGGCGCTCTTATACAGGTTTGACTGTATCTTTAAATTACCACAAAATCATCCAACAAATCCGACTCATACTCACATGGTGAACAGAGTCCCCCGACAGCTGACCGTCTATCTGAGGCTATATAAGCCAGACCCAAGACTCCCTGGCTAAACTTGCGGTAGGTGAAGAGATGGGCAAGGCAGAACTTCTCCAGGTATATCTCTGCACTGAAGGCCTGAAAAACACAAACAAAAATAGAATTCTAAATTGCAACTGATGAGCGTAAATAATAATTGAGCCGCTGCACCAGAAAACCAACAATGTGCATATGCTAAAACAAAACCGCAGATCAGCTGTGCAGTAACTGCACAGCTGATCAGCGCCTTTGTTTTTGCTCCATAGATATTGCAATACCTATTCTTTCTAAATCTGAAATTTCAAGCTTTTAGCTATTTTCTGTGACTACACAGGCCGGTTTGTGTCGGACCTGGTCGGAAACCCAAATTGTTGCTTTTCTCATGCAAAGGCTCAATTATAAAAGATATATATTTGTGATGTAAGGTCCAAAGGGCAGTAACAACTCTTTGCTGAAGCAAAATAAATATGGGAAACTTTCTGCATATGATTCTATTAAATGCTAACACATTTTTTGTTTATTTATATGATTAAGTGTTTTATATTCACATTAAAGATCATAGGACAATTGGTTAACCTATTAAACAAAACAACTGTTCCTCAATAAGCTTTAAAGTGGTAAATACCAGTGGTAAGCACACATTCTTTTGCTAAAAATTATATGAGCCGCAACGTGAGAAAACCGGTCTTCGGGGTTTCCGACCAGGAACACCAGCCTGTACAGTCTCAGAAGCAGCCTAGAAGCTTGAAATTTTGGATCTAAGCAGAAGAGGGATTGTACTATCCGAGTAGTGAAAACAAAGGCGCTGATCTGCGCCTTTGTTTTCGCATAAGCAAAAATCCTGTTTTCTCATGACGAGGCTCATATTTTTGTTGTTGTTTTGATAATTTAGCTCAAAAGAATATGTGGATTGATCTAAGGTCCACACATCTTCTGTCAGTCTTGCAGCGTCTTAGATAAAAATTATCTTGAAATCGTACATTACCCATGCATTTTAAGAAAAAACATTGGTTTTGTCTCATACCTCTAGTAAGTCTTTGGTATCCCAATAATCTGTTTGGATGTTGTAATGTGTTCTGCCCTGTAACTGTGTCTTGTATGATGTTGACTCATTGTGGATTCTCAACTGTAATGCAAATTCATAGGCAAAGTTTTACTACCACTTGGTTTGACCCAACCCCCTAACTCCAGTAATTAGCAAATCTCTAGTGTCCCAATAATATGTCTAGATGTTTATAATAGGTTCTGCCTTGTAGCTGTGTCTTGTACATATATGAAGTCGAAACATAATTTTTTCTACATTTTTCCAAAGCCAGAAGGGAGCAACCATTTGGCTTTTATGGGGGGAATACATCAATTACCTCACCAATCTAAAAACCAACATCAGTCATGCCGCCACTCTGAGTTTTCCTATGTAAGGTATAGATGTACTCTGACAAAGAAAAATGGCCTCTCACTGAAGGTTTAAAAATCAGACATTTTTTAACTCATATAAGCCTGGCGCCCTTTTCATGGTACATAGGCAAACAGTATTGTCCAAGAATGCGGCATTCCATCTGGGGCTTACTGTTTGCAGAGAAAATTCATTGAAAAAGTGTATAAAGTTTGAAACCACTCCTGATGCCCCTAAAAATGAAAAGTGGACTCACCATATTGATAATGATGGGTAAATCCATTCTCAAAAATGAGTTAAGAATTACCATATATACTAATCTCTCCAATCTCAAAGCCAACATTAGTCATGCCCCCCACCCTGACAATCAAATGAATTTACTCTGACAAAGAAAAGTTGTCTCTAAGGCTCTAACTAAAGGTTCAAAATCAGTCATTTTTTAAAAAATTACCCTTTGAACAGTATATTGTAAGTTCAGAAATGTTCGAGAGAACATAATTTTCACAAATATCCCCATTTGTTGCCTCTTTTCGCTATTAAAGAATCACTATCAGCTATAAAGATTACACACATTTCCAAATTTACATCACTTACCTCTCCAATTTCAAAGCCAACATTAGTCATGCCCCCTCCCTGAGAATGGTACAGTATACTGACCTCTCCAATTTCAAAGCCAACATTAGTCATGCCCCATCCCTGAGAATGGTACAGTATACTCATCTCTCCAATTTCAAAGCCAACATTAGTCATGCCCCCTCCCTGAGAATCAAACCAAGTTTTTCTGTAGATGGCACAGTATACTAACCTCTCCAATTTCAAAGCCAACATTAGTCATTCCCCCTCCCTGAGAATCAAACTGTGTTTTTCTGTAGATGGTGTTAATGTATTGGATGATATGAATCTGTAATGAAATATAGAAATTGTTTCACTTTCACTTATAAAAGAAATTATGTGGTAAATATTTGATTTTAAACTTTTAAGACAAAAAAGGTAAAGAGTCACCACTTCCTGTGTACTCAATCTAAACCTGTGGCAAGCAAAATACAGCAATGGCAAGATTCAAACTTTGACCTCTAACTCTCCTTGACCCCAGTCTTTAAGCTCTACCACTCTTCTTTTTATAATATATAATAATATAACATTATGTCTACTAGGAGATATTGCATCTTACTCAAAGACTCATCCCCCATGCAGGAGGTGCTCCAAAAACCCACAATTTAATGGTATTTTTTCATTTTTTACATACCAAGTAAGATGCAGTTTGAGATGCCGACGACCCTCCCATATTCTCAAAGAATGTATAATCGGCAACGATCATCATTTGACATGTTGTTCTCGGTCCTAGGTACTGTGACGCCGACTGCCGCTTATTGCGGGGTCTCTCAGTCTGTTGGCCCAGATTGTCATCTTTGACTAGAATTCTTCCGTGGAGTTCATCATCAGCGTTGCCACCAGCATGGATGCCACAGGTTCTGCGTCTGAAATCACAAAATGGTGGTACAGTTCAACCTCCTTATAACATGCCTCATTATAGTGCAGTTTTCATTATTACACTGTCACCACAGCCATGTCATGTCTCCCAAAATGATTATTTTGGTATATGACTATTGTAAATAACCTCATTACAACACATCTTCACTAATACTATAAGAATCTTACATGAGTGTCAGGTATGGATAGACAAATCTGTCCCGAGGGTCACATTTTGGCATCACGAGGCTCGCCGAGTGATGCCAAATTGTGACCCGAGGGGCAGATTTGTCTATCCATACCTGACACGAATGATGGATTCTTTTTCTTGCTCACCTTAATGCAGCGAAGATTGATTTTTATACTATTTACCTAGAAAAATGATCAAATCGCGGCGTCCATCATTTTGATGTAAAACGTTTTGACGTCATTGTGACGTGTGCGCTTAGCGACGAAATTACGTGACGTCCTATACAACCAGTGTTAAAAAAGAACACTTGAACGCAGGGTGCAACCGGGGTGAGATAACGAGGGTGAGATAAAAATTTCTCACATGAGGTAAAATGTAGGATTTCTCTATCTGGTGTGCAAGAACAAGGTTTGTTTCTTTACACCCCAAAGACAGCTTTATATTGAGGTTGACATGTACTTCAGTGCTTTGTTTGTTTTGTTTTAACATCCCAGTCAACAATTATGAAGTCGTGCTGGGATGGAGCCAGTGCAACTGGGAGTTAATATATGAGCCGCCTCGTGGAAAAACCAACAATGTGGTTTATGAACAGGTTTGATAGGAACTGGCCTGTACAAGCACAGAAAAGAGCTAGAATCTTGAAATTTTGGATTTAAGAAGAAGAGGAACTGTACTATCCGAGTAGGGAAAACAAAGGCGCTGATCAGCTTCGCGGTTACCACGAAGCTGATCTGCGTCTTTGTTTTTCGCATATGCAGATTGTTAGTTTTCTCACGAGGCGGCTCATATGTTGCTCAAGGACACAATCCAGTGCCCTAGCAAGATTCAAAACCCTACCCTAGATTCAGAGTTTGACGCTTTACCATTAGGCAACCGCCCTCTCCTTACTTCAATGCAAGCCTTAAACTTTTTAATTCCCAGACCACTGCTGTACATTGTGCTTGCTATTAAATAATGAATTTATGTAGTCAAACCTCCATAATATAACCACCTTTAGAATGTTGGTTGGTTGATTGTTTTTTTTTTTTGTTTGTTTTTAGGTCCCTCTCAACAGCTTATGTCATATGGAGATGGAACCTTGGTTATAAGTCTCATCCAAAGGACTGAAAAACGGTTGTAGACATTTCAGGTGCAGCATCAGAAAACCAAATATCTGCATATGCAAAACCAACTGTGCAGTAACTGCACAGCTGATCAGCGCCTTTGCTTTTGCTACATGCTTTCGTACGATTCCTCCTCTATTTATACCCAAAATTTCAAGATTCTAGCTTTCTTCTTTGACTATACAGACCAGTTTATGCTCGACCTGGTCGGAAATCCTAAAGACTGGTTTTCTCACATCACAGCTCATTTATAGTAAAATGAACTGTTATACCTGTTTTGCTCAGAGTCTGTAGTTTCAAACTTGACATCAGACTTTCTATACGCCACCATGGTGTGATTGTCAGAATGAGGTAATAGCCTCCAGGAGGGCTAAAATAGACAAACATACTATCGGTACATTCAACATTTATTCTAACACGACATTATTGTCTTTCCTATTGAACCTTATGGAAACGTCACCATTTGCAAATTAACAATAATTCACTGTAAACAAAATTACACATGTAAGGTGGCGTTTTGGTGACGTCGCACATAAACATTCATGTCCGCCGAGAATGAGCCCACTGGAAAGCATTTTAAAATGTCAGCATTTATTTATTAGTCGTATTAGAATCGAAATTATTTTACTTCACAATGACTTATCTTTGATTAACACGTGATGATGTCAGGCAGATGCGATATTTAATTAACTCGGGCTGCTCCGTGGTGAATTGATACATCGCAATCTGCCCTCCAACATCATGCGTTAATCACGTTAATTCACCGCAAAGTAAAATTACTTCTTAAACAATATTTGCACTGAGAATATGAAATGATATCACAGAAAAGAATTTTGGCAAAAACTCTGTTTAACTCTACTTAATTTGACAATCATGAATATCTGCCTAGTGGGTGTTTACTTTAAACTAACATTTTTTCGCAGTCACTAATTTACCACATTTTCTTTTAAAAATTCATTATGCAAATAGCATAGGCTTGCAATATCAATGCCATGATCACCTTAGTTGATACATGTTTTCCACTTTTCTGATGTGTCAGCATATGCAACAATGTAACCAGATCCTGAGGTTATAAAACTTTTTTCATGCTCAACTCAGCTGAGATCAAAATTTATACTGCGAATAAATTCCAACATAGCCCAAATAAATTGAAATTTCAGGTTTGGGTCACCAAAACCAATAATTTATCCTGCTCATAAATGTTAAAATGCCAACAATTGTTGGCAATTGTTGGCATTTTAACATTTATGAGCAGGATAAATTTTAGTCCCAGATCAGCTGAGCATGAAAAATGTTTTATATTCTTGGGGCCAGATCTGATCCATTCAATATAAACCGGACAGGCAATTGACTGAGCTATTGTGTGTGTTTTTAAAATCTAAGTGACTGGTACCTCTATAATGTAGATGTCCTCCTTGGTAACAATGTTTGCAAGCATGGAACCAGTCTCATCATAACTGACGTCTGCTACACCATAGCTGTCTCCTGCAATAAAAAATATTCTATAAATCATACAAATGTAATCAGAATTTGTTATATCAAGACATGTTGATATATATGAGCCGCATCATGAGAAAACCTGATTTTTGCATACATGTATGCGAAAACAAAGACGCAGATCAGCGCCTTTGTTTTCTCTACTCGGATAGCACAGTTCCTCCTCTACTTAAAGCCAAATTTTCAAGCCTCTAGCCTGCTTCTGTGACTGTAAAGGCCGGTTTGTGTCAGACCTGGTCGGAATTCAGATTGTTGGGGTTCTCATGCAGCGACTCAATTGACCATGCCATGAAAGAAATATGTTTTTTGCTACATGCATTGACAGTATAACACTTCTACTTCCAAATTCAAATATTTTAAGCCTTCTAATAATAATTATAATAATAATAATAATAATAACAATCTTTATAAATATTTAAGGAGGATAGCATATTTAGCATATTTTTCATATTTTTTCGTTAGACATTCTGTGAAAGTGATGCTATATGTTTAGAAGAAGAGAAGCCTGTTCTTTCCATATAATGCTGAGCGCCAAGCATGGCAGCCACGTGTACCATTTTTAATGTCTTGCTATGACATGGCCAAGGATCGAACCCAAAACCTCCACTCCCAAAGCGGACACTGAAACCATTAAGCTATCTGGACCAGTCTGTCAAATACAGTCTGGTTAGTGTCTGATGTGTTAAAAAATTTGAAACAAACTAGATATTCTGGTAACACAATCTAATTTAATGCTAGACAAAGATTTTATACCTTTTACTTGCCCACTGTAACTATTTCCACCATTTATATTGATTTGTTCTGACTTCCCATTGCTGCCAACAAGAGATGCCTTGAAACCAGGGGAGAGAATTCTTGACTGCTTCAGGTATAGGTGAAAGTTTCTGCAATGAAAACATGAAAACCATTATGAAAACTTGCCTATGCATAAAACTGACAAGTTTTCAGCTGTAAAAATTGAAAATTTCATTGGAAAAAAATTTATACTTTTAATAATATTGCTAAAAAAAACATTATTTCATGTGGGTACACATTGGAACCGCTTTACAGAGGTGGTCTTAATGAGTACCCACAATGTATGTTTTAGAGCAAATATAAGTAAAATTGTATACCCCTGCATACCTCAGTTTTACTATATAAAAGTGGGTTTTAAGCATGACTGTGGAAATATTACAAAAATCCACTTGTCCAAGAACAAGTAAATTAGGAATATTCACTTGTCCTCTCAAAGTCATACTTGTCAGACAAGGCACAAACAAATCAACCGTGTTATAATAAGGTTACTTTCTATAGACATTTAGTAAATTAATTAATTTGGGAGCCATGACATGACCATGTTATATTGAAAACCGCATTATGATGAGGGGTGTTATAACGAGGTCGGGCATGATATTTCCACAGGCCTGGTTATAAGGGTATATATTTCAACAGATTCATTGCTTGTGTACTCTGTATTTTGTTAACAAGTTTATCTCTAGATATAGCTACACTGGCTAATAATCCCTAGTATTTACACTTTCATTGCATTTGAAGGTGTCATGATAACACTTAAATTTATACATGTACCAATCATGATTGAGAGATAGAATAGATAAGTAATTGCTGAAGTCCTTCACGAACATAACTCTTCGTTATGTGATAAAAACAAATGGAAACTTTCGGTGCTCAATTATCAATAACAACTGGCCACAGAAGCTTTACCTTCCGAGGGTTGAGACTTGAACCTCTGTTAGATGTGCCTCTGCGTTTGGGTCGATGCTCCTCCTTGTTCTGTGTGTAATATCAGACACTTTCAACGTCTCAAAATAATGCAATTTCTCATGAATAGTGCCTGCAAATCAATAGAGATAAATATGAGCCGTGACGTTAGAAAACCAGTCTTCAAACCCAGCTGTACAATTACAGAAGATGGCTAGAGGCTGAAAATTTTGGATTTAGAAAGTAAAGGAATTGTAGCGAAAACAAAGGTGCAAGATCAGCCTCGCAGTCACTGCGAAGCTGATCTGCACCTTTGTTTTCATAAAGCAAAAATCCGGTTTTCTCATCACGTGGCTCATATCAAGTCAGATTCTTCTTTTACTGGCACTATCTTAAACCTCCAGTTTTCACGAAATTCTGTCCGACAGACTGACACTCTGACATGTCAGACAAAAAGTGGTCTTGATCAGACAAAAATTTTGCCACAACGGACTGTGAGTCCTGTAATTGGGGAAAAAAATGAACCACCATGTTGATAATCAGGTTAAATTTTCAATCTATCTATCTTCCTTTACATCTTAACCTCCGAAGAGAACTTCAGATGGTGTTCTGCTATACCAAAAGCTGAAAGGGGTTAGTCGAAATAAAAGCAAAGAAAAGTGGGTGATAAGAATTTGTACAGTGTCAGTGCGAACAAAGGTGTTAGTATAGTTTAAAGATAAAACAGATATGCTGGTATTTAAGGAATTTTGTGCGCTATCTGACAGACAGCTATACTAAACTGCGCCAGATTAGGGAGGACAGGAATATGTGGAGGTAGGGCATTCCAGTGTATTATTGTCCATGGGAAGAATATGTACTTGTAGTAGTCTCTCAGAGCTGTGATCTGCCGGTATGCATAGGAATGATTTCTAGATGATGGACAGGTATTTTGGATCAGGCAGTCAGAGGCAGGGATGGCTACAAGGTCACATGTGACCTTGTATAGGAGGACCAACCGACTGTCAATTTGATTTGTTGTTGGTCAAGGGTCTGAAGCATTGTGGACACACTTGATGTTCGTCGGTAATCTCGTGTTACCCATCTAGGGGCCCTTCGTTGTACAGATTCAAGTTTGCCAATATCTTGATCTGAATGAGGAGACCACACAGTAGAGGCGTATTCTAGCTGTTGGTGCATTAATGTCTTATAAGCTGTGGACTTCAGGTCTCTGTTATGAACCCGGATATTGCGCTTAATGAAGCCGAGGGTCTGATTTGCCTTTTTGGTAATGTTATTGATGTGGTCTGACCAATGAGGTCTTCTGAAACAGTGACCCCAAGGTACTTTGCAGAAGATACACTTTCGAGAGCACAGCCATGAAGGTAACAATTAGTTTCAAAGGGTGATTTACTTCGGGTCACATGAATGACCTGGCATTTACAGGGATTAAATCTCATATCCCAGAGTTTTTCCCATTTTTCTAAATTTTGATCGGCATTATGAAAATTTGCCCATGCAATAAACAGCGATTTTTTCAGCTGTAAAAATTGTTCCCATGTAATATGCAGCAGTCTGCAAAATTTCGGAAGTGTCGTTATCGCCACAACCATTTAGTGGATAGCCACTGTCAAGGAAAATAGCGGGAAAGGTGACCAATATTGATTTCTTTTCACGGTAGAGGACATAGCGGACCTGCCCTATAACTGATCAGGTTTGAGACTCTACGGCCATAGAACTAGGACAAAGTGAAAATAATAAAAATGCACACCTGAGACAAATGGTAATCCAGAAAAACCTGTCATGAAAAGGGCTAAATAAAAGGCAAATGTTGATTCCATTGTATGCAGCAACAAATTTCATATTTGTTCCTTTCAAACAGGCAATAGAGTCAGCAGCATTTCTATAAATAGGATCCGATGTCAGCTTTCAAACACGGAAGGCATCCCGGGATGAGAAATTACAAACTAACAAGTACGGTAACGGTAATGTCCGATTACATCCGCACGCATACGGCGAAGATGTTTCGTATTTTTGGAATAGCGCTACGCCGTTTATATCGGCTTTTCTGAGCGGAACAACTTGCCGCGGTGGTCACATCTGAATGGAATGATAATTATGCTGTCTCGGATACCACAAGGTCCTACCCTACCCTAACCTACCCCACCCCACCCCATCCCACCCCAAATCAACCCTTCCCCTACCCCTACCCTTAAGACTCAGTCCCTAGCACCATATCCACACGTTCTTTGCGATCTTAATTACAGGGATGTGAATTAATGCCCCGCATGCAAACTTTACCATACACCCAAAATGCAACGACAACGGCCTGTAGGCAGGTACATGTAAGGTGACCCGTAAGTAAGTAAGAACCCCGTTGACCAAGCCGCTCTACTTCATATTTCGGAAAGACGTTGACACCATTCCTGATTCTTTGTAAGACTAAGCATTTCGTCTATTTCCTGTAAGTCTTGACCAACATAACCATGAGGGTCTGGATGGGGGGTCCTGGTATTCACTAATCACTAAAAATTTAGCCATTTATTCACTGTCATTAAAATTTTGGCTTATTCATTAAAATTAGCTTGATTATTAATTAAAATATGATAATTACTAGTCACGCCTTCTTCACCCCGCTAATATCTATAAGCAAAAAGGTGTTCCCCACCTAAAGCATTCCTTATCTCAAGCTATAAGGACTAGTTCTATGATATTAAATTGTAGACTGCTCAGTGCAACCTTGATATTAACATCTTGAGAAAAGCGTAATTATATACTCTGCTAGACCGCAAAACCTCATTAACTTTCCGAAATAGTATATCGATTTGTTTTTTAGCAAATCCCCTTTTTAATCTGTTGGGAGTCTAATCCTCTACTGAATATGCCCTAAGTTTTACACTGAATATTTCTCTTCAATTATGAATAACAAAGCTTATTTAAGAAAAATTGTAACTTCAGGGGTAAAAGTTATAGTAAATTTCTGTTGTTTTTATATGGTAAACTTGTAAGCATAGGAGTACTATGTGATGTATGGATTTGTCCTTGTGCCTGATTGTACAATACATTTTATTAATGTCTTCAATACCGCGCGAGCGAAGCGAGCGAGAAAAATATGTAGTGCCATATAAATTGTCAGATATATATTTGCATTAACGTTCTTAGTGCTGCCTTGTTTCTGATTGCAATAGACACTATAATTATGTCATATAAAAAAGCAAGATGATGTTCATCCAAAGATTATCATTATAGGATTGGAACATACATAATAAGGACAAAGTGGGGTCATAGAATAAAAAGAAATACACATACATAAGCAAACAAAATAGTGAAATAGTATCTGGCTCAGAACATATCCATAATGATTTATTTTTCTCTGCCTTCAAATGACACATTTCTTTTTAATTGGTCCATGAGGTGAGCCCCTACATGCATGGCTTCCAGACATAGGTCTTTTAGAAAATTCAAGGATTTCTGAAATATGAATACAACATTTGAACTAAATCAGGTCTGAGGGCGTCCAGACCCCATAAAAAATGAAATTCTGGAATGTCAGAGAGGCCATCTAAGACAATTCCATAGCCAAAATTTAGCATATTCATTATTCTTTAAAATGTTATTATTCACTATTCATTATATTACTCTGCTATTCATTAAAAATTTACATTTATTCATTATTCTTTAGGACCTCATTATTCACTAATCATTAAAGTTTTTGCTTTTTAATCACTCTCATTAAAAATTTTAGGCCGTTATTCATTAATCATTATACCCCATCCAGACCCTCAACCATTTGTTTGGCAAACAGCACGCAATCAGGAAATGGCACAGTTGTGAAATACAGCTGAATACAGTAATAAATGATTAGGCAAAAAGTTTGGACAAAAAGGGTCAGGTTGACACTTTCATTTTGGACTTTGAAAAAGCTTTTGACACTCCTCCACATGAACTTCTTAAAAGCAAATTGTTTAGTTATGGACTAGGTGGAAAGACATGGGAATGGATAGATGCTTTTTTGTGCTTCAGGCAGCAAAGGTTAGTAGTTAATGATGTTAAATCTGACTGGGCCCCTGTTGTGTTGATGTCCCACATGGCACCGTCCCCGGCCCATTGATGTTCTCCTTGAAAATAAATGACATATCCGTTGGCATTGACTCTCAAATCAGGCTTTTTGCTGATGACTGTGTCTGTTACCGGGAAATTAAAACAGTAATTCATGAGGGACATTGAAACTTCAGAAATACATTGACTTTTTAGTTTTTAGGGATCTGGGCCCGAAAATGGGGTATGAGTTTTCAACCTGTCAAATGCAACATGATAAAGCTGACAAATAAACGGATACTAAAGCAATCAGAACACTTGGATTCTTGAGGAGAAACTTATTTGCTTGTCCCCAAGATGATAAAGAGGCGGCTTATAAAGGACTGGTGCGCCCAGTCATGGAATATGGAAGTTCTGTTTGGGGTCCTTATACTAAATGCATTCGGGAGGAATTGGAGAATGTGCATATAATCGTGTCGCTAGATTTGTAACTGGGAATTATACTTTCGATGAAGAATTGAGTATGCCTGGTATTCTTGAGCTACTCGTATGGAATCTCTGAAGAAAAAGAGGACGGATAATCGACTTATGTTGCTATACAAAGGTCCGAAGTTTAAAGCCAGAATACATACAAATGACCTTATCTCCAGGACTAGGCGTTAAAGAAATAATCACTCAAATTAATAATAAATTGAATGGCATCTGCTAGTATAGATGCATATAAATGTATTTTCTTTCCCCCAGACTACCAGGGACTGGAATGGCCTCCCTGACTCTCTCTTTTCGCTAAAAGTCTGATGATTGCGTGTCCAAGTTCGCTTCGCTCGTGCGTTCTAGGAACTAATTTCTCGCCCATCCGAACACCCTGGTGAAATTATTTGAAGAGTCACCAGTAAACTATTCAGATTCATATTCAGAAGTAAACACCAGCCGGGTTAAAACTTCTGGATTATTCGGGAAAATAAACACCTTTATATTCAAAATTTGTATACTTCGAGTTTTGTGTATAAAGCCCTGTCTTTCGTGAAGAAAATCTGCACATTCAGCAAGGAAATGTCAAGTTTCGGGAGCTGCCAGTGTTGGATTCTTCTGTCTTGCTTGACAACGGTGTCGTGTACACTGATGTACCGGACCTGTTAGAATTACATACAAGAACGTATATCTACAAGATCAATCAGAAATACATCACAGGTTGAAACAGACATCTTAGATCTTAGTCTTCGCGTGTACATAAATCACAAAGTTTAACTGTGAGTTTGGTGGTTCCTCGTATTTAATGACAGGGTGAACACTAGGAAGAACTGAACAGATGGCTAGCTAATTCACAAGAAGGGATTGCATTTACAAATTGTATTTTCTTCTACTGCCATCGGACATTCTAGGCAGATAGAAGCCTCGGTGGCGCAGTGGTTTAGCCACTTGTGTTGTAAACCAGTCGTCACAGGTTCGATCCTTGGCTGCTCTAGTCCTTCTGATGAGACTATAAACGTTGAACCTTTGACAATTGTCCATGTCAGACGAACTGGTGACAAGGACAAACAACGACTGGAGACTACGTTTTGCCTAATGTGTTAAGTCCAAGGGACCTAGGCTTTTAAACAGGTGAGGTCTTGCGCATGTAAAACCGGTTTAAGCCCCTCCTCCAGTAATGTTATATTACTAATCGTTCTAATGCGATATTTCTGTTGTGGTTCTAATTGATGTATGTTTTGGCGTTGATTTTTTGTGCTGTTTGCACCTTATGTTCGTTTTCATATATTTAGTTAAGTTCGGGTAACTGAGTGGTCGCCTAAAATTGTGAAAAAGTTGCTCGATCGGCGTGTGGTTTGTTCTCTTTGTTTAAGTACCTGATTGTCAGTTTAGTTTTCCCACCTTGGTGTTTTGGGTAAGAATTTCTTTCTGAGTGTGCCTTTTTCTGATCATTGCTTACTTTCACCTTTTTAGACACGACTTCAGGCAGAAAATGAACATACACACATTCTAGGTAGAATTATCTATCTATCTTCCTGTACATCTTATCCTTTGAAGAGGACTTAGATGGTGTTCGGGTATACCAAAACCTGAAGGGGTAAGTCGAAAAAAAGTGAAGAGACGTGGGTGACAAGAATTTGAAAAGTGAGAACAAGGGCGTTAATATAATTAAATGATAAAACGGACTTGCTGGTGTATGGGCCATCTGGCAGACAGCCGTTGTAATCTGTGCGAGAGTTAGGGGTACAGGGATATGTGGTGGTATGGCATCCCCGTGCATGATTGTTCGCGGGAAGAATTTGTACTTATAGTAGTCTTTCAGAGTCAAGATAATGGGCTAAACTCTTGTCTCTTGTCGGGCCCACCTGCGTTGGAAATAAGCTTTCTTTTGCTTCGGTATTCCGGGGCCGGTGTCCCAGTTTATCTTGCCCCCTGGACAACTTACCCCCCGGGGGGTAAGCTGACCGCGGTTGGCTTACCCCCCGGGGGGGTAAGCTGTCCCGGGAAATCGTGCCCCCACCCTGGATATCTTCACCCCCGGGGGGCAAGCTGTCCAGGCCTGTTTATCTTGCCCCCCCCCCCCCCCACCCAGTTTTAAGTATTGGTTGTGATTGATTTTTATACACATTTTTTTAACTATCCAAAAATGAAAATGTTGGATTAAGATCACAAGACAAGTCCTAAAAAGTTGTTTTCAGTGTGGCAAAAGTGGAAACTTATTGGGGGGTAACCTGTCCTGGAGGGGTAACCTGTCCAGGACAGGTTATCTTGCCCCCCACCCAATTATAACTATATTTTCTATACAAAGCATCCGCCTATAAAAGAATATTGAATTAAAATAACAAAACAGATCCTATAAACTTGTTTATAGTGTCGGAAAAGGGGTGGGGGGTGGGGGGGATAACCTGTCCAGGGCGGTTTATCTTACCCCCCACCCAGACTTTGATGTTGATATTCTTTGTCTTGATCATCATTTGTACAACCTTAATATGAAATAATATTGGATTTCAATCAAAAGACAAGTACGTCCTATAAACTAGTTTTGAATGTCGGAAAAGAAGAAACTACATGTAAGTGGTACAAGGGTGGGGGGTAACCTGTCCAGGTCGATTTATCTTGCCCCCCACCAGGTTTTTGATGTTGATTTTTTTTCTTCACTATCACTTGAACAACCTTAATATAAAATAATATTGGATTTAAATCACATGACAAGCCCTATATACTTGTTTTCAATGTCCAAAAAGAAGAAACTAATTGTTATAAGGGTGGGGGGTAACCTGTCCAGGGCGGTTTGAACTGACCCCCACATAGGTTTTTGATAGTGATATTTTTTTCGTCACCATCATTTGAACCACGATTTAAAATAAAAGTGGATTTAAAATCACAAGACGAGTCCTATTAACTTTTTTCAATGTCGGAAAATAAAAAACTACATGTAATTGGTACAAGGGTGGGGGGTAACCTGTCCAGGGCGGTTTAACTTGCCCCCCACCTAGGTTTTTGATGTTGATTTTTTTTTCTTCACCATCATTTGAACTACCTTAATATAAAATAATATTGGATTTAAATCACAAGATAAGCCCTATAAACTTGTTTTCAGTGTCAGAAAAGAAGAAACTTATTGGTACAGGGGTGGGGGGTAACCTGTCCAGGGCGGTTTGAACTGACCCCCACCCAGGTTTTTGATGTTGATATTTTTTTCTTCACCATCACTTGAACAACCTTAATATAAATAGAAGTGGCTTTAAAATCACAAGACAAGCCCTATAAACTTGTTTTCAATGTCAGAAAAATAGAAAAAAAGTGGTACCTGGATGGGGGGCAACCTGTCCAGGGCGGTTTATCTTGCCCCCGTCCCAGGTTTTTTTATGTTGATTTTTTTTTTCTTCACCTTCAATTGAACCAGCTTGATATAAAATAAAAGTGGATTTAAAATCACAAGACGAGTCCTATAAACTTATTTTTTCAATGTCGGAAAGGAAGAAACTACATGTAATTGGTACAAGGGTGGGGGGCAACCTGTCCAGGGCGGTTTATCTTGCCCCCAACCTAGGTTTTTGATGTTGATTTTTTTTTCTTCACCGTCATTTGAACAACCTTAATATAAAATAATATTGGATTTAAATCACAAGATAAGCCCTATAAACTTGTTTTCAGTGTCAGAAAAGAAGAAACTTATTGGTACAGGGGTGGGGGGTAACCTGTCCAGGGCGGTTTGAACTGACCCCCACCCAGGTTTTTGATGTTGATATTTTTTTCTTCACCATCACTTGAACAAGCTTAATATAAAAAAGTATTGGCTTTATACTCACAAGACAAGCCCTATAAACTTGTTTTCAATGTCAGAAAAGAAGAAACTAATTGGTACATGGGTGGGGGGTAAGCTGTCCAGGGCGGTTTATCTCGCCCCCCACCCAGGTTTTTGATGTTGATTTTTTTTCTTCACCATCATTTGTACAAACTAAATATAAAATAAAAATGGATTTTAAATCACAAGTCATATAAACTTGTTTTCAATGTCAGAAAATAGAAAAAAATTGGTACCTGGGTGGGGGGCAACCTGTCCAGGGCGGTTTATCTCGCCCCCCACCAGGTTTTTTTGATGTTGATTTTTGTTTCTTAACCATCATTTGAACCACCTTGATATAAAATAAATGTGGATTTAAAATCACAAGACGAGTCCTATAAACTTTTTTTCAATGTCAGAAAAGAAGAAACTACATGTAATTGGTACAAGGGTGGGGGGTAACCTGTCCAGAGCGGTTTATCTTACCCCCCACCTAGGTTTTTGGTGTTGATTTTTTTTCTTCACCATCATTTGAACTACCTTAATATAAAATAATATTGGATTTAAACCACAAGATAAGCCCTATTTACTTGTTTTCAGTGTCAGAAAAGAAGAAACTTATTGGTACAGGGGTGGGGGGGTAACCTGTCCAGGGCGGTTTGAACTGAGCCCCACCCAGGTTTTTGAAGTTGATATTTTTTTCTTCACCATCACTTGAACAACCTTAATATAAATTTATACTCACAAGACAAGCCCTATAAACTTGTTTTCAATGTCGGAAAAGAAGAATCTAATTGGTACATGGGTGGGGGTAAGCTGTCCAGGGCGGTTTATCTCGCCCCCACCCAGGTTTTTGATGTTGATCTTTTTTCTTCACCATCATTTGTACAACCTAAATATAAAATAAAAATGGATTTTAAATCACAAGACAAGTCCTATAAACTTGTTTTCAGTGTCAGAAAAATAGAAAAAATTGGTACCTGGGTGGGGGCAACCTGTCCAGGGCGGTTTATCTCGCCCCCCACCAGGTTTTTTGATGTTGATTTTTTTTTTCTAAACCATCATTTGAACAACCTTGATATAAAATAAAAATGGATTTAAAATCACAAGACGAGTCCTATAAACTTTTTTTCAATGTCGGAAAAGAAGAAACTGCATGTAATTGGTACAAGGGTGGGGGGTAACCTGTCCAGGGCGGTTTATCTTGCCCCCCACCTAGGTTTTTGGTGTTGAGTTTTTTCTTCACCATCATTTGAACTACCTTAATATAAAATAATATTGGATTTATACTCACAAGACAAGCCCTATAAACTTGTTTTCAATGTCGGAAATGAAGAAACTAATTGGTACATGGGTGGGGGGTAAGCTGTGTAATAGCCTAGAAAATTTTATCATCCAATACATAGGCGGGGGGCAAGATAAACCACCCTGGACAGCTTCACCCCCGCCTATGTAACTGAGGATATAAAACTGAATGACGAGGAAAATGGGGTTTTAATCAAATAAATTGCATTTCTAAAAGGTAGACCTTCTAATGGAATTGATTTTGAAACAGTGTAACATGCTTTGAAAAAATGATCCTCCAATACCTAGGTGGGGGGCGAGATAAACCGCCCTGGACAGCTTCACCCCGCCTGAGAACGTGAAGATAGGAACTGAATGAGGAGGAAAAGGGTGATGTATTCAAACTAAATGCACTTCTAACTGATAATTCTTCCTACTGCATTAATTTTTAATCAGTGTAATAAGCCTAGAAAATATTGTCATCCGATACCTAGGCGGGGGGCGAGATAAACCGCCCTGGACAGCTTCACCCCCGCCTGAGAAAGTGAAGATAGGAACTGAATGAGGAGGAAAAGGGTGATGTATTAAAACTAAATGCACTTCTAACTGATAATTCTTCCTACTGCATTAATTTTTAATCAGTGTAATAAGCCTAGAAAATTTTATCATCCAATACCTAGGCGGGGGGCGAGATAAACCGCCCTGGACAGCTTCACCCCCGCCTGAGAAAGTGAAGATAGGAACTGAATGAGGAAAAGAGATATGTTTTCAAACTAAATGCACTTCTAACTGATAATTCTTTTGAAACAGTGCAATAAGCTTAGAAAAATTGATCCTCCAATACCTAGGCGGGGGGCAAGATAAACTGCCCTGGACAGCTTCACCCCCACCTAGGTTAATATTTTTTTTTTCTAAAAAAAGGGCGGATTAGACAACATGTCATTAAATAATGGTAAAAGGACATGATAGTATTTCATTGGTGCAGGAAAATAAACATATATATTCTAAAAACACTTTCTTTCCGAGTGGGTGGGGGCAAGATAACCTGGCCTGGACAGCTTACCCCCCGGGGTGAAGATAATCAGGGTGGGGGGTAAGATTTCCCGGGAAATTTTGCCCCCCGGGGGGCAAGCTGTCCAGGGGGGCAAGATAAACTGTTACACCGGCATTACTGATGAGTCCTTGTTTTTACAATTACACTTTTACGAGGGGGTTTCAAAAAGTTCGCGGAAAAGTGCCATCATATTCTTATTTTGTAAATCAGGTGAATTAAACTAATACATTTATATAGACCAACATGATTTGTACTTATACAGCAAATTTTGCTGCTCTGGCATGAACACAATGCTAACAGTGGTTGCTATGGAAACCGTACATCACGATTACCGGCCCACTTTTGTTCATTTTTGCAAAAAGTCGATGTCTAATGATGAGGTTGCATTTGATAATTAACCATGCTTTTTTCACCAAACTTTGTATGAGCAAAGTTCAATATGTTTGCGATGAGCACATTACGTCATATAAGTCTGTGACGTCATTTTGGCGTTAAGCGCCCATTTTGTTTAGTGGGTATGCCTAAAATGCGAAGGGAACAACGTTATTCGATAAATTGTGTGTTTGGAAAGGACTATAAATGAAAGAAACACTGCTAAGAGCAGAAAGCGCATATGGCAACAAGAAAATTAAGAAAACGGCAATCAACAAGTAGTATGCATGATTTCTACACGACCAGAAATGCGTCCATGTCGACTCGCACAGTGTAACGTCAAATAACGTCATGCTGTCTAAAATGATCGTCGTGATAGAAAAGACTAGAATTCGTGAAATACACAACACATCGAATTGTAGTTTCGGCACATTTACCGCATTACACACACAGAACTGACAATCAGACGCCCATATGCCAGGTTGATTCCGAAAATGCTTAAGAGCTAGCCAACAGCGGCATGAATGCGTGTAGCATGACGTTGTTGTGACGTTGGGCCGGTTTTACTGTTGTTACCTTAGAAACGCACGTGATTTAATGCCTAATTTTCATCCGATGTTATTCAAATTCTGTGCATATGTTAACTATATGTTAATTTACAAAATGCACAGAGAACGTAAATTTCCGAAGACAATTACAAATTTGGCAGCACTTTTCCTCGAACTTTTTGAAACCCCCTCGTATCTAACAAATAGCGTTTCATCACCCTTTCAGTTAAACTGAAAAATCTTATTGATGAAATGAAGACCATAGGGGTCTACAAATACAATGTACGCAGTGACGTCACACATACAAAGGCTCAATTCCGGTACATGACTGAAGATACCGTTGATTATCAGCCTAGAGCGGCGTCTTAACAGATACGCGAAACAAGCGTGTTCAATAAAATTTCGCGGAAAAAGTCAAAATTTGAGAGGGTTGCTACAAATGTTTCAGAGGAAGGCTAGGAAACAGATTGAGGTTATTCAATGATGTAACAAACATCTCTACACTGTTTCCACTTATTCCGCTGTTACATTAAACCCAAATTTGTACGTGGGCTGTTTTTCTGGGTTCTTTTACTTTGCATAAAAAATTGAAGACCCATTTTTTTCAGTTTGTGCAAGGCCACTCTAGTCTCTATCGAGAGGACGACACACTCAATGGAAATCGCTCATGAAATATTGACTATGTACTATGCCACTTTTACCTGTCTGCTAAGCCGCAGCAGTCGATATTGTCGCCATTTTGAAATAAGATAAATCATACCTGCTCGAGTTTTTATTAAATGACTCAAAAGATTGGTTGCATTCAAATTGATAAATAAAAAAAATTAAGTGCACAAAGTCTACCATCATCATAACAGACAGTTTTAGAACCAATTTTTAAATGATAACCTTTCAATTTAGGAAAAAACGTAGGAAAAAGAAACCCCTAAAACAAATTTATGAGCCGTAAATTTCCCGGAAAAAAATCGTCCTGACAAACTGACAGTATAGCTTGAACTTAGATTTTGCATATTACTGAAGATTTGTCTTTAACATACAAAGTAAACAAAATAATTATTGGTAGAAAGCTCAAATAAAGCTGTAAAGTGTTCCAAAAGCGCCACCATTGATTTTCGTTTTCTAAAAACGGTCCGCCATTTTGTCACGCGGACTTTGTAATTTCTAATAAGTTTACTACTACACATTTCAAAATATCAAACTCTTATATAAATTTTCCGAAACTTTGATGTATCTGCTTTTCATAAATATTATTCTTACTAATAGCACGCAGCTTATATCTAAGTAATCGGTTCCGTTTTATGACGACTGTGTGAAAATTGGTCGCCATGACGCCATTTTAAGGTCAAAAATAGAAACAAGAGTAAAGAAAACCACCAAAATTACATGTAATGTGATAATTAGGGGAAAGATAAATATATCAGATGAAAGATAATTAAAAGGCCTTTAATCTGGTAAATGGATTTAATTGTTAAAGGTTCTACTTACTGGCTCAGAGAAGATAATTCCATTCAATTAATTCTAATTTTGAAACTACCGCTCGTTTGCCGGATCACGCGGGGCAACGGGTCGTTTCGGTCCAAAATCATGTCACAGTAGATAAAGGGCAAAATAACCGGAGTGTGTCGTCCTCTCGATAGAGTGTCCTTGATAGAAATCAGACAATTTTATCGCGGTTCTGCGCGCTAGAAAGCTTGTACGATTGCTATCATTTAGCATGGTTTTCGACAAGTCGACTAGGCTTTTTTCGGATGTGATCGGACCACGTGGAGGGAAACAACAGAAGTATGCAGACGAAAATTTTGCAAAAAAAATTAAAAAAACAAACTAGGATTTCAACCATCTGCAGACAGAATCAGGCCTGAATTAAAAAATTGTTTGTTTGTCCTTTACCTACCCATCATTTTAACCTTGGGTAGGTAGGTAGGGTTAATATTATATTATTTAACTTTCGACAGTTTAGTCAAGAAAACATAAAATAGGCAAATTATGAATTTAAAATAATAGAATTTCACAAAAAGCATACAGATTTTCCAACAAAAGCAACTTTAATAAGTCTATTTACTGGCATAATAAAACACAAATCATGCGAACAAAAACACATTTCAGCCATAGGAAAATAAAAATATTTTTCCTCAGGAAATGGCAATATAATTTTTTGAGTAGGGGGGTAAATTGTGGGTAGGTAGCAGGCCTAGAAAAATCCACACGTCCGCTCGTATTTACGAGTGAAAGTTCGATACGGGCGAGTGGAAATTTACCCCGGCTCGCCCGACAGGACGAGTAGCATTTTTGGGGCTGACTCGAGGCAGTTAATGTCCGTAAATGCAAAATCAGCTGAAGATTTCGTTTCCGATTGTCAACCGGATGTTTGCACTACGTCACTAGTCCGCAGTAAATGAAATTCAATAAAATCCGGTACATGAGGGTCTGGATGGGGTATAATGATTAAAGAATAATGGCCTAAAAATTTTAATGAGAGTGAATAAAGAGCAAAAAATTTAATGATTAGTGAATAAGTAGGTCCTAAAGAATAATGAATAAATGAAAAATTTTAATGAATAGCAGAATAATATAATGAATAGTGAATAATAACAGTTTGAAGAATAATGAATATGCTTAATTTGGCTATGGAATTGTCTTAGATGGCCTCCCTGACATTCCAGAATTTCATTTTTTTCTGGGGTCTGGGTGCCCCCAGACCCGACTTAGCTCAAATGTTATAGTCATATTTCTGAAATCTTTGAATGTTTGGAAAAACATAGCATGTAGGGACTAGCATGTAGGGACTCACTTTATGAATCATTTGGAAAAAAATGTCATTTCCTGAGCCAGATACTATTTCACTGTTATGTTTGCTTATGTATGTGTATTTTCTTTTTATTCTGTTACCCCACTTTGTCCTTATTATGTATGTTCCAATCCTCTAATGATAATCTTTTCTGTGGACGGACATCACTTTGTTTGTTTTTTATATGACAGAGCATAATTATGGTGACTTTTGCAATCAGAAACAAGGCAGCACTAAGAACGTTAATGCAAATCTAACTGGCAGTTTAATTATATGGCGCTAGATAATTTTTTCCTCGCTCGCTTCGCTCGCTCGGTATTTATGACATTTATAAAATGTTTTGTACAATCAGATACAAGCACAAATTCATACACCACATAGTACTCCTATGCTTACTAGTTAACTAAATAAAAACAGCAGCATTTTATTACCCCTGAAGTTACATTTTTTCTTAAATTAATCTTTGGTATTCATAATTGAAGAGAAAGATTCAGGGTGAAACTCAGGGCATATTCAGTAAACAGTTTGGAGGGGATTATATTCCCAACAGATTTAAAAGAGGCTTGCTAAAAATCAGTTAACTATTTCGGAAAGTTTCTATGAGGCTTTGTGGTCTAGCAGATAATATATGCTTCTCTCAAGATGTTAATATCAAGGTTGCACTCAGCAGTCTACAATTTAGTATCATAGAAATAGTCTTTGTGGCTTTAGATAAGGGATGCCTCAGATGGGGAATACATGTACCTATATTTGCTTGTAGAAATTAGCTGGGTGAAGAAGGCGGTTCTAGTAATTATCATATTTTAATGAATAATCGAGCTAATTTTAATGAATAAGCCAAAATTTTAATGACAGTGAATAAATGGCTAAATTTTTAGTGATTAGTGAATACCAGGACCCCCCATCCAGACCCTCGTACATGGTCCAAAAACCGGAAAGCATTGGTCATTTTATTCACGGCGCGCCGTTCTATCGAGACTTAAGACGTCCCGGGTTTTATCTCCATTTGATAAAACGGCTTACACCAAAAGTCAAATAATCGAGAATTTCCATTTTGATATCGAAAGTAGACAAAAATGTCGAAGCAGGGCGACATTAGTTTTTGATGATTTTTGTCTCTTTTGAAATCCAGATTTTAAGGACGAGTGCACCAGCAGTAAGGACGAGTGAAAATTGTTTACAACTCGCCCCACAGGACGAGTAGGTCCTCAGAAAAATTTCTAGGCCTGGGTAGGTAAAGGACAAACAAACAAAATTTTATTTTCAGCCTCACATAATTTTTCTACTAACCATTTTTACATCATTTTGATATCTGGTGTTTGAAAGAGTTTCAGATTGTAAAATATTTGTTTGTAATCTTTTATTTCTGGGTTGTAATCTTTTTTGAAGAGGGGGACCTTACTGCTGGAGCCCACACCTCAAGTATCGAAGATCGCACATATGCACGATCAGCCATTTCCGATTTGTTTCATTCTTTAGTCTCAATTTGTTTCATTATTTAGTCAGAATTATTGGTTTGGAGTGATACCCCTTGATAAGGAGAATTAAATGTCATTAAATGTTAATTTCGATCGCGATTTTCCGAGATGACCCAGACCTGATATTCTTTTAGGTTCATGTATAAAATTTATTCCAAGGTAAGAAAATCAATGATAATGACCTTGGTAAACACCACCTAATGCGGAAAATAGTGACAAAGGTGGCTGATATTGATTTTTTTACATGGAAGAGTACCTTGCCGACCTGCCCTTTTTTGGAAAATCGCAAAAATTTGTATAAATTTTTGTTCAAAACATAGATTGTGGGTACACGTTAGAACCGTCTCGCCAAGGCAGTTCTAATGAGTACCTACAATCTATGTTTTGGAGCAAAAATAAGAAAAATAGGTATACCCCTGCATACCCCAGTTTTGCTATATAAAAATGGGGCTTGAGGGGGTACACATTTCACATACATGTTTTCCTGATGGCGAGACACTTAGGGAATAGCCTACGGGGCGACTAAGGAGAAATTGTCTCCCAAAATGAAAAAACCTCTACCTATTTTCAGCTGAGGGAGAAGTGAAAATGTATAGAATTTATAGGCAAACCTGAAATTCAAGTAAAAACTCCTCCCAAATATTCCTGGGGAGAGACAAAACTTCTCCCTAAATTTCTTGGCTAGTTTGAAACCTGTCACAAAGACAAAAAATAATCAACAACCCATAGTACATATTTGTGAGTACCCAAGAAGCGGTGGCTCCATCCCAACATAACTGAAAAGGGGTTGACTGGGACATAAAACCAGAAAATAAACAAAAAACTATTTTCTGGTGTGGTTAACATCAGGAAAACATGTCCGTGAAAAGTATACCCCCTTGAACCCCACTTTTATATAGCAAAACTGGGGTATGCAGGGGTATACCTATTTTTCTTATTTTTGCTCCAAAACATAGATTGTGGGTACTCGTTAGAACCGCCTCGCTGAGGCGGTTCTAACGTGTACCCCAATCTATGTTTTGAGCAAAAATAAGAAAATTATCAAATTTTTTCAGCTGACAATGCTAAAAAATCTCTGTCTATTGCACGGGCAAGTTTTCGTAATGAAGCAGACTAAACTGTTTCTTCACAGTAAATTATATTTTCCTAGACTCGTCTCAACATTTACTGCATGTGACAGGTTAATATTGGTCACTCTAGTTCACTAATCAATTTGAACATTGTAAATTGACCGTTTCACACAGGGGTGTTATAGTTTGAAACAATTTTTGAAATAATTTTCTGATAAGAGGTGTTGGGTTTTAGATAAGACTTGATATTTGGATATGGGAGAAAAACTGCTGTTTCAGACAGTTTTGATCAATATATTTCAGTTTGTTATATGATAGTAAAAAGGAAAAAAGGCTAAATAGAAAAAGGTAAGAGATTTTCATTTAAAAAATGTGCTCGAGAGAAGCATGTTTCACTGTAGAAAAATTACTGTGTCACAATTTCTAATTGAATAGTTTTTTGTGCATCCCTGTCGAATTAACTTACGCCTTTGTGAGTTACATGATGCATTTCTAACTAGACTGAACAGAGAACTTGGCTGGTTGGTTTGTCAATTTAGTGGTTTTATTCACAATCAACAGCTAAGGTCATGTTAGGATGGTTCATTATCCTTGCCACAATGTTCCTTAGCAAGCCACCCAGAGGCAGGTTACCGGTACTTAGTGCACATTTATGTCACCACAAAGTTAAAGTTTAGAAGTCTGAAAGTTTTCCATATATCTGTCAGCCCAATTGAATAAAGTACAATTGACATTAAATAGATAGATCAAAAGCAAACATACATTATTTATACAGATGGACAACTTCAAACAAAAAATGTTTGATCACACAATATTCAAAGTGGTATTAATTCTGAATCAATACTGGAAATGGAAATAAGTGGATTAAAAATTATTTGAACCACCCCATCGAAAAACCAACAATTTACATATGCGAAAACAAAGGCGCAGACCAGCTTCACGGTAACCGCAAAGGTGATCTGTGCCTAGCATTTTTTTCGCTACACACAATTTCTTTATTTTCTAAATTCAAAATTTCCTTCTTTACTTGTATAGCTCGGTTTGTGTCGGACCTGTTCGAAAACCACGTTGGTTTTCTCATGACGTGGCTCATTTTTTTTAAGTATACTGGTTATGATGTAAAACTTACTAGTTTGTGTGGAGATTTTATGAAAAAGGGAATTTCATTCTACATGCAGGTACATGTAATAGTTGCACATATTATTTGTCGCAGTTTACCAGTTCAATGTTATTTAAGCGGAATCATGAGAAAACTGGATTTTTGTGTCACAGGGACGGAAAAAGAACGAGACAGTCTCTATCAGGTTGCTGCTCGTAGCCCGAGCACGGACCCACACTGAGCCACCAAATGTCACAGGGACGGAAAAAGAACGTGGCCCGACCGGGACTCGAACCCAGGGTCTCTGGCTTGCGAGCACTCTACTACTGAGCTACCAAGCCACACGATCGACCGGTTACATTTGCCTTTGCAAAAACAAAGGCGTAGATCAGCTTCACAGTACATGTAACTGCGAAGCTGATCAGCGCCTTTTTTTTCAATATACCATTAGTACAATAAATTAATTCTCTTCATCTTAAATCAGATATTTCAAGCTTCTAGCCTGCTTCTGTGACTGTACAGGTCGGATTGTATCAGACAGGTCCGAAACCCCGTAGACCGGTTTACTCACGTCACGGCTTATTTAATTCTCATTAGTTGATCGTAGAAAAATTATATCTATATAGATAAAGCTTTAGTGAAGGCAATGGTAACAATTGAGTTGCGCGTATCATGGTTTCGAACCTGAACACATGTATTGAAGCAGAGGCCTCATACTTTTGTAAATTGTGAAAATAAAAGAGGGTCAGTGTAAAAGGAAAAAATATGACATGTCTTACATTCTCTAGTATTCAAGCTGAGAACTTGATGAGAATTTTTAAATCTTAAAAGATCTTTTCAGTGATGTTTAGATACAGAAAAATGCTTTAGAGATGATATCAAGTGTGATTTTAGCGATTTGAATAAATTTTCTATTCCTTTTGTTCACTTTTCATGATGACCTGCAGTTTGACCATTAGATCTGATGACCAGCTTGAGCATGACAAAATTTCTGTCTTCGGTTACTGATCGTAGACTACCAAATCCAGAATCTCAACACGTGTACACAAAAAAAAACTGAAATTGTTACATTTTCATGGCTGCCACCAAAAGGAGGCTGACAGTTGAGCCGTGTCACAAGAAAACCGGATTTTTGCCTATGCGAAAACAAAGGCGCAGATCAGCTTCGCAGTAACTGCGAAGCTGATCAGCGCCTTTGTTTTCGCTACACGGATAGTACACTTTCTCTTCTTATTAAATCTGAAATTTCAAGCTTCTATGCTGCTTCTGGGACTGTACATGTCGGTTTGTGTCAGACTTGGTCGGAAACCCCGAAGACCGGTTTTCTCGCGTCGCGGCTCAGTTTATACTGCCTAAGCTTACATTACGAAAACCTGCCCATGCAATAAACAGAGATTTTTTTGTGCTTTAAAAATTGAAAATTTTCAGCTAAAAATTTTTGATATTTTTCTTATTTTTGCTCAAAACATAGATTGTGGGTACACGTTAGAACCGCCTCGCCGAGGCGGTTCCAACGAGTACCCACAATCTATGTTTTGGAGCAAAAATAAGAAAAATAGGTATACCCCTGCATACCCCAGTTTTGCTATATAAAAGTGGGGTTCAAGGGGGTATACATCACACGGACGTGTTTTCATGATGTATTTGAGTAGGTCTGAAACTCCAATACTTTAGGAAGACTTTTATAAGTTTTTCTTTAGTACAACAAGACACATTTAATTTGTTGTGTACAAATAAACTTGACTCCAGTCAAAGGCCTAGGGAATTTAAGGCCTGATTTCGGCCTCATGTGTTGGTAAAAATTTGAATTTTGGAATTTTGAGGAGAGAAGTATTGCAAATAGCAGGTATAGGCCCCTGCTTATAAATTCTAGCTCAACTATCACATTGAAATTACACATGTTGCCATGGCAATGCTCCGAAAAGCATAGAAATACCACTTTTTGCAATTTTGGGTCTATTTTTCACCATTCAACATCAGTTTCAACTACCGGCCCACGCGACAATTTTTATTATGAAATAATTATGGAGTATCATCCAGAGATATTGTATGCTAAGTATCATTTTGTTCGTCGTGTGGGCTGGCACTTAAAAAATAAAAAATGTGTTCAGAAATGGTCAAAAATAGACCCAAAAGTGCAAAATGTGCTCTATCTATGGTTCTTCTGGGCGTTGCCATGGCAACGCTTATGGCAACGCTTGTAGGATAAATGAAGCACTTGTTCTTGTTTTTAATAGAGGAGACATATGACTGTTTTAAGGAATAGTTTTCTCACCTAAATTCCAAAGTTTATTTTTTGGCAAAATCTGAGGCCAAAATCAGGTGTAATGCCCTAGTCCTTTCATAGTTCACAGTTTATTGTATTTCTCAAATAGTCAACAATCATGCTTTCTATACATTCATCTTAAATTGTATTACAATTTGACCTTTGACCAATATGCGAATTCTTTTCAGATTCATGTAAGTCGGCCTTCATGCTGTCTGAGAAAATATTTAATTGAGCCATCGCTTGAAAAAACCCAACAATTTGGGTTTGCGTCCAGGTCTGACACAGACTGGTGGGTACTGTCACAGTAGAACGCTAGAAGCTTGAATAGCAGAGGAATTGTACTACCCGTGTAGCGAAAACAAAGGCACTGATCAGCTGTGTAGTTACTGCACAGCTGATTTGCACCTTTGTTTTCGCATTTGCAAATTGTTGGTTTTTCTGATACGGTGTCTCTTATCATTTTTGTCTCCAATGATTTGCTCGGTAGCTCATAAAATTTCCCACAGATAGGGGCTCAATGTGACAGGCTCGGACAGTCAAAATCAAAAACTAAAATTTCAAATGTACGTTTATATAGAAACATGATATATTTCTACTATACGAGACCTAATTTCATATGGAAATGAAACTTGTTTGCTTTTAAGAATAATTGTGAGTTGTAGATAAAGAGATATTTGCATTTTTTCAGATTTGAATTAACATACAGTACTAGTGATGGCATCGATTCATTTGTTGATGCGGCTTTGTACAAAGATATCCAAGATCAACATGACTTCATCCTAAATGAAGCAAACTTATCCTCTACACTCAGGTGAGTGATCGATGGCCTCCTAGCCCTCTAAGTTTTCTTTTCATCACCTGTCTTTTTGAAGATTTGATAATAATTATTATGTACCCTGCATTCAGGGCATAAAGATTTTATCAGGTTTAAATTATTTCAAAATTGACAGCAAATATGTAAACTCATTTTTCATCCTAATATTAAAAGCTTTCAGAAGTGAAAAAATCATACACCTGCATGACTCCTGCATGTGCCTGTAATGTTATGGGTATTCATTAGAATTACATTTACAAGGTTATTTTTATGCACTAGCCACCCAGCTCCGGGGGAGGGCAGGGGATAGCCGTGGAAATGAGCGGGGCTCTGACCAAAGTTTTGCCACGGCAGTGCACAGGGTTTGCTTTATATAAGCAAAAAGGGCCTAGCAGGCTGCTGGGGAAAACAGCAGTGGTTTTACCAACGAGCAGTCTCTTCAGGCCGGGGCTTTGAGCACGGATTTGCTGGGCCAAAAGTCAAAGTCCCCGCTATTCTCCAGGGCTGGGGGGGCCATGGTTAAAAATGACTAGTGCATTATGCACCAGTCATTTGTAATCGCTGCCCCCGACCTACAGGGAAGGGTGGGGGAATGCCGGGCTTAAGTGCAGGGCAATTACTTTTCAAGTGTCCCCGCAGTGCAGGGGAAATGGAGTGGTTTTGACATTTGGATCCTTACCCCAGGGAGATTTTCTATTGCGAAGGGCGGGACAAAGAACAAAGTTTTGACACCCCCAGTTTTCCCCTCATAGCAGGGCACTGAAACTGAAAAGTCATAATCCCCGCCCTTCCCCGTAGGTGGGGGAGCAGTGGTTACAAATGACTGGTGCATTACTTCATGCAATGTATGTTTCATCCAGAAATGACAAGAAACAGTCATTGAAGTTTTCGTCAGATATCAAACTTATCTATACCCCTGCAGTTTTTAACAACACAGGGGATGCCCCTTGGCAAATTATAGACAACAGGTCTTTAACATTTTTTATGATCACTGTCTTGACATTTGCATTTCAAATGGCGAAAATGTGTAGACTTTGTCACATCAATTGATCCCTGTCCTGAGAAACCCGGATTTTTGCCTATGCGAAACCAAAGTCGCAGATCAGCTTCGCAGTAACTGCGAAGCTGATCAGCGCCTTTGTTTTCGCTACACGGATAGTACAATTTATCTTCTTCTTAAATCCGAAATTTCAAGCATCTAGCCTGTTTCTGTGACTGCACATGCTGGTTTGTGTCAGACCTTGTCGGAAACCCCGAAGACCGGTTTTCTCGCGTCACGGCTCAATTGATGTTCATTTCTTATTGACACAAAGTTTAAATATAGGATGGAAAGTTAACCCTAGGAGTTGTTTTGATTGTATCGGTGTGGTTAAATTTGATCTGTTTTAATAGGATACAGTTCGTGTTTGATCCGTTTAAGCAACATTAATTTAAAAGTGAGACTTAAATAGTTTTGGAAAAAGTTGAAAGTGTTCGAACTAATTCAGTTGTGTGTGTTTTGTTTTCTTTTTAAGGAGTATAGAAAAATCTTGTGATATTATTGAGAAGAAATGATATAAAGGTACGTAAAAACGTATTTCTTTTTTAGCTCGACTGCACGAAATGCATAGAGCTATTGCAGTCACCCCGGTCGTCCACGTTCCCATTCCCGTGCGCGTTCCCGTGCGCGTGCGCGTCACACTTGCGTTAAAGTTTTCTAGAAGTCCATATCTTGACAACCACTCATCAGAAAGCATTCATACTTGGACCATAGATACCCTGTAGGGTTAGCTTTCATTCCATGGCATCGGGCCCCTGGGTCCAGGCCAGGGGGTGGGGCTGGAGGTTAAAATCTAGAACACCTTCAAAAATGGCAATTCTTGTGTTAAAGTTTTCTAGAAGTCCATATCTTGACAACCACTCATCAGAAAGCATTGATACTTGGGCCATTGACACCCTGTAGGGTCGGCTTTCATTCCATGGCATCAGATCCCTGGGTCCATGCCAGTGGGTGGGGCTACAGGTTAAAATCTAGAACACCATTAATAATAATGGCTTTTCTGTGATATAGTATTCTAGAAGTCTATATCTTGAAAACTTTTTATCAGAGGGCTTTCATACTCGGACCATAGGTACCCTGTAGGGTTGAGTTTCATTCCATGGCATCGGGCCCCTGGGTCCATGCCTGGGGGTGGGGCTGGAGGTTAAAAACTAGAACACTAAAAATAGATGTACTGCTGTGTAACTTTTACAAGGAGGCATATCTTGACAACAACTTATCATAAAGCATTCATACTTCATACACTTTAGGTTCCCTGACATCGGACCTCTGGGTCGGAGTCAGGGGGGCGGGGCTAGAGGTCAAAATCTAGAACTCCCTGAATTTTTTTTTCTTTTTATTTCTTAATAGAAACAACTTAGGAGGATGGTTGGTCATTCATCTTTTGACTTTGTGACACTGACTTGTGTGTCATGACGGTAAGGGTCGGTTGACCTACTTTCCATGGTTCAGTGATTTTGCCTTATATCTTGACACTCAATTAGTATATTTTCTTACTTCTTTCAGATTATGAGTCAGTACGACCAGGCCTTTGACCCCAATATACTTATAGGTCACTTTGACCTAATTTCACGGTTCAGTGATTTTGCCTTATATCTTGACACTCAATCAGTATATTTTCATACTTTTTCAGATTATGAGTGAGTATGACCAGACCTTTGATCCCAATAGTCACTGTGACCTAATTTCACGGTTCAGTGATTTTGCCTTATATCTCGGTACTCAAATGGTTTATGAACAAACTTCTTTCAAAGTATGTTTGCATATGATAAGACCTTTGACCCTGAAGTAGTCCTAGGTCACTGTGACCTAATTTCACGGTTCAGTGATTTTGCCTTATATCTTGACACTCGATAAGTATATTTTTATACTTTTTTCAGATTATGAGTGAATATGACCAGATCTTTGACCCCAATATACTAACAGGTCACTGTGACCTAATTTCACGGTTCAGTGATTTTTGCCTTATATCTCGGTACTCAAATGGTTTATGAACAAACTTCTTTTAAAGTATGTTTGCGTATGACAAGACCTTTGACCCTGAAGTAGTCCTAGGTCACTGTGACCTAATTGCACGGTTCAGTGATTTTGCCTAATGTCTTGAAACTCAATCAGTATATTTTCATACTTTTTTCAGATTATGAGTGAGTATGACCAGACCTTTGACCCCAATATACTTATAGGTCACTGTGACCTAATTTCATGGTTCAGTGATTTTGCCTTATATCTCGACACTCAGTTGGTATTTTTTCATACTTCTTTCTGATTATGAATGAGTATGACCACACCTTTAACCCAAACATACTTATAGGTCACTGTGACCTAATTTCATGGTTCAGTGGTTTTGCTTTATATCTCAACACTGAATGGGTATATGATCATTTTTCTTTCACATTATGAGTAAGTATCACTAGACCTTTGACCCTGCAATACTTATAGGTCAGTATGACCTTTTTTCGCTGTTCAGTGATTTTGCCTTGTGTCTTGGCACTCAGTTGGTATATGAACACACTTCTTTCACAATATGAGTGAGACCTTTAAATCTTAGGTAGTTATAGTTAACTTTCATGGTTCAGTGATTTTGCCTTATTGCATCAAGGCAAAAAGATGTATGAGCATAATGCTTTGGGTTACTGGTCGGGTTTGGCCTTATGTTTGACAAAGGTCAGAGGCAGTCGAGCACGCTGTCCTGCGACAGCTCTTATTTAATAATCCTGGTTTGACACAAAATGGGCGTAATAGACACAGAAAAAAGACTATAGAACTGGTTAAAGACTATAGAAATGTTTGATTAAGGAAGAAAGAAGGAATGGTATTCTTATTTCGTGTTAAAAATAAATATTTGGTACTCAATAAAAATCATAATGTAAGGCTATATAGACTGTATCATACCGGTAACTTTCAAACTTGTACATGTCATACTAGAAGCCTCCATGGCATGGTGGTTACCCACAAGCAGAACTTGGCTTGTCTTGCTTGGCCAATGCAGGGCTCGAACCCATACCAGACACAGCGGTGAGATGATCAAGTGATTACGAAACAGCACTCTTTACCGTTCGGTCATGGTACCTTATCTGATTGTGGGTATAAAAGTGGTTTTCTCATGACGTGTCTCATATTTTATGCCCATGTTTGTGCAAATAACAGCAAGTGAATGAAATTTCAAAGTGCTTAAACCCCAAACGCTTGCCAAATCTCCAGATAACCATGGACAGTTGTCAAATATATAGGCACTAACAAATGGATTGATCCTCGATCGGTAAACTGTAAAAGTTTTTTTTTTGTGTCCAGTTTCAAAATGTTATTTCCTTAATCTGAAATTATAATAAGTAAAAAAGCTAAAACTGTGAAGTCAGTATTTCCACATCAGCAGTCGATACCAACAACAAGAGTCGAGAATGATTGGACAGTTTGTTAAAACTTAGAATGACTATGGACATGTCAAGCAGATTAAACTTTAGTTAGTTTATTATCCCCTGTGGTTTTGTTAAATGTAGAATGTGTTAATGGATTATCCGGAGATTAAACAGGATTCCTTACACAGCATGTGCTAATGTGGAATCATAACTAGGGCTGATAATCTCATTACGAACACTTGCCCATACAATATACAGAAATTTTTTGCAGCCGTAAAAATTGAATATTTCATTGGAAAAAAAAATGATATTATTAATCTAGTTGCTCAAAACGTTGATTGTGGGCACTTGTTAGAACCGCCTCGGCCGCCGAGGCGGTTCTAACAATGTACCCACAATCTATGTTTTGGATCAAAAATAAAAGAAATAGGTATACCCCTGCAAACCCCATTTTCACTTTATAAAACTGGGGTTTAAGGGGGAAATTATTGCATGGACATGTTATCCTGATGTAAGAATAAAAAATTGGTGAAATAATATTATAGGTCAACCTCATTTGGGGTCCATAGACAAACTGTGTTATAAAATAAGTGAAACCATGTTATAACGTGGTTACTAACTATAGACATAGCAAAATAATTAGATTGGGAGCCATGGCATGGCTGTGTTATACTGAAAACCGCATAACAGTGAGGCACATTATAATGAGGTTGAACTGTACCAGTAATTATGAAATGAGCCACAGCATAAAAAAAAAACAACAATTTGCATATGCGAAAACAAAGGCGCAGATCAGCTGTGCAGTAACTGCACAGCTGATCAGCGCCTGTTGTTTTCGCTACTCAGATATATTGTATACTCCCTCTTCTTCTTAATTCCAAAATTTCAAGCTTCTAGTCTGCTTTTGTGACTGTACAGACTGGTTTGTGATAGACCTGGTCGGAAGTTTCCTCATGCAAAGGCAGCAGATGGCAAGGAAATGGCAATACAAGACATTTATGAAAATTTTAACAAAATATACTGAGAGCAAGATGACTAGCTCTTTACCAGCAAGGCAGCAGTCCATCCAGTAGCAACCAAAAACTAAAATGACAGGTATAACAGACAGGCAAAATGACTGAAGTATAACGCCAAATGAAAACATCAGGGATAATTTTGGAAGGGGCCATGGGCAAAATTGCCCGTAACTTTTCAAAATGGCCCCTTAATTTTGAAATAATGGGCCAGTTTTATAATGTAAGGGTATAGGCGATAATGATTTCAGTTGAGCATTTTTTCGCGAAATGGCCCCTTACAATTTCAAGCCAACAATATCCCTGAAACATTCTCAGGTTTTCATGGTACATCTATATTTAAAGTACCCAGTGGCGGATTTAGAGTTCAGGTGGTTCGCTTAAACCCCTCTCTGGGACCAAAGTATTTCAGTTTCATGGGGAAATTTATGAAAAGTCAGGTAAACTGTTGGAAACGAAACTTTGAACCCCTTTCCAGAAATCCTGGATCCGCCCCTGAATACCCAAACACAAAAATATCCCCAAACACCTGGTTGCCAAACTTTTTTTGCTGAGTATATATTAAACCTGTTAAACTTGTATTTTGTGAAAGTATGTTGGTATAAATTACATAATTAAAATAATATATATTAGGTTCATATTCCAACTTGCCCTACCAGTATTTTTAAGGAAAAAAGGGTTGCTAAGATATTATATTTAGTCTTAAAGAAAGTAAAATTTGCATAATAAATCACCACGTTTATTGCTGCAGTTTGAATGAATGAAGATCGGTTGCTATGATATTGTATGTAGCTTTCAAGAATGTGAAATTTTCATTCATTCTCTTTGATTTTAAGCTTTCAACTATCATGCAATGGTTTTCTGATCTTTTATTGCTTTGAGTTATTTGTCACCATAATGGAGATTTCCTTTGAAACTTAATGAAATGCAAAGCCCCAGACTCAAAAATTTATGCCAGTCTGTTTCATAATAGGAAAATCATTGTTAAGCAATAGCATACCTAACTTTGTAATGCACCAGTCATTTGTATCCACCGCCCCCCTGGGTGTGGGGAATAGGGGGGCGTTTAACTTTTTTGTTTTTAAAGCCCCGCTAAAAGCACAGCACTGCGGGGTCAGATTTGTGGTAATGTCCCTGCTAAAAGTCCCGGCACCTGGGAGACGACTGACAACAATGTGGAACAACAACTGAGAGTTGTTTTAATGAAAAAATATGAGAGAGGGGCTTAATTTCTGCATGTAAATGTACAGATGCATTTGCAAATTAAATAAGGACCATAAAACGAAGTACGGTAACTAAATGTTAAAAATACAACTAATATCTAATTTGAATTAATGTGACCTTGTATTTTGGCGGGAAATTAATAGCCCAGCACATCCCCGGCACTGTTGGGACTCATCAGAGGTTAAGTCCTGGTACTTAATCCCCGCTGTTTCCCCGATATAGGGCTGGGGATAACAAATGACTGGTGCATAATTGTAATACCAGCCTTTTCAAAATGGCTCTCTTTTAGTCCTTTGAATGGAGCATGCAAAGAAAGTAAACACAAAAACTTCATGGTGGGATAAACACAAACACCTTTGATCATTAACCTGACAGTGAAATGTAATAAGCTACATGTATTTAATTGCAAATGCATGTTATCAGCTGAGTTAAACACAAAGGCCTCGAAATTAACACAAGCTGATCAAAGCCTTTGTACTTCTTAAAACCAAGCATGCAAGTATATAGATATTGTCAAGGACTGTGTAGGCCAGTTTGTGTCCGGCAAGGTAGACAGGCTTTTGCTAGAAGATCTCGCAACAGGTTCATTTTAACTTTTGTCGCAGATGACATGTAATGAATATTGCTCTGATGACATGACATTCAATCAGTAAAATGCAAGATACAAAATAGCTGAAAACCATTGAATACTTTTGCTGTCAATTTGATGATCATTTTATCAGTTTCAGTTCAATTTCTGTTGCAGATGATTATGCAGTTGACATGGATATTGTACCAGTGACATTTGAGCCGCATCGTGCGAAAACAAAGGCGCAGATCAGCTTCGCGGTAACCGCGAAGCTGATCAGCGCCTTTGTTTTCGCTACTCGGATAGTACAATTCCTCTTCTACTTATAGCCAAAATTTCAAGCTTCTAGCCTGCTTCTGTGACTGTACAGCCTGGTTTGTGTCAGACCTGGTCGGAAACCCTGAAGCCCGGTTTTCTCGCGCCGAGGCTCATTTCATTCAATGATGTAAACTTGTGAGAGATAAAGAGCTTATAGTCATAAGAGATCATTGAATGCACATTCTAATCTATGTCTACACTAACAGCTCTTGATCACTTTTTTTTTTCGTTACAGACAATTTTCCTGATTTCAATGATGTAAACTTGGAGTGATAAAGCTCTTATACAAGTAGTCATAAGAGAATATAATATAAATAGATAGATCAAGGCTGCTGATCAAAGTCTGCTCATTACACTATTGATGATTTCATTTCAATGTCTGTTGCAGGTTCATACTGGTGACAATTCAGTGATGTAAACCTGTGAAAGATAAAGAGCTTATAGTCATAAGAGGAGATATAAAGAGATAGATCAAAGATTCTGATCAATATCGATCCATAAAACCTGGGAAATATCATTGTTTATTTCACTGGTCAGGGTGGAAGTGATAAGATGGATTAAATTGTGAAATTTTCACAAAATTTGGAATGTTGTGAAGGAAAGGTATGGATAAATTTTAGTCTTATTGCTAAAAATAGTAATTATTATGTATCCAAAAATCAAGTTATGGATAGGAGGCGAAGTGCCCTAGTGGTAGAGCTTACGACTCGGAATGGAGAGATCCTGGGTTCAAACCCCTGTCAATTTCAGGTTGTGTCTCTTAACAAGATGCATTAACTCCCCATATTACTTGTTAATACCCAGGAAGCACATGCTCAATTCTGACATGACTGAAAAATATTGACGGGGACGCTAAACCAGAAAACAAACTAACAAAATGTCTGCAAAAAAATAGGGTATCATATGTCAAAAGACTTCCAGCACATTAGCTAGGCAGCTCTTCAGAATCAAAGACCAAAAAATTCCTCTACTTTCTACAATCTAAGCCTCTATGGTCATCTTCTATGGCTGTACAGGCCAGTTTGTGCCAGTAAAGGTCAGATTAACTCCTAAAGGCAGCCTTTCTTTTACAGTGTTAGACGTTAGACTGGTGTAGAATGGGAAAGTTGTAACACAGGAGAGAATATTCATGGTTTTCACTGAGCAAGAAAGTTAGATCCTGAAGAATGACGTCACTTCTAGGAAAGCTGAAACTCCAGTAAGTTTATTCAAAAGAAATTTGGAGGTGATGTCCCAACATGACCATAGCTGTTGATTGGGATGCTAAGCAGCAAAGTCTGTCTGTCTGTCTGTCTGTCTCAAAGATCTCTAATTATGTTAGGCTGATCAAAGTCAAGTTCAATTTGGGGCCTTCATGGGAATTGGGAATTAAATATTTTAAAAACTGGTCATGATCACATGACCAAGATGGCTGCCATATTCATTAAACTTTAAACTTTTTCAAAGTTATTTTTTTTTCCAGACCAAAAGTGGGAAAGTATATCATGTTTTGACACATTAGGAAGCTATTGATTTTAAATTTTATGGCATCATAATTCACCAGAAATTTTATTGGTCCTTACAAGTCTTTAGGTGAGTAGCCAAGCCCATTGTTAAAGTGGTTTTAGCTAAGTACCCATTCACACCCAAAACATAGGTCAGTGCCCAGCCATGAACGCATTGAATGATTCCTTGTCATGGGAAAACCAAACTTTTGCCTATGCAAAAACAAAGGCACAGATCAGCTGTGCAGTAACTGCACAGCTGATCAGCACCTTTTGATTTAGCTACACTGAAATTTCAAGCCTGTAGCTTTTTAGCTCACCTGAGCCGAAGGCTCACAAGGTGAGCTTATAGGATGCCATGATCCGGCGTCCGTCCGTCGTCCGTCAGTCCGTCGTCCACAATTTCAAAGATCTTCTTCTCTGAAACCGCTTGGCCGATCTAGTTGAAATTTTATGTGGAGCCTCCTTGGGTAGTGGCATTGTAATTTTGTTCGCGATATCTTGGTCACATGATCAAGATGGCCGCCACGCCCATATATGGTAAAAACCACTCAAAAATCTTCTTCTCCAGAACCGGTGGGCTGATTTCTACAAAACTTGGTATGTAGCATTTGGACTTCAGCCCATCATAGTTTGATCAAATGATGACCCTTGGATGACCTTGACCTATTTTACGGCAAGGTCAAATTTGGAAACATAGGCTTTTACATGGGAAAAAGTGAAAACTACCTATTTTTTGAAAACTATTGCAGCCTGAGGCCTGAAAAGTGGTAGATGCAAACAACTAATGGAGTAGATGAAGGTATATGATTAATTTAGGTCAAGGTCATCTCTTGACCTTGGCCAGTCTGTCGTCCATACACACTTTTCAAAGATCTTCTTCTCTGAAACGGCATGGCCAATCAAAGTGAAATTTTATGTGGAGCATCCATGGGTTGGGGAGACGAAAGTTTGATCGCGAAATCCAGGTCACATGACCAAGATGGCCGCCACGCCCATATATGGTAAAAACAACTCAAAAATCTTCTTCTCCAGAACCGGCTGGCCAATTTTCATGAAACTTGGTATGTAGCATTTGGGACTCCAGCCCATCATAGTTTGATCAAATGATGACCATAGGATGACCTTGACCTATTTTACGGCAATGTCAATTTTGGAAACATAGGCTTTTACATGGAAAAAAGTGAAAACTATGTATTTTTTGAAAACTATTGCAGCCTGAGGCCTGAAAAGTGGTAGATGCAAACAACTAATGGAGTAGATGAAGGTATGTGATTAATTTAGGTCAAGGTCATCTCTTGACCTTGGCCTGTCTGTCTTCCATACACACTTTTCAAAGATCTTCTCTGAATCTGCTTGGCCAATCAAAGTGAAATTTTATGTTGAGCATCCATGGGTAGGGGAGACGAAAGTTTGATCGCAAAATCCAGGTCACTTGACCAAGATGGCTGCCACGCCCATATATGGTAAAAACCACTCAAAAATCTTCTTCTCCAGAACCGGCAGGCCAATTTTCATGAAACTTGGTATGTAGCATTTGGGACTCCAGCCCATCATAGTTTGATCAAATGATGACTTTACCTATTTTACGGCAATGCCAATTATGGAAACATAGGCTTTTCCATGGGAAAAGTGAAAACTATGGATTTTTTGAAAACTGTTGCAGCCTGAGACCTGAAAAGTGGTAGATGCAAACAACTAATGGAGTAGATGAAGGTATGTGATTAATTTAGGTCAAGGTCATCTCTTGACCTTGTCCAGTCTGTATTCCAAACACACTTTTCAAAGATCTTCTTCTCTGAAATTGCTCAGCCAATCCAAGTGAAATTTTATGTGGAGCATCCATGGGTAGGGGGAACGAAAGTTTCATTGCGAAATTCGGGTCACATGACCAAGATGGTCGCCATGCCCAACTATGGTAAATCTTCTTCTCCAGATCTGGCTGGCCGATTTTCGCGAAACTTGGTATGTAGCATTTGGGACTCCAGCCCATCATAGTTTGTTGAAATGATGACCCTAGGATGACCTTGACCTATTTTATGGCAAGGTCAATTTTGGAAACATAGGCTTTTACATGGGAAAAGGCGAAAACAATGGATATTTTGGAAGCTGTTGCAGCCTGAGACCTGAAAGTTGCTAGATGCAGACAACTAATGGAGTCAATGAAGGTAAGTAATTAATGAAGGCCAAGGTCATTTCTTGACCTTGACCTTGACCCAAGGTCATTTAAGTATCAAAATTAAAATTATGGTTTTCTCAGAAATCACTGGGTTTGGAAACTATTGCAGCCTGAGACCTGAAACTTTGCAGATGCAGACAACTTATGAAGTCAATAAAGGTGAGTGAGTATTCAAGGTCAAGGTCATTTCTTGATGACTTAATACTCCAAGATCAGGCTTCAGGTGAGCGTTCTCAGGACCAATGGTCCTCTGGTTTCTGTGTTTTCATAGGCGGATTTGTTTGTGTCAGACCTGGTTTTCTCATGTTGTGACTCATTTTTTTGATGTATACAAAATTCTCTTAAAATTTAATGATAAGAAAGCATGAAAAATATTGAACCACAATCAAACCGTAACATGATAAGTGTTAAAACGGCAATAAACTTTCACAACTGGAGGTATATTGAGTCAAATGGTAAACATTTTGAAACTTTAATAGATTTAAATATCTAACAGGTTTATAAGTGGTTATATAAAGAAATGAGCCGAGACGCGAGAAAACCGGTCTTCGGGGTTTCCGACCAGGCCTGACACAAACCAGCCTGTATAGTCACAGAAGCAAGCTAGAAGCTTGAAATTTTGGATTTAACAAGGGGAGTGATTGTACGACCCGTGTAGTGAAAACAAAGGTGCTGATCAGCTTCGCAGTTACTGCGAAGCTGATCTGCGCCTTTGTTTTCGCATATGCAGATTGTTGGTTTTCTCATGACGTAGCTCAAATCATAAAATGATTTGTAGGACTTTATTGTGTGTTAAACTGATAATTTTTGCCTTAGATAAGATTTCATTCATGAAAAAAAGTCCTATGTTAAAAAGTATATAAAATATCAATTGTCCTTCATAACCTTTGGTTAGGAATTTAGAATCGAGATCCGAATCTATTAATACCTGGCATTTAGGGACCAAGGTGCAGACAGATTGTGGCCCCTGATCGTCTGTATTTTAAACAGCTTTTGTGCTAATTTGGCTGTTCAACTCGTACATAAGCAATAATGCACCACTCATTTGTAAACCGGGTGAGGTGGGACTGTGTCTACAGGGCAGGCAGGGCTTTGTTGGCCAATAAACAACTAAATAAAAATTCCTCGCTATCCTGAGGACTTGGAGGGGTGGGGGTAGAAACGACTAGTGCATAAGCTTTGTTTTTAGGGCCTATTGGCCATGGGTCAGTTTTGGGACTTTATGAATTATATGTGTATGTTGATTTTTACTCTTATGCAGAATTTTTTTAAGATATACAATTCAGCTGATTTCAGCACCCACAGTAAACACATGTAATGTCAACCTATTAGTGTTACTAGAAAATGTTTAGTTGTGAAACGTCGGGCTGTTCGTATAGGGTGGCTAAGTCTTGTGTGGGCTGTTGATGGCAATTAAATTGACTGTTTGAAACCATGCACTTAAATCACAATAAAACTAAAGTTTTGCCATTGAAATATGCTTTCTTAATTACCATGCTTTACTGTTTAATTGCTGTGGTTTACTGTTAAATGGTTTATGAAAGATTTCAAATTTTGATACACTTCATAAAACCTGTAAAATTGATGTAAATGGTGTTACTGAGTACATTGATAATTGCTTGGACAATGCATGAATCATAAAATTTTCATTTACAATTATAGTATTATTAGTCAAAAACTAACAACTTAGCATATTAAGGGATTGTCCCTGGGTATCAAGTTTACCCTTTTGAATAGTCCAGAAAGTTTTACATTACAAATGCAATTTTTCATGCAATGCATATTATGCATTAGCCCAAAATTCTGAAAAGAAAATGTGCATTCAAATGGAATGGCTCAGTTGTTTAGTGACTAACTTGGCATTATTTTTACTTGGCCATTATTTTTAATCCAACTTATTAAAACACATAATATTATTGTTTTTGCTTTTTATTTTTGATGAGCATGGTGGCCCAATCCTAGTGATTCCAGATCAAGGGGACAGGGGGAGTGGGGAGGTCGGGGGTTATTACAAAGTTTTAGTTGTGTACTTAAGCAAAATATTACTGACTTATTACACTCAAGAAGCTGTGGCTCTGTCCCAACATGACTGAAAATTTGTTGACTGGGAGGTTAAACCACAAAACTTCAAACAAATCTTTTTACTTTGTTTTCTGTCATGTCATCTACCTTAGGCTAAGGTAATAAGTAGGTATTACATAATTTATGATAATTTGAAGGACAGAACACAAGGACATTGGCTTTTGATGTTAATTTGAGCCGCCTCGTGGGAAAACCAACAATGTGGTTTCCGAACAGGTCCGACACAAATCAGGCTGTACAGTCACAGAAGATGGCTAGAGGCTTGAAATTTTGGAGTTAAGTAGAGGAGGAATTGTACTATCCGAGTAGCGAAAACAAAGGCGCTGATCAGCTTCGCGGTTACCGCGAAGCTGATCTGCGCCTTTGTTTTCGCCTATGCAGATTGTTGGTTTTCCCATGAGGCGGCTCATTTCTTCAGGTCATTTTCTAGATGAGCTTCATCATGAGAAAACCAGATTTTGCCAATGCAAAAACAGAGGTGCAGATCAGCTGTGCAGAGGCAGATTTAGAGGGGATTCAGGAGTTTCACACAAATCCCACTTTGAGACCAAATTATTTGGTTTTCATGGGGAAACCCTTTTATAAAATTTAAGAAAAATAAGTAAGATTTTGAAAACGGATCCCCTTTTGCTAGTTTTGAACCCCCACAGAAATCCTGGATACGCCCCTGCTGAGCAGTAACTGCACAGCTGATCAGCACCTTTGTTTATGTTTCATGGATAGCAAAATCCCTCTTCTTCCTACCTCCGGCATTTCAAGCTTCTGGCCTTCTCCTTTGACTTTACTGCCCTGTTTGTGTAAGGCATGGTCGGAAATGCCAAAGACCAGGTTTCTTGTGATAGTGTTCGTATCTTTGCTAATGAGTTGTATTGTCAACACACTTTAAGTGGGAGGTCATTAATTTGAGGGCAGAAATTTATGTCCTATGCAATAAACTTTGACTTTTACAGGAGTGAAAATGGCAGTTTTGGCCATTGTGTGTTTGAGTTAAATATCTCACTGATAGCGAAAAGCAACTGGGGACAGGACCTCATTTTAAAGTCTTATTATGCACCAGTCATTTGTAACCAATGTCCCCCCCCCCCCCCCCCCACCTACATGTATGTGGAAGGGTGGGGGATAGCCGGGTTAAAGTGCAGGGCAATTACTTTTCGAGTGTCCTCTCAGTGCAGAGGAAATGACAGGGTTTTGACATTAGGATCCTTACCCCAGGGAGATTTTCTATTGCAAAGGGTGGGGAAAAGAACAAAGTTTTGACCTCCAGTTTGCCCCCTGGGGGTTGGGCTTATAGCAGGGCACTGCTGAAAGCTGAAAAGTCATAATTCCCGCCCTTCCCTGTAGGTGGGGGACAGTGGTTACAAATGATTGGTGCATTAAATTATCTCACTGATAGCGAAAAACAAATGGAGACAGGACTTCGTTTTAAAGTTTTATTAGAACCTGGAAAACTGGCAAAACCAGAAATTTATATCTGGGGACGATCATTCCTAATGGTAGTGCAGTCATTTTCATCAACATATTTTCAGCAAGCTGTTATCATTTTTGTTAGTCATACATGTGGGGCCAAACTAAGTTCATGTGCATGTTTGTACCCTGACATGTTAATAATTACTGTAGTCCATTTCATTTTTCACCCACATCATTTGTGCCGCATCATGATCTTTGCATATGCGAAAACAAATGCGCAGATCAGCTGTGCAGTAACTGATAGTACAATTACTCTTATTTCAAGCTCCTAGCCATCTTCTTTAGATGCACAGGCTGGTTTGTGTCAGACCTGGTCGGAAACCCTGAAGACCGGTTTTCTCATGTGCGGCTCATTTAACAAAAAAGTAGTGGGTGTCAGACTGTTGTATTGTAAGAAGTATTGACTTTAGCCAAAAGTCCATTTGTCAAATTCAGAGTGAAATTGATAAAATTTTGGACTGTATTGTTAGTTTTAATGAGATCTTCAAGAGTTTTCAATGAAATACCTCAGTTCAGGTTTTGGGCACTAAATTTGAGCTATGACACAAGAAAACTGGTCTTGGGCGTCTCTGACCAGGACTGACACAAACCTGCCTGTGCAGTCACAGAAGATGGCTTGGAGCTTGAAATTTCAGATTTAAGAATAGGAGGGATTTTACTATCCCTGTAGCAAAAAGAAAAGGCTGATCAGCTGTGCAGTTACTGCAATGAGTGATATGCATCTTTAGTTTTCACACAGGCAAAAATCTGATTTTCTTGTGACACGGCTCATTTGCTATGACACTTAGTATGTTATTTACATGGAAAAGTCAATAAAAAGATCTTATCAGCCTGATTTGAAATTTATCATGCAAATATGATAAAAATACATGTGTCTGCCTGGTGTCCACTCCCACATATTTAATTTGGGCCTTCGCTTGAGAAAACCAACTACTTGGGACTCTAACCAGGTTTAACACAAACTGGCCTGTACAGTCTCAGAAAAAGGCTAGAAGCTTGAAATTTTGGGTTCAAGTAGAAGAGGAACTGTATTTTCTTAAAGGGGCTGATCAGCTGTGCAGTTACTGCACAGCTGATCTGTGCCTTTGTTTTTGCATATGCAGATTATTGATTTTCTTATGCGGCGGCTCAAAATTTATCATGTTAATGTTCATCTAGTGACATTCATTTTGCTTCGTTAGCCACTGGAGGTTACTTATTGGGTTCAACTTCTCACCTTCCTTTTCCTTTTAGCCAGACGTTCATATATTAAAAAAGATATTTAAGGGTGGTCGGGTGGGAAAATGGGCCCCCGCCCATTGGGGCCTAAAGAAATAGATGGGCTGCTTGTGCCTCCAGGCATAACTTCTACTGACTGACCATCTGATTACTGGTTAACTGCTCTGGTCTGAGCCTGCTCAGGAAACGTTCAAGTCAAACCATCCATATGTATAATAAGCCTTTTATATGGCTTATATAGTTGGCTGGTTATATTTCAAGCACTTTTTGGATGTCATGACATCCTCATTTCGGGTAAAAGTCCCATAAAATGGAGGCAATGTCCGGAAATGACCTAAGCTGTTGACTGGGGCGTAAAGCATCAATTCAAACAAACAAACAAACAAACAAAATGGCAGTATGTCCATGATTTCCATACCAATACACTCATGTACTCATGTACTCATGTAGCCCATTTTATCAAGCAATTTCATGTAGTTGTCTCCCTTTGATTAAAAAATTTAAGCTAGCTCAGTAGTTTGAAAATCCGCAGTTATGGGTGTACGCCGCGACCACACCTTACCAAAGATGTAAAAAATCGTACCACTATGACTATCTTGCTTGATGTTCAGCATTATGCGCTAGTCATTTGAAACCACGGCCCACCCACCCCTGGGGGAGCGCAGGGAATCTGTGGAAATGAGCGAGGTTTCGACCAAACTTTTGCCATTGCAGTGCGGGGGAAATACCCGGGGTTTGCTTTATATAGGCAAAAATGCCCGTGAAATGAAAACATAGCAGCCACGGGGGAAAACAGCAGTGGTATTACCAACGAGCAGTCTCTGCAGGGTGGGGCTTTTAGCTGGAATTTGCTAGACCAAAAGTCAAAGTCTCCGCTATTCCCCGGGGGTGGGAGGGCAGTTACAAAAGACTAGTGCATTATAAGGTCTGTTATGTCGGTGATTCATCCTGACTAACGGCCCTGTATGAGGGCTTTTGTGTAATATTATTCATTTTTCAAATAATTTAAAATTTTATGCAGGCTGGATAAAATGAATTTAATTCTGGATTTTTCCCAGTCAGTGAACTAGGAACCCACATTTTTTTCAGTCAATTTCATTCCCCAATCAGGCAAAAAGATTAAATTGCCAAATGAGCCGCGACGCAAGAAAACCGGTCTTCGGGGTTTGCGACCAGATCGGGCACAAACCAGGCTGTACAAGCTCAGAAGCTAGCAAGGGACTAAAAATTTTGGATTTAGAAAGTAGAGGAACTGTAGATAACCGTAGTGAAAACAAAGGCGCTGATCAGCTGTGGAGTTACTGCACAGCTGATCTGCGCCTTTGTTTTCGCATAGGTAAAAAACCCGTTTTTTTTGTGATGATGCTCAAATAACATTTCTGTATTCAAGCATTTTATGATTTGTAACAAAAGTAAAAAGTTTAGTAAAGATTAAAATCAAAGGGATTGTTAAGAATTTAGCACAGCTGGTCAATTGTTTTGTCGTAAATCACATGACATGCATTGCTTGTATACAGTTAGGGTTATATTTCTTTTCTTTTTTTTCGCAAGTTTTGTCATAAAAAAAAATGGTTAGTGCACAAACCAAAGTGAAGATTGGCTTCATAACCTTCCTGCATCTTTTCTGTTGCTATAGATTGCAATTTTGTAAATGCCTTATATTTCTGGCTAAAGTCTTCAACTTATCACAAATTGGTTGCCGCAATGGTTGTTGTTTAAGGTAGATTTTCTTTTGACGACCCTCGTAGGCACTGTCCTTGCTTTGAGAAACTTTATAGGGAAATAAATTGGGATTGCCTGAAATTTTGCAAAATACATATTAATTTTATAGTGTAAGAGAAGTTTATGAGCCTTAAGATCATGATGTGTGGGCAGGGAGTGACTTGTAGTGACTAATATTTTATGAAACTTTCCGTGTTGGGATATTTTTATTATGCTGCATTTATATGATTGGTGGGTTCATATTATACTATGTTTAGATTTTTTACTTTTTTTTTGTGCATATTTGCATATTGCATAGAAATGAGCCGCCTCATGGGAAAACCAACAATCTGCATAGGCGAAAACAAAGACGCAGATCAGCTTCGCGGTAACCGCAAAGCTGATCAGCGCCTTTGTTTTCGCTACTCAGATAGTATAATTCTTCTACTTCATAAATCCAAAATTTCAAGCTTCTAGCCTGCTTCTGTGCTTGTACAGGCCGGTTTGTGTCGGACCTGTTCGGAAACCACATTGTTGGTTTTCTCCAAATGGCGGTTCAAATAGTATTAATATTATTATCATATTTGTTTCTTGTAAATTTTTTTGTTACGTTTGTGGTGAAATGTCGTTGTCAACAATTTTCGTTCATGCTGAGACGAAGCCACAGGAAACACCTACATCCGCTGAATAGTACTGGTAGTAATTGCTAACAATATGTTATTGAACAAGATGGGCCTCGAAGTGAAAAAACCGGGCTTCGGGGTTTCCGACCAGGTCCAACACAAACCGGCCTGTACAGTCACAGAAGATATGTAGCTAAAGGCTGGAAACTTTGGATTTAGAAAGTAGATAGTAGGGGAACTGTACTATCTGTGCAGCGAAACGGGCTGATGAGCTTCAGTTACTACGAAGCTGATCTCTGCCTTTGTTTTCACCTAGGCAAAAATCTGGTTTTCTCATGACGCGGCTCATATATAACTGAAAATTGTTGACTGGGATATGCTTGTCTTTTTCCAGAATGACCATGAAGTCTACTAAAGGGAGAGCACTATCAGTCTATGATGGCAGAACATGGCCTGTGGTGAGTAGAGATACTTCCCTTGTTGCATAGTTCAGCGATAAATATCTAAATGACTAGATCCCACCAGGGAGAGGCTGTAATAGCCTAATGTCCTGTGGAATTTTCTTAGCGCATTGTCTTTACTATCAGCTTCGGTGGCATGTTGGCCTTAGAGGTCCTATGTTTGAACCTGACAAATTGAAACTGACATTTCATTACGAAAACATGCACATGCAATATACAGAGATTTCTATTTTCCTATTTTTGCTCAAAACATAGATTGTGGGTACAAGTTAGAGCCACCTTGCTGAGGCGGTTCTAACGAGTACTCACAATCTATGTTTTGGAGCAAAAATACCCCTGCGTACCCCTGTTTTCCCATATAAAAGTGGGGTATAAGGGGTATTGCATGGACATGTTTTCCTGATGGTCTGGTTTTGTCCTTGAGCGAGACACAGTAAGTGCCCATTATAAATACTGTTACTCCCAGGAAGTGTTAGGTCTGGGCTTCAGTCCCAGCATTACTGAAAAGTTGTTAATTGTCATGTTATGGATCATATCAAACAATCATTCAAAAGAGGCTATGATCAGAAATCGATCAACTCAGTATCAGAAGATAGATACCATTAAAGAAATTGCAATGTTGGTGCATGTAAAGTTCATATTCTAAATGATATGTATGGCTTTTGAAATCAATTAAAAAGGACCCAAGGTTTTAAGGGTCGGTTGTGTCTTATGGTTTGGTTGTTGTTTGGATGAACATATCTTGGTTTAGTTCATTGAACCTGGTTTTGTGGTTGGAAATGAACCCAGATTTGGCCACTTTTAACATTTTGTATTTGAATAAGGCCATAGGATGTGCTGTTAAATGCTTGGTAAATATTTGTGCAAACCAAAAGCAGTAAAAGAAACATTTATTGGTCTGACACCTTCTATAGTACTTTGTAATAAAGGGACCATTCATTATTTGTATAAATATTTGTTTTGTACACATACCTACAAATGGTTTATTTTCAGAGCTAAGAATTTTGTCCAGTTTAATTGAATTATCCTGTTAGTTATGATTTGTTATAAAATGCATAAGATAACAAAGGAGCTGTAGACACAAACCAGGCTGGTGAATGTGGTGGCGTAGTATAAGGACTCCAGAGCAAGAGGTCCCTGGTTCGAGACCTACTTTCGGCATGCAGTGTCCTTGACTTGAGCAAGACACTTTAAGATCCCCATAGTACTAGTTAATATCCAGGAAGTGGTGGCACCATTCTTACATGGCCGGGATGTTGAACCATATTAAACCTTGCCTGTGCATTATGTCTGTTTGTCCATCTGTCTGTCTGTTAGAAATTCAGTATCACTGCACTATTAGATGTACTGCAGGTAGAACTAGCAGTTGGCCTATCATCTGTTTGTCTCAGAAAGTTCAGTATCTTTGCACCATCCTGTGTACTGCAGATTGTGCAAAGTCTGCCCCAGTTTGACATAGGTTACTTACTATGTTGGCAAGCTGTTACCATGAAAAATGATTCCATGATCACCTGTTGAGACAAGTAATGAGCTGCCTCGTGGAAAAACCAACTGTGGTTTCCGACCAGGTCCCACACAAACTGGGCTGTACAGTCACAGAAGACGGCTAGAAGCTTGAAATTTTGGCAAAACGGCTTGTCTCACATGTGGCCAGAGCGGGGCTCGAACCCACACCAGACACAGCGGTGAGATGATCAAGTGATTAAGAAACAGCACTCTTAACCGCTCGGCCACGGCCGGGCCGCCTTGATTTGGTTTAGACCAGCCAGATGGCTACCTTGTAGGGAAAGAGCTAGTCATTCTGCTCTTAGAGTGTGTTGTCGGAAAAATGTTTCATGTAATGTTTCATGTACATGTTTTCTCTTTCCCACCTGGTGTCTATGTTGGGACTTTAAATTTAATTGCATCGATTCCTGGTCCCTCTGCTCTTACTTTGTATGATCATAGCTGTTGATAGGACCATAAGTTAACAATAATGTGCTTGAAAATGAAGTTAAGGTTTAAATGTTGAAGTTTTACGGTACATTTTTTATGGGACTCCAAAATCAAACAGTTGGAGCAAATTACTCTAAAAGTGGTGCTAATGAAAACTGGGGAGTGGATATGCTTTGGAACCTAGTCTGAATTGTGATTTTATTTACAGTGCTTGATATACAGTATTTGTATAGAAATGGGCGATCAAAAGATTGGGCTATATACCCATTACTGTATCTGTTGGTCACGCCAACCCGAGCAGGTGTAATATCATTTCACATCCTATGTATCTGAGTCGAAAATATTCTCCATTTAATTTCTTTAACTGATGGTGAATAAATTAAATGTCTTATCAAGTTTCTACTCCTAATGGCAAAATTTTACTTTCACTCATCGTTTTTACACTGTATCATCCTATATGAAAACGGTTTGGCCATTGCTTTAAAAAGTTTAGTGGCTGATTTAGAGGGGGTTCGGGTGGTTCGCTTGAACCTCCCTCTGGAACCTAATTATTTCATTTTCATGGGAAAATATAAAAAATCAGGTAATATGTAGAAAACGAACCCCCTCTTGATGGATTTGAACCCTCCCTTCCAGAAATCCTGGATCCGCCCCTGAAGTTGACGAAATTTGCTGTAAAGAAAAGACTGCCTTTTTCGTGTCTATTCTTTTTATACAACATGAACAGACTGGGTATGTAGTCTTGACTGGAATAGAAAAATAAATCTCTGTGCAGACACATTGTAAGAGCTCTATTTGTAGCCTAAGGAAAGTAACCTATTCTGCAGTTTCAAAGTGGGTTGATTAACTCCCTTCTTGGAAAAAATGTGACCTTATATATTTAGGCCATAGAAGAATAATTTAGGTCATTGGATAATTGTATTTAAATTTGATGAACATTAACTATGTACCCCATGTTGTTAGATTATGAAATTAATAACTTGGGTTACTCAATTTTACGGCCACTGAACATTTTTGATCTTTCTTATTTGTAACAGCTTACAGAGACTGCTGTGCTGATGACCTATGAGCTGCGTCATGAGAACACTGGATTATTGCCTATGCGAAAACAAAGGCGCAGATCAGCTGTGCAGTAACTGTACAGCTGATCAGTGCCTTTGTTTTCGTTACATGGATAGTACCAGGGAATAGCCTACAGGGCGACTAGGGAGAAATAGTCTCCCTAAATGAACAAACTTCTCATTTTCAGCTGAGGGAGAAGTGAAAATGTATAGAATATATAGGCAAACCTGAAATTCAAGTCCAAACTTCTCCCAAATTTTCTTGGGGAGAGACAAAACTTCTCCCTAAATTTCTTGTCTAGTTTGAACCCTGAGCACAATATATCAAAAGTTTCAAGCTTCTAGCATTCTTCTGTGACAGTACAGACCGGTCTGTGTCAGACCTGGTCGGAAACCCCGAAGACCGGTTTTCTTATATCAAAAAAATGCTCATATGGGGCATTTGCAAAAATTAGACTATCAAAATCAAAAGTTTTGCATTGTGTTTTACAAAGAAGGAAAGATGGGTTGGTCAAACTGATTGTCATGTTTGCTGTATCAGTATGAGAACATGTCATATTTTTGATATCTTTTAATAATGCACTTGAAATACCATAGTACTTAAAAACAAGGAACAACAATATTTCATCTACTTTTAAAGCATAATGCAGTTGAAAATGCTAATACATGCATTATAATGAGCTCAACTCCATTGCACATGCATGTTCAGTCTAAAACTGAATGTACATTTTTGGCCTATTGTTTGTAACAAAATGCTGTTTAGATGGTTTGTACTATTAGAAGGGTCAAAAAAAAAAAAAAAGAAACATTTTTCTGAAATAGGCCATAAAACGTTTATTAAAGAAAGATAAACTATTAAAAGAATTTATGACAAAGCAGTCCTTTCTATCCTTTACATTTAGGCCAAAAGTATCATTATCTTCCGTTTCATGTGTATGATTGAAAAGATCCATAGGCGAATTTACTCATTCAGTCTGGGTGGGAGAAAAGGGTGGGTTCCTGGGATAGTAAAGAAGACTAGTGACATTGATGTGTTTTTTTTTTGTTTTTTAACCTCCATTAGGGGTAAGAAAAATGCCGTTATTATACCTCATTAATATTCATTGGCTGAGTGTGGATTTTGATTGGTCCAGAGCAGGTCACGCGGAGGGTGCTATTTTGTCATGTCGCATGATCATATTACCCTCTGACGTCATATTTACCTAAAAGTTGCAGATGCACTTGAAGTCACATGCATTTGTCATGTGGCATGTCGCTAATTTGTTTAAAAAAATGGTTTGGTATAATAAAACAATTGTTGCCCTTGAGTGAGGGACATGATGATTTGTTCACCCTCGAAAGGATATATTGCCCTCGGGCAATATTTACCTGCCTTGGGTGAACAAATCGTCAATGTCACCCTCACTAAAGGGCAGCAGTTGTATATTATTATGTAGCTATACTGTAAATACTGAATTAAAACATTGGCTTGAGTGTGCAGGATCTGATATTGCCCATTTCTTGAAAATCAAAATACAATATAAAATAAATCAAAGAAATGATAATTACAATTCTCTTGGGGCCTTAAACTACTACTGAAATACCTGTGTGACATTGCCTATTTCATGAAAATCAAAAAAATATACAAAAATAAATCAATGAAACGATTATCGCAATTCTCTTGGCCTTAAACTACTACTGAAATACTTGTGTGACCAAATTATAAAGATAAACAGTTCTGAACCTGGGGCAGTCGAAATATGATTAACATCTTAGATCAATCACAAGATTTGTTTGTTATTAATATTAAGATTAATGATTAATTGTAGATTTAATCGTGGATCGTTAATCAAATGATTTCATTGATTGTATCAGTGTGAATAGGATTTTTGTTCATGACTTTTTGTGACTAAAAGTCTATGAAATTAATTGATGAAGATTGATCAAGTCGGGTGGAATTGATTCCAAAGTAAGGGCTAACTAGGTGAGTCATTTTATTTTAAAGATATTTTATTTGTACATGTAATTTCATACTTTTGCTTAAGTAAGGAATGATCCCATAAAGACCGCTAGCCACGTTTTTGTCTCACTTAACAAAATTTAACTTGGGGAAATTTAGAGACAAAATCTTGATTTAAATAAAGTCTCATCAGCCTGGAGCCAGTTGTTCAAAGCATCGTTAGCTTAACGATATCGTTAAGACATAAATTTGTTAAGCAAATATCAGCTAAAGTAACAAATACACTGTTATTTTTTGTTGAAAAAATGTGAGAATCCTTTGCAGTGCAAAGGCTGTTATTTTTTGTTGAAAAAATGTGAGAATCCTTTGCAGTGCAAAGGCTGTTATTTTTTGTTGAAAAAATGTGAGAATCCTTTGCAGTGCAAAGGATTCTCACATTTTTTCAACACAAAATAACAGCGTATTTGTAATATTAATGTTTATAATATAGTCATGAATTCCAAATTGTTGTACAATGTTGAGTAGCAGTTAATAAAAATAATTGTTAGATCCTTTGGAAGCAGTAAAACATAAAGCAGCTATTGTTTGTTCCTATTATTACTTTTTTGTGTAACGATCTTATAAGAATAATTGTATCATTTTCGATCCAATAGTTTTTTCACTATAATACTTCTAATATTCGCTTAATTGCTACGTTCACATTTACAGGGCTTTTTTATGCCCCTGTCACTTTGTATTTTTCCGCTAGTTTCTCATAACGTATCTGACGTGGCGCACTGTCACACATTGCGTTTTACGGTGCGCGACGTCATATACTTGTTTATTTATATCCCTGAAGAAGCCAATATGGCAAAACGTTGGATTTAATAAATCTGGACAGTTATTCGTGTTGGTGTTGTGTATTAATGAACTGTTAATATTAATGTTTGAAATTTTAACGAAACGTTTACTAACGACGTCGTTAGTTTTGAACAACTGGGCCCTGATAGACAAGAGAAGCCCTGTATCGAACTCACAATGCCCGGTTAACAAGGGTAGTGGTTTAACCACTCTGCAGTGGGAGAACTTCATAAGCCTACAAGTACAGTGTCAGTGGTCCATGATTAATAATCAATGCAACATTTTTTGCTGTTTTGAGTTGAATAAATACATTTTGTGCATTAGCCTCTTGGCTATATAAACCTCAAGATTTGTCTTCTTGCAATTGGCTTGTTAGGGATGAGGGTTGACTTTTCTTTCAGAATGTTAACTTATGTCTAAACCTTTTTTAAACAAATTAATATCACTTGATATTGCCTCAATTTCATTGTATAATACTCTTCTCTTAGATTGAAGTTTTAGATAGTTATGCTAATTTTGGAGAAAAATGTTTTATATTTTGACATCATTTGAATAAGACCTGGATACCAAGACTTTAAGGTATGAATAAGTAGTGTCAATCTAATGGCCTTCAAACTAATGCACCAGTCATTTGTAACCACTGCTCCCCCACCTACGGGGAAGGGCAGGGATTGTGACTTTTCAGCTTTCAGTGCCCTGCTATAAGCCTTGCTTGCCCCCAGGGGGCAAATTGGTGGTCAAAACTTTGCACTTTGCCCCTCCCTTCGCAATATAGAAAATCTCCCTGGGGTAAGGATCCTAATGTCAAAACCCCATCATTTCCCATGCACTGCGGGGACACTCGAAAAGTAATTGCCCTGCACTTGAGCCCAGCTATCCCCCACCCATCCCCATAGGTGTGTTGGGGGGGGGGGGGGGGGAGGGGGGCAGTGGTTACAAATGGCTGGTGCATAATTAGGGTTCAGTCTAACTCTAGCAACATGTTTAAGGATGCTTTGAGGTCACACTATCTAAGATCTTCATTTAAATTTGAAAACAGCTTTTTATAAAGGTAAAAGTCCTTTTATACAAGTATGTAAGTTTAGCTAAATCACCACTTCAACTTGTGATAGCGGCTTTGATTTTGTTTTAATATTGAAATTTAACGTAATAGCGTCTGTGTGTGAAATATGGGCCAATCGATGGTCGGATGGTTATGAACATTTTTGTTTCTCATAAATTATGCACTAGTCATGTAACCCCCGCCCCCCCCCCTCATAAATTATGCACTAGTCATGTAACCCCCGCCCCCCCCCCCCCCCCCCCCCCCCCCCCCCCCGCATGGCAGTGCGGGGAAAATACTTGGGGTTTGGTTTATATAGGCAAAAAGGGCAGTGAAATGAAAAAGAGCAGGCTGCGGGGGAAAACAGCAGTGGTTTAACCGCAATGAGCACTGAGCAGTCCCCGCAGGGTGGGGCTTTTAGCGGGGATTTGCTGGACCAAAAGTCAAAGTCTCTGCTATTTCCTGGGGGTGGGGTGGGGGAGGGGCGTGGTCATATATGACTAGTGCATTAGTTGTGAGTTTGTGGTGAAAGGATGGCATTCAGTACTGACATCTGCTTACAAAAGGTTTCTGCAGCATTAGGCTGAGGAAAAATACAGTTAGGATAACTGACTGTCCTGACATACATCTGAGACTATCCTGGCTGTTTAGATGGACATTATTTGAGCCGCCTCGTGGGAAAACCAACAATGTGGTTTCCGAACAGGACCGACACAAACCGGCCTGTACAACCACAGAAAAGAGCTAGAAGCTCTAAATTTCGGATTTAAGTAGAAGAGGAATAGTACTATCCGAATAGCGAAAACAAAGGCGCTGATCAGCTTCGCGGTTACAGCGAAGCTGATCTGCGCCTTTGTTTTCGCCTATGCAGATTGTTGGTTTTCTCACGAGGTGGCTCATTTAAAGTATTAACCACAGTTTACAGTAGCCTACCCAACCATTAGGGTACTGAAGGATGGCTCATAAAATTATATGACCCAGGGATGACATGACAGATAAAATTTAAGGAAGAAATACTAGTATCTCAAATTCTTTTTTCTTTGAAACTGGTGATGAGTTGTTAATGTGCTGTCATGAATATGTTCAGCATAATTGGTGGCCTGCTGAGTATTTGTCATTACCTCACATTATAGTTGTCCTTAGGCAGACATTAAGATTTTTTTGTGTGTAGTTTGCTTTAGAGTTGGTGGTTAATTTCTTCTTTTTTTTCTGTCTTTATTTTTGTCCATTTTGTCCTTTGTCATAGGTTGAGTCAGTGTAGACTTTTCAGCAAGGTGTTTAGGACAAATGTTTGTCCTTTTATGATGTGTCACATTAACATTGACCTAGGATTTGATTTAGGATTAAGGAAGTTCCTAGGGACAAGAATTCTTGATGAAACTGGGCCCAGATGTGAAAGTACAGGGCAACCTCAATATAAAGCTATCTTTGGGGTCTATGGAAACAGACTGTGTCATAAGTGAACCTGTTATAATGAGGTTATTAATTAGCAATAGACATATAGCAAAATAATAATTGAGTGACCATGTTGTATTGAAAACCACACTATAGTGAGACATGTTATAATGAGGTTCAACTGTATTATACACACATAAGTGTGAAAGCCCACTTTCATCACTAATTTTGTCCTAAGATGTGTCCTAAAGCTATTTAAACAATGCAAGTATAACCCATGTAGGACAAAGATAGGTCCTACATCATATGCTTTGATTAAATTGTGCCTTGATTTGAACATGACCAGCTCGAGTTTATGGTAGGTTTTGTGAATGATTCAAAGTGCACTGAAAAACTGTACTGCTCTTTTGTATTTTAGACCTGTCATAATCCACTAAGACTTCCAGGCCACATATCTTTTGTTGGGGCTATATATAGGTGTGCACACATAATCAAATCAATGTTAAATTGGAAAGTCAAACTAAAGAGACATAGTAGGAAAAATGGTTTGTTTAGTGGCCATATTCTCACATTATTTGCATTTGCCTAGTCTGAGCAAACAAAATTGCGCAATCAATCCTTAAAGGCCAAGCAAGTTATTTATATTTGGTTGTTGGACCCACTGCCTGTTTTTAGCACGTATATTTGATATAAATTTTATAACACATGAAGGTCAAAAGGACTTTGTATGTATGTGGCAAATTAGGGTGTTGCATGTATAAAAGCTGTCAAATTTATTAAGGAAGGGGTGATTTTCACGTTTTTGTTTTGTTTGCATGTTAAAAGGTTTTAATGAAAACTAAAACTATTCAATCTTTTCTTGTGCCCAGTGTGTTGAAATCATGAGCCAGTGAATAAGAACAAGGAATAGGTTATATGAGTTGAGAAGCAAGAAAATCGGCATTCAGAGTTTCCGACCAAGTCCCGCACAAACCGGCTTGTACACGCAAAGAAGAAGACGGCTAGGAGCTTGAAATTTCTGATTTAAAAAAAGAGTGATTGTACTATCTGTGTAGCGAAAGTCTTAATAGCACTTATCAGCTGTACAGTTACTGCACATCTGATCTGTGCCTTTACTTTGACATCTAGGCAAATATTTTGTTTTCTCATGATTCAGCTCATATTTGAATCTGGCCCTCAGAGTAGATGTTGTTGTTTTTTTTTCTATTTCCAACAAGGTTATGACGCATGTTGGCCTGTTTTGATTTTGTAACAGCTAGCAACCACCTTGCTCTGAGTTCTTAAATTTTGTTTTTGTTGTTAAGAATTATAAGGCTTATCATCCCTGTCAACAATTTTTCAGTCATGTCGGGATGTAATTACATGTACTATGTTGTATCAGAGTTGTGGAGTGAATATTCATCACTCAAGATATCCTGTGCTTAAGCAGGGTTCGAACCCTGGACTTCAAAGTCTGGAGTATGACGCTGTATAGCCAATAGGCTTTCACGCTCCTTAGGTCAGTCTTGTATTCATTTAACACAAACTTTAAATGTGAATAGTTCTTAATTAAGCAATTTTAGGTTTTAGAAAGAAAACTCCCATACTTTATTTCAAATTGCATACCTTTTAAAGTGCCACTTTAAGAAAATATACAAGGGATGTTAAACTTTTAAAGTAAACATCAGCTATCCTATTTCCTTAATGATGTAATGGAATACTCTTGAAATTTGTCTTGTAAACATTGGTTTTTGGGATTTTAATTTCAATTAGCCCACTTTGTTAAGGGCTGATTTTTGTCAATTTTAGTGTACACTTTAGGTCGTTACTAAAACACGGAACGGAACGGAACGGAATGACATTGTTTATAAATTACTAAAAAACGGAATAAGGAGAAATGTAAAATTGCTAAACAACGGAACAGTGACAAATGTCAAATTGCTAAAAAGCGGAATACTTATAAAGGAAAAATACTAAAATACGGAACAGCATGACGGAACAAGTTTGTATCTTTATTTTTGTTCTGTTTAACGGTTGTTTCCCATGTCCATCAATTATTTTGTAGAACAAGTAGGGCATATAAAAGACCGATCCTTTAGTAATACAGCATCTAAACCAAGGCATTCTGGGTGATACTCACTAGAGCATTGATCGCAAAGGAAGTAAGTGGTATGCGTGTCTGGCATATTGCAAACACAATACAACTTAATTTTTTCAATCTTTTTGATTGCCTTGTGTCTTTTGCTTGTTCCCTTTGCGGTAGGAAACAGCCGCATTTCTTTTTCTTCTAGACATTTCAGTAGATGTTCTCTTAATTTGCTTGGGATATATTGCTCCTTAGACGGATCGCGGCCAAATGCCAAAGCAGTAGCATTTGCTATGGCATAAAGGCCACAGTCGTTCCCATTTGTCTGCATGTAAACATTACTAAATTTCACTTTCAGTACTTTTTGCTCTGTTTTCACCAGGCTAGCAACTACAAGTTGCTCAATGTGAGGGAGGTCGTCAAATGCGGTGTCGTAAACACCGACCTCATCCTCCATACAGTTGATATTACTCACTGTCAACCAATGCGTTCCCTTGGTATTAGGACTCCTATTGATTATTTGGATGAACAATTTTTCATGCCGTTGAAAGTCGAGCTGAACGGCCAAAGTACACGACTGGAACCCTTCCAAGTCGGGGAATTGAAATTGGAGCAAATTCATGGCACTGTCTATAATGGTATCATTCATCCATCCTGACCGTTTTTGTATTAGATTTCTGTCATTCACATTTAAGTTGTGGAATAGTTTCTGTTTATCTGCCGGTACCCAAACTTCTAAGCTGTACCTTACATCTTTTAAGAGTTCAGGGGATTTGGGTGTTGATGACATTAAGTTTATGAATGAATACTCCGGCTCCTCTGTATTTACAGGTGACTGGTGTAGGGGTTCCATTTGCTGTTCCGTTTACTGTTCCGTCTGTTTCTGGATCAGTTTGCGATCTTCTATGATGTGTTCCGTTTCCATTTGTTGTTCCGTTTGGGTCTGTGTCTGTTTGGTTTCGTCGCGCTCGGCGTTAACTTGCTCCTCAAGCTCAATGAGCTCTTGAACGTATTTGTCTGAAAGTTGCGACTCATTCACTGGATGTATAATACTTTCTTCTAATCTGTTCACAACTTTTGGGCCGTTTTCTCCCGGGCTTTTGCTTGGTCGCTCTGGTATTTTTTCTGACAACCGCGATGTTTTTTTGTATCGCTAATTCATCCTCATGTATTTCCATTCTCTGTCCTAGCTTTACCCCTAGGATATGGACACAGTTCTTTTTTAAGTGGACAGGTACATGATTCTGTCGGGAAAAGTTTAACTGTGTAGACAGATTCTTGATCGGCAATGACAAAAACACCTAGCCGTGATGAAAATGAAATGTTGTCACTTGTTGCAAGTAATTTAGCCCTTAGCACCCTGCTGTTGTCTGCATCAGCTGATTTTGGAAAACCTACATCTGCATCACTTTCTTTGAGCACTCTATCTCTCAAGGAAGAAACTATGTCTTTCGGCTGGCACACCAGTTTTTTGGAGGCAAACTCTATTACGTCTGAGGCAAACCTATGAAAAGAAAATACAATAAGTCAAAAGGGTATACATACAAGAAGAAAACTGGAATATGTTCCGTGTGCGTTCCGTGTTGAATATACAACAGTTTTCCGTCAATAGAATCACCATGGAACGCATACGGAACATATTCCGTGTGCGTTCCGTAGCTAATATTCTACGGTGTTCCGTCAATAAAATCACCACGGAACGCATACGGAACGCATACGGAACATATTCTATAGAATAACCACGGAACACCTGCGGAACACACGCGGAACATGTTCCGTGTGCATTCCGTAGCTAATTTTCTACAGTGTTCCGTCAATAGAATCACCACGGAACACGTGGAACACACGCGGAACATGTTCCGTGTGCATTTCGTAGCTAATATTCTACAGTGTTCCGTCAATAGAATCACCACGGAACACACGGAACACTTTTATTAAAATGTACCTACCTTGAATATTTTGGCTTTAATCGAAATGTTCCAAGTTGAGCCTTGCCTCTTCTTATTTCTTCCAGGTAGAATCCTTGTATTAGCTTCAGAGACATCAAAAGAGAATCCAGTGGTACTTCCTTCCAGCTTTGGAAATCTTTTAATAGGAAGTTGAAGCCCTCAGACTGGTTTGTTGTTATACCATTCTTTGTGTCTAGCTTACACGAATTTGCAATGGACCATGCGCAGAAATATCCCAGCTTTGGTTCGACTGATTTCTTGAAATAGCGTGTAAACTCTTCATTCCACTGTTTCTCCATCTTCTTAATCATGTCTGCACACTGTCGTTCCGTTGTTGTTCTCAATATCTCATAAAGCTCATTGACATAGGTTGATCGTTCTACTTTGGGTAGGTTGTCAGTTAACCACCTTTGAACATCCTGTCGGAGATGGCGCCAGCATCCAATTTGCTTTAATGTCGTGTTTTCCCTGATAGCCTTAACTATGGCTGATTCCATATCAGTTACTATAGGCACACCTTTCAGAGGTTTCACTAACGATGACAGAATCTTGAAAAAATGTTCGTGTGTCTCGCTTAATTTTCTCTCGTGAATCAGGAAAAGACCAGCCACTAACGGGTTGTCTGTTAATACAACGTGCTTGAAGACCAGAGGAGACACATAAAACTCGCCCAAATTAAAAGTTGTATCATAGCTCAACAAGAGGTCTTCGTCTTTTAATTGTATGACGCTGTTGAGTTCCTGTATCATTTCAACTTCTCCAGCTACAACGCATAGATCTGGGTATGTAGATAGAAAGTGAATAAAGCCTCCCTCGTATGCCAATTCATGAGTATTATATATGGCATCCCGTGTTAAGCGAATCTCTTCCTGCTTGCTGGCTTTTGCATTGTGAAGTTGCTTTATGTTACGGGGCTTGGATATTGCATCATGACCTTCCACGTTTTCACAAACTAGATTTTTGTATACTATGTGCGGCTTTTCTACTTCTATTTTCTTCTGAATATCTTCCCTAACGGACGGTTTTGTTCTGAAGAAAGGTTCATTTTTGTTTGAATTCCCATGGGGCGTCATCACTGACAATGTTTCGTCACCAATGTAATGTATGATGATATTGCCTGCGCCGATAGGGAAATATACTTCCTTCCGAAATCCTTTATTCGCCCGGTTGTCAGCCTTGATGTAATAATATGACTTCAGATATTTCGGATTTGTGCGTGGCAGAGGCTTTTTATTTCCTTGGTTTGTCCATCTGAAATAACAGGGTAGATCTCAATCACCAGACCATTCATTTCAAGCACGAACAAAGCAAATATCACAATGCACTCGAAAATAAAGCACAGCATAATCAAATAGTTGTACTTACGTATGTCCGTCTGACTTCCAATCATCAATCCTCAGAGGGTCTTCTGTGCTGAACAGAAACAAGTCGCCACCAGAAGGGCGAAAAGGAATGTTCGTGACAGCTTCACTCGACTTAAATAAAGCCAATATTTCGGTGGTACCAAGTGGTAATTCCCGGACGAACTTCCCGTCTTTTGGATCAAGAGCGGCTTGTGCCATTCTTAATCTTTGAATCCAAACCCTAGTGATTAATATGTATTTTACATTTTATCCTAAAGATCTACAATGGTTATAGAAACAACGTAATGATTTGAGACGACGATGCTTAGCAACCTTTGACGTTACGTACTGTAATAATTGCGTTCCGTAAATGCGTTCCGTATTATCGTATAATTGTGTTCCGTATCGTTCCGACCATTTGCAATCCGAATGTTCCGTCTGTGTTCCGTATTCCGTAATATTCTGTGTTCCGTTTCGTTCCGCCTGTTCCGTCTTTTCGCATTCTGTTTGTTCCGTCTTTGTTTCGTATTCCATAATAATCTGTTCCGTAATGTTCCGCCTGTTCCGTCTTTTTTTCGTTCCGTCCCGTTCCGTCCCGTTCCGTGTTTTAGTAAATGCCTACACTTTAGATGGAGTTCTTCATGGTAAATCACCTTATTTTATGGACAGTCAAACTGTTTGTTTCTTTTTGCTCAACATGCAAGGCTGCTTGCCATGCGTCTGCTTGCCATGCAAGGAGTGCACTATGGACGCCATGTTTGGCTCATTTTAAACCCCTCCCGAACAACCTGTACTGATATTTTGTGAAGTATTGGCTGTCTTGTGGTCCTCCTTTCACGGCTAATATACACCAAACACTGGTAATCTGCCTGTGTGAGGATTGCTCAGGGTAAATATGGCTAGAATAATTTGCGATGATGCAAATTTAGCAGTTTATGGTATGTTTTTGGTTAGGCTTTAAACATTATGAGCCTCATCACCGGATTTTTGCTTATACGAAAACAAAGACACAGATCAGCCATGCAGTAACTGCACGGCTGCTCAGTGCCTTCCTTTTCTCTACAAGGATAGCACAATTCCTCTTCTTCTTAAATCAGAAATTTCAAGTTTCTAGCCTTTTTCTAAGACTGTACAGGTCGATTTGTGTCAGACCTGGTACTGGAAATCCCGAAGACCTGTTTTCTTGTCGTCGCGGCTCATATTAAACCATTGAGCTATAATCATGTATAGGGTACCATTGTGAACTCAAGATTCAATTTTACTGGACTTTTAAAAATGGAAGTAATTGTCCCAATAATGAATGAAAGTTTTCTTAAGTGTTAGATGTGTTAAAAGGATAAAGGGAGGAATTTTTGGACTGATAAATAAATAATTGAATTTCCTTATCTAGATCTCTTAACTTGTGAAAATAGGCTAAAAGTTATTCTAGTGTTTAACTATTTGGTAAAAGGTCTGGTCTATTATCATTGTGGATGGATATTTTGGATGATGGGCAAATAGGTGGTATGTATATGCAGCTAGTTTTCTTCTTTGGGTGTTCAGGAGCAAACAAGAGCATGTCCTTAATTTGATTCTTTGACCACACATCTAAACAGTTTGCACCGCTGTGAAATTTTTCTCATCCTTCTGTGTATGACAGATGATTAAAATTTGATATGGAAATACTTTGATAATCTTGTGGTTTGTAATTATCGTCACATTGTTTACGACTTACGACTTACGGTGTAGATAAAATGAGCCATGACGCGAAAACCGTCTTAGGCTTTCTGACCAGGCCTGACACACAAGCCTGTTGAATCGTAGGAGAAGGCTAAAGGCTTGACATTTTGGATTGAAGCAGCAGGATTGTACTATCTATGGAGCGAAAACAAAGGCGCTGATCAGCTGTGCATTTACTGCACAGCTGATCTGCGTCTTTGTTTTCGCTCAAGCAAAAAGCCGGTAAGTCCTGTAGATAAAATAATTGACACAGGTGTATACTCGTTATCTATGTTTGGAGAGCTGTCAGTGATGGCGATAAATAGAATATCGGATCTAATTTCATAAGTATGGGATGAGTCATTTTTAAGATGTGGACAAATTGTTTTAATATCATCTGTCTAATTTTAAAACAAAATCAACAATAATTATTTTGTCTGATACTTTTGTTGTTTTTAAAATCTTAGTAATACTATACATGGTAAGTGATGTGTTGGTACAGTTATTCACTTCACCATGATGTACTTGGGAAAACCTTCAGGCAGTTAACCAGTATTTGATGCCTATTATTTTACCAGTTTCGCAGTAGAGGGAAGAAATTCTTTCTGTTAAAGCCTAAGAATTAAGCCAGATATACCTGGTATCAATCTAGGGTCTGTCGCTTATGGCCTTGTCACACATAAACAAAAATCTCTTGACAGAGACTTGTGAATTAGAATTCATGATTGTGAAAAATTGTTTTTGTTTGTTTATTTATGTTCCAGTCAACAGCTATGGTCATGTTAGGATGTTAGCTGTTGAAAGGGATGTATTTAAAAATGAAGCAGTAAATCCAACAAACAAATTCCTTTTTGTAATAAAATCAAGGCTATGCTTGTTTATGTCAGGGATTTTTGCTTAATTGTGTTGTGACGAGGCTTTGAAGAGCTGAGCTATAATAAGTCCAGTTTGGATGAGACCAAAGCCAGTTTAGATAAAAAGTCCAGCTACTACTCCAGTTTGTGAGATCAAAACAACTAGAAGAAAGTGTTTGTCATTATTATGTGGCCACAGTTTACATTGTTTATTATCATTTAAGGTATTTAGACCATAATATCATAGGATTATGATTGTTGTTCAGTTTTGGCCAAAGGTTAAGCCAGGGATTTATTTAGTTCAAAGAGTACATTGTATAAGCATATTTGTCTGATACAGTACATAATGTTATAGGAACCAAAGGTTTTTATTGATATGTTTATTGTGTTTCTTCTATCAAAATGTAGTATGGGTCCTTGGCAAACTGGCATACCATAGCTAAACTTTAAAGCATTGATGTGTTTATGGTTGACAAAATGGTAAATATTAACTCATTTAAGCCTGGCGGCCTTTTTGTGGGACATAGGCAAACAGCATAGCCCCAGATGGGACGCCGCATCTGGGGCTGTTCTGTTTGCACAGAGAAATTTCATCCAAATATAAGATAAAAATATAAACTGCTCCTAACACCCCTAAAAATGAAAGTGGGCTCACCCAATTGATAATGATGGGAGAATCCATTTATCAAATATGGGTTAAGGCTTCTGGTTGATATGCTTCAAGTCCCATCACTTTTAGAACATTTAACATGCATGGTCCATTATTCTCCCAATATGCTGCAACTTTTGATTATACACCAGTCATTTGTATCGGTTTTAACTCTGATGAATCCCGGGGATGTGCCGGGGTTTTAATTTCCCGCCAATACACAGTCATATTATTTTAAATTAGATATTAATTGTATTTTGTAACATTTATGGTCCTTATTTAATATTTTGTAACATTTATGGTCCTTATTTGATTTGCAAATGTATCTGTATTTTTACATATATAAATTCAAGCCCCTCCTTCATATTTTTTTCATCGTTTCATCAGAACAACTCCCAGCTGTTCTTCCACATTATTGTCAGCCTCAGGGGAGCGGGGGCTTTTAGCAGGGATTTTACCACAAATCTGGCTCCTCAGTGCCTGGCTTTTAGTGGGGCTTTAAAAATTGAAAAGTTAAAAGCCCCGCTATTCCCCGGCCCTGGGGGAGCCAGGGATACAAATGACTGGTGCATTATGGCACTCCCTTGTCCTTCTTATGTTTCTAAACCATTTCATCTACCTGACTGCTCTACCTTTAGCCTTTTTGTCTCTGATAGAATTTCCAGTATTCTTGGTTGCAGAGAGCTTTATGCTGTACCATAGGACCCACCTGTTTGACCTTGAGGTCAAGGTCATGTTCATGGACTTCAAATTAGACTGATAGTTTATGAGGCATAGCATGATTCAGGCGAGCTGTGCTGTCCTGCAACAGCTCTTATTTTTTATCCAGGTAACTGATCTACCCGTCACCTTTTTCTCTCTCATTGATTTTCCATTATTCCTGGAATTTCAAACATCTCGGAATCAATATCCCTGTTTACAAATTGTCTCTGAATAACTGATTTTTATATTGACCCATTTCTTTAATCAGGTGAGGCGCAGAGAATCGAGAAAATGACGAGTATTCACCGAACATTTAGATATTAAAGTTTAAATTGATTGTACATACATTGGATTCTGGATGCCTTTTGAAATGCATGATCACATGAGTGTACCAACAATGTATGTTTGGACAATGAAGAAATATCTCAAAATTTTGATGACGAAAAATAATCATCAAAAACAATTTTTTATATGCAGTTTCCCTGCAGACAAAGCTCCACTCATGAGGTATTTTGTTTCTGGTGGTAATATTGTCATGATAGTTCTTGTTGATGTGATTTTAATGTTTGTTCTTTGTAATTAGCAAGTTTCCAGGAAATAAGGCTTTTCCTGAGTATGTCGACAAATAGTGAAAATAATTTCCTAGTGGAATTGATCTGATGCTTTCATTTATGCTCTAGGGAATAGAAAATCTCTGCTAAAAGCCCAACCCTACGGGGACTGCTCGTTGGTAAAACCAATGCTGTTTTCCCCTCGTAGCCTGCTATCTTTTTATTTCACAGCCTTGTTTTGCCACCACGTATTTCCACCCGCCCAGCTCATTTTCACGGCTATCCCCTGCCCTCCCCTGGTTGTGGGGGTAGGGGCCGTGGTTATTAATGACTCGTGCATTATGAAGGTTGTTGAAGCTGTCTTTCATGATGCCATTCTTCAACTGTTTGAATTGCTCTTGTTTGGTTATTTCTTACCTTAGTATTGTTGTTCAGTTGTGGTTTAATGTCCCACCAGTAGCTATGGGACTACAGTCCAAAGGATTGGGAGTGAAAAAATGGAGATTAGTTTTAGCCCAGGGACATCCCCAGGACACCTTGTTTCAATAATGACTTGCTTAACTCATTTAAGCCTGGTGTCCCTTTTATGGGACATAGCCAAACAGAATAGCCACCAGATGTGATGCCGCAGAACGCGGCGTCCCATCTGGCGCTATTCTGTTTGCTTAGAGAATTTTCATCGAAAAATTGAATAAAATTTAAAAATTACTCCTGACACCCCTAAAAATGAAAGTGGACTCACCCTAATGATAATGATGGGAAAATCCATTCGTCAAATATGGGTTAACCACTATGCTATCAAGTGAATGTCTCTGGGCATTGTATGTACAATATGTGTATCATTATGAAAACTTGCCCATGCAATATACAGAGATTTTTTCTGTTGTAATAAATGAAAATTTCATCAGAAAAATCTTGATATTTTTCTTACTTTTCCTCAAAACATAGATTGTGGGTACACGTTAGAACCGCCTCGCCGAGGCAGTTCTAACGAGTACCCACAATCTATGTTTCGGAGCAAAAATAAGAAAAATAGGTATACCCCTGCATACCCCAGTTTTGCTATATAAAAGTGGGGTTCAAGGGGGTATACATTACACGGATATGTTTTCCTGATGAAGCACACCAATGCCAGGAGTCACCTGTAAAGTAAGAATAGAGGGCCCATCAGGAATCCATGCAAGAAAATACATCACAAAACATTTTTCTGACAACACACTTGAAGAGCGAGATGACTAGCACTTTCCCAATAAGGTAGCCATCCTGCTATTATAAGTCTCAACAAAAACAAAGTAAACAATCACAACGGAGAGGCAGACAGAATCATAAACAGAAGATGTAACATGTAGATAAATCACCGCGCTGGAATGGCATGTTTTTATCAATGTTTTTATGGGGTAAAACCAAGGGCCCATTTGTTAAAAGTTAACGACATCTTTAATAACGATTCATTAAAATTTCAAACATGAATATTACAAATACACTGTTATTTTTTGTTGATAAAATGTGAGAATCCTTTGCAATGCAAAGGATTCTCACATTTTATCAACAAAAATAAGTGTATTTGCCTATGTAGTTGGCATTTTCTGAATGAGTTGAGGTCTTAACGATGATGTTAAGGGAACTTATGATGACATTAAGCAAACAAAGTTTTGAACAACCAGTCCCAGGCTGTCTGTACAATTAACTTGCACACCTTTGTCTCTGCAGGTGCAAAATATTTTTCTCATTATTTCATTATGCAAGATATAATAACGGTTCACTGTACGCATTAACACATAAAATGGATGAAGCTCGCTCTGCCGTTAAATATGATAAAGCCTCATCGTTGAATGAGCCGCTACTCCAGGAAACCAGTTTTTGCCTTTGCGAAAACAAAGACGCAGATCAGCTGTGCAGTAACTGCACAGCTGATCAGTGCCTTTGTTTTCGCTACAAAGATAGTACACTATATCTACTTCTTAAATCTTATATTTCAAGCTTCTAGCCTCCTTCTGTGATTATACAGACCGGTTTGTGTAAGACCTGGTGAGAAATCCTGTAGACTGGTTTTCTCACCTTGCGGCTCATTATGATAAAGCTTCATCGCATCACTAAGTTAGGTCATAAAGAACTTGTGTTTACCTTGGATTAATTACAGCCAGCCTCATGAGGATAAATCGATGGATTTCTTTTTGTCACGATTCTAAGCTTAATTCCGAGATCTCATTTGTGTGATTCTAGCATAAGGGTGGCGAAATAATCAAATTGAAAGTTTGTAGATGGTGTAAAATGAATAGAAACCTTTAAATTCCCATTGTGATATCACAATTTACACACGAGTTTAATTTGCAATTCGCAGATGGTTTGCATATGAATAATTTCTGCATAATTCTGTCATATTATACTTTGTATGATGACAGGATTCGAATTCATTTGAATAAATAAAGTAAATGTTGTGGTATTATGCGCAAATATGACATGCACAATTTAATGTTAATGCATGCACTTGAAAGAAACTAGGTTGTAATCCACACATATACAGGTACATAAAGATGTATAATTGAAAATAGGAAACTTTGGTAATGTTATGCAAGTTTTAATGGCATAAGAAATGTGCAATCGGATTGCAGAACTGAAGTGATCATATTCAGGACTACTTAAGTGATGACTTTGAAATGTAGAGGTGATTTGGAATCTGAGAGAGAGGTAAACTTCTTAAATAGGTGTATAGTTTTTTTTTGTTTGATTTTGAATTGTTGCTAAGGTCAAGTAAACACTTTTGCCGCTGTGCAAGCTTAGCTCAAATGCAGTTTACCTGTATTCAGCGCACATTCAGTTACCTCCCCCCCCCCCCCCCCCCCCATTTGTTAAGTCAGGATAAGCATTAGTTACAAACTGGCTAGGCAGGAATGGCGAAGCTGCCTGGGGAACAAATCCACCACCTACCCCTTCCAAAGTGGACACTCTAAGCACTGAGCTACATGGCACATAACTCATAAGCATTATTAGCTCACCTGAGCCGTCAGGCTCACAAGGTGAGCTTATAGTATACCCATGCTCCGTCGTCCGTCCGTCCGTCGTCCGTCCGTCGTCCACCATTTTCAAAGATCTTCTTCTCTGAAACAGCTTGGCCAATCAAAGCCAAATTTTACATGAAGCATCTATGGGAAGGGGGAACCAATGTGTATATAAATAATCCAGGTCACATGACCAAGATGGCCGCCATGCCCATATATGGTAAAAACCCTTCAAAAATCTTCTTCTCCGGAACCACTGGACCGATTTCAACCAAACTTGGCATGAAGCATCGATGACTCAAGTACTACAATGTGTATATAAATCATGACCTTGCGGTGACCTTGACCTATTTTACGGCAAGGTCAACATAGGTCGCCTTTGCATTTGAATGGGAAAAATTGTTAAATTGTCATTTAAAGGAAAAATCTTGCAGAAAATGAGCAGTAGGACTGAATATTAATGATTCTGAAAAAAATTGGGCACCAGGGGCTCATCCGCCCCCACCCCGGGGCAATATACATGTATATTATCATAATATTCAAACATCTTCTTCTCTGAAACCGCTTGGCCAATCAAAGCCAAATTTTACATGAAGCATCTATGGGAAGGGAGAACCAATGTGTATATAAATAATCCAGGTCACATGACCAAGATGGCCGCCATGCCCATATATGGTAAAAACCCTTCAAAAATCTTCTCCAGAACCAGTGGACCGATTTCAACAAAACTTGGTATGAAGCATCGATGGCTCATGCACTACAATGTGTATATAATTCATGACCTTTTGATGACCTTGACCTATTTTACGGCAAGGTCAACATAGGTCGCCAATGCATTTGAATGGGGAAAACTTTTAAAATGTAATTTAAAGTGAAAGTCTTGCAGGAAATGGGAAGTAGGACTGAATATTAATGATTCTGAAAAAAATTGGACCCCAGGGGCTCATGTGCCCCTACCCCGGGGCAATATACATGTATATTTCCATGATATTCAAACCTCTTCTCCTCTGAAATAGCTTGGCCAATCAAAGCCAAATTTTATGTGAAGCATCTATAGAATTGGGGAATCAATGTGTATATAAATGATTTAGGTCACATGACAAAGATGGCCGCCATGCCCATATATGGTAAAAACCCATCAGAAATCTTCTTCTCTGAAACCAATAGACAGATTTCAAGGAAACTTGGCGTGAAGCATCGATGGCTAAAGTACTCCAATGTATATATAAATCATGACCCTGTGATGACCTTGACCAAGTTTATGGCAAGGTCAACATGGGTTGCCTATGCATTTGAACTGGGAAAACTGTTAAAATGTCATTTGAAGGGAAAAGCCAGCAGGAAATTGGCAAATGGACAGAATATTGAAGATTCTGAAAAAAGAAAATGGCCCAAGGGCTTCATCTGCCCCTGCACTGGAGTTAAATACCATAATATTCAAACATGTTTATTGGTATATGCAGCAGATCTCAGGTGAGCGTTTACAGGACCATTGGTCCTCTGTATTTAAGATAATATTTATTCTGCAATTATAGATAATAGGCTGAGCATCCTGCTTCTAATCAGTATGCCTAAATGACTACTAATTGGGTTATCATATGAGCAGTGATGTGAGAAATCCAGTCTTCCAGGTTTCCATACTCACCTAACACATTAACCGGCCTGTATAGTCGCACAAAAAGGCTAGAAGCTTGAATTTTTTGGATTTTAGGAGAAGAGGAATTTATCTATGTGCTCATATCATATGGATAGAGTATATAATGCTTGTCTTTCATGAAATGGACGATTAGGTAGCTCAGATTTCTTTGTCCAGAAGCCTGTGTGACATTAATAAGTCACTTGCCTTGTATAAATGCACTAGTCATTTGTTACCATGGCCCCACACCCCTGCGGGATGGTGGGGGATAACCGTGGAAATTAGCAAGGCTTTGACCAAAGTTTTGCCACAGCAGTGGAGGGGAAATGAAAAGATAGCGGGGGGGGGGGGGGGGGGGGGGGGAACAGCAGTGATTTTACCAACAAGCAGTCCCCGCAGGGTGGGGCTTTTCAGGGATTTTCTGGGCCGAAAGGGCTGGGGGGCTGTGGTTACAAATGACTAGTGCATAAACCAGGCAGGCTGAGTTCTAGTTTTCTCTGTTGGTGGGATCAAACAAACAGATGTAGGGGAGCACTGTAGCCCAGTGGTAGGGTTCAGGACTCGGGACTGAGAGGTCCTGGGTTTGATAGATCATCTCCATCATTGTGTTTGAGCAGGACACAATAAGCTTCCCATATAGTGTTGGTCATGGAAGGTGTGGCTTTGACCCAACATTACTGAAAATTTATTACTGGGACATTACATCATATGAGCCGTGTCGTAAGAAAACAGGTTTATTGCCTATGCTAAAACAAAGGCGCTGATCAGTTTGCAGTAACTGCACAGCTGATCAGCCCCTTTAATTGTTTTCACTACATGGAATTAGTACAATCCCCATTCTTCTTAAATCCAAATTTTCAAGCTTCTAGCCTGCTTCTGTGACTGTACAGTCTGGTTTATATCAGTCCTGGTCAGAATCCCCGAAGACCAGTTTTCTTGCGTCGCGGCTCATATAATCTTGTTTGGATTTCATTGTGGTATTGCTTTTTAGAGAAAGACTATTTCATTCTTGTTTAAAACAATTTACATATGTTTTCTACTTTCCTTTTGATTGATTAATGCAAGTCACACAAAAGCTTCTTTGATCTAGCTAAAAATACACGAAAAGACAGCGTTTTGAATGTCTTCCGACTATAATTAGCGACTTAATTTTTCACCTGTCATTGTTTAGTATGTTAACACATGAAAACAAGACAATCTTAAATATTTTGCTCAGCTGATGAGCATCAAAATGCATTGGCTTGGACCCTATGGGCAGTTTGCCTTTATTACCTCAGGGTGAACATTTGTCACCAACATGACAGGCATATGTACCAGCTGGGTTTCAAACCCGCAACCTCTAGATCATGCTAAGCAAATACGCAATCCATTACATCACCACGGCTGTACAACCCAATGTCACATTATATTTTGTCTCAGTGACGCTCAGGCAGTAAATAAAAATTAAACTGAGATCCTTTAGGAGCAGTGAACATATTAATGAGAAAGGGGATGGGCGATACCGCGGTTTTGGCTGCTTAAGCCTCTTCAGTGACCCTATAGATTTGGCAACATTTACTGTATTTTGAAAGCTTTTTTTAAAACAAAGATATTTCAGGCAGCCCCCATGGCAGTGGCTTCTTTAACTAAGGATGCTGACGTCTTTACAGCTGCTAGTTTAGGGTCAAACTCTGCATGTGAGACAAGCCAAGTTTATTTGTTTGAATTGAGGCTTAACGTCCCAGTCAACAATTTTTCAGTCATGTCGGGACGGAGCCAACGCTTCCTGGGTTTAACCATTACCGTAGGGAGTTAATGTGTCTTGCTCAAGGACACAACACAGTGCCGCTTGTAGGGATCAAACCCAGGACCTCTAGATTTGGAGTGCGAAGCTCTACCAGCCGCTCCCTCAAGCCAAGTTCTGCTTTCAGATGTGCCAGGTGGTGTTTCCTGGGGTGTTCCCATTTTCATTTCATCTACTGATTGTCCCATCTCATACGAGCTGTAATCATAAAGAAAGGGACGTAAAAATGAATAAAAAAGCAGGCTTCTCATTTTTTTTTGTGACAGGGCTTACCGGTATGCTTATATCAGGTATTTCACGCCTATTAATTTTATTGTCTTTTTAAATGTATATCAAAGACTATTAAAAAAGATCTGATTTATCTAATGATAAAATGATAATTTTTATGTACATGGCTGTACGGAATGACAGAATATTTTGATAAATTATTTTTAAGGTGCTCTAGCTAAATATCTATCATAAATACTAAAATTTGGATTTTTAGCAGAATTCACAGACAGTAGGCGGGCAGAGGGTGTGGGGGGGGGGGGGTGTCATTTAAAGAATAGGTATTTGCAAATAATGCACCAGACATTGGGGCCCTGAGAAATAATGTTGGGTAGATGGGTAGAAGTCCCATTAAATGGTCCGGCAGCATGACCGTGACAGCTGTTGGGACACTAAGCCACATCTCAAACAAACAAACAAACACAACCGGTCATTTGAGCCGCATCGTGAGAAAACCGGATTTTTGCCTAGGCGAAAACAAAGGCACAGATCAGCTTCGCGGTAACCGCGAAGCTGATCAGCGCCTTTGTTTTTGCTACTCGGATAGTACAATTCCTCTTCTACTTAAATCCGAAATTTCAAGCTTCTAGCTCTTTTCTGAGCTTGTACAGGCCGGTTTGTGTCGGACCTGTTCAGAAACCCCGAAGACCGGTTTTCTCGCGTCGCGGCTCATTTGTATCCACAACCTCTACTATTGGGACTGGGAAAAAGCGGGGCTTTAGAGCCCTGACATGACTGAAAAATTGTCGAGTGGATAGGAAGGTTAATTCACAAAACAATTCAGTATGCAGTCCCTGTTAACCTTACATTGCATGCACTGAGTAGTTTGCCATGCCCAACATTTTGTGATTAGATGTTTTGCCAACTATTTGATTATAGTGAATGCATGGTTTAATATTGCAGAATATCAAATTGATCTCATATTGTCTCGTTTTATATAAATTGCTTTTTTGTGCAAACCCGTTTTACAAAGGGACTGACAAGCTGATCAGCTTCCGTTAAAATAAATTCTGGCCACAATATAACCTGTTTAGTTGGTCATACTGAGTCCGAGCACAAATGGTACAGTCTGCCTACTTCCTTAAACAGAAATGTCACTAAGTCTTCTGACTGAATGCCTTGCAGGCAGGTTTTCTTAAGACAATGCTCATGATATGAGCCGTGATGCGAGAAAAAGGGTCTTCAGGGTTTCCAATCAGGTCCGACACCAACCTGTATACCCACAGAAGAAAGCTAGAATCTTGAAGTTTCGGGTATTATTGGAGGAGGAATTGTACTATACATGTAGCGAAAACAAAGGCGCTGATCAGCTGTGCAGTTACTGCACAGCTGATCTGCACCTTTGTTTTTGCATAGTCAAAAATCCGGTTTTCTCAAGACGAAGCTCATGATATGCCATTCAGTTTAGACTACAGGAAAGCATTACAAAGATTGAACAATGGGTTTTGTTGCTGCAATAAAAAACAGATATTGATATGAGGATGTGCTTGCTCTAAGGACGAAATTACTCTCTTAGGGATTTTCAGAGCAAAACATTTCTTTTGTGATGTGCTCTAAAAGAGTAGTATGAAACATGATAAGATTGAACAATTAATGCACTCTGTAATATCAAAAAAAGCAGTTATATATTGATGTGAAATTTTTGCTAACAAAATATTCAGAGACCAAGGAACTTGTACCTCCCTTAGGGACTGTTCTGAGCAGTGGATGCTATGATGTATTTTCTACTTATGGATACTTATTCTCAAAAGCATTTTAAATTGATAAATAAGTTTGTCGAGAATGATTCTATGATGGCTTGTGGACATGTAGTCTGATTTTCAAAAATCAGAATTTCCAGCATTCACATAGACTTAAGACCAATTTTTTCATGAAGAAGCTTGTATCATGAAATATAATCAAGCTCTTGCATTACCCTGATTGTTCGGACATTATTTATTAATGGAGTATTACAATAAAATGAACTGCTAAATGCAAAAACTTGTTTAAGGATATTTGGTCATCAAAAACAGATGTGTGTGCACATTTAGATATTCTGGTCAATGCCTTCATCGTTTGGTACTTCTTAGATAGTGTGATTATCACGTTTCTATATGAGAAACACCAAATCGTGAACAAAATTAACAAGTTGCCATGCAGTCAAAAATGGTTTGAAACCATGAAGACATTTTTTGTTGAATTCGTGGAAATGGTTTATGGTTTGTGTCCCAAGTTTTGCTGCTGTTGCAAAACTAAAACATAGAATATGCTTTTAACCGAGCACTCATTTTCGCTCAAGTTTAAAATTGACTTCAAATATTGAAAAAAAAAAAGAAAGATGTAAAACAAACACTATGTATGCAATACATTTCATTTGTTATTGGATATGTTTTTAAATGACATTCGAACCTTCATGCGCCAGCTGCAATTGTACATGCATGGATTGGATATCATTTTTATGTAGTTTTTCACTCTCAGTGGTATAAAATGGATTTACATGTACAACATAACTTGAATGTGAGATTTTTAAACTAAAAATTAACTTGTACCTAAGGCATGTTAGGACAGTTTTTCCATTTTACCTATTATTGATGATGGTCAGTGAAAACAGTGAAAGGTTTCTTCACTAGTGAAATGTTTTATTCACTAACATGGTTTGGATAGTAGCTTGTTGTTCAGACAATAATCTACCAGAGGGCACGGGAGCTCAGGATTGTCCCAAGTGCCCCAGGGGCCAGGGAGAAAAAGATGGTAAAGAAATCAGGGTATGTTTCTATGGGCCACATCTTGAGAAAACTGGATTTTTGCCTGTGCAAAACAAAGGCGCAGATCAGCTTCGCAGTAACTGCGAAGCTGATCAGTGCCTTTGTTTTTGCTACATATAGATAGTACAATCTCTCTTCTTCTTATATCCAAAATTTTCTGTGTCTGTACAGGTCAGTTTGTGTCAGACCTGGCCGGAAACCCCGAAGACTGGTTTTCTTGCGTCACAGCTCATATGAATGTGAGGTCAATTTGTATTTGTAGCAAAATTTTGCACTACATGAATCTTAGTTTTAAGCTTTTAGTGATGCGCTAAGACAGGCCAGTTGTCAGTTACTGACAAAAGAATGTGCACTGAATACTGGAAAACTATCACAGCTAGGACTGGTATGCTGTAAGTTGTCTAGTTGTTTGAAAACAGGGTAACGAACCAGTCATTAAAATGAATTGAGCTGCGCAGTGAGATAACTGGTCTTCGGGGTGTCCAACCAGGTCCAACACAAACCGGACTGTACAGTCACAGAAGATGGCTACAAGCTTGAAATTTCGGATTTTAGAAGAAGAGGAATTGTACTATCCATGTAGCGAAAACAAAGGCGCTGATCAGCAATTACTGCACAGCTGATCTGCGGCCTTGTTTTCGCATAATTTATGCAAAATCCGGTTTTCTCATGAGGCGGATCATCTATAATTTAGCAGTACTGGTCAGAACTGTCACAAACATATGTATACATACACTTTCATTAGAGACATGATCAATAATTAGTAAATGAGAAACAAATTAGTCTAAGTAGCCATTAGTACTAATTACTGATTATGGTAAAGCTTATATGTAAGTACAATTCCAGCTTTTCTGTAAATAACAGCAGCTACAGATTGGACAACTTTCTGCAGTGTGGTGGCTCAAAAGGTTTTAGAACACCAGACTCTTGTACGTGTGAGAGATCTAGGGTTCAAAAGTGTTGATGGCACATAAAGGTGCATAACTGGCTGTTATGAAATTCGACAGTTTAGTTTTGCATGGGGCCCAGGCAGACAAACAAAATTAAAACTTGGGTATTGATCTCTTTTCTTTGTTAAGATTGGTGGCTTTTCTGGTAATGATTGGTGCAAGCAGGGTAAAAGACCAATTATAATAATAGCCCAGTCGCCCATGTCCCCGAAATTTTGGGCTGGGCTACTGAATTTTTGGACAAAGTATGCATACCCCTAATGATAAATATTGAATTTTGGTTGTCTGGACCCCTAAGTCAAAATTATTAGTCTTTATCCCTGGCAAATAAAAATCAAAACTTTCTGAGATCCTTTAAGAGCAGTGAACATGAGAATGGGGATGGGCCATACTATGGTTTCTCTTCAGTGACCCTTTAGATATGGCAACATGGAGCCAAAGGGAATTACTGTAATTTTTTCAACTTTCATCAGCGTAGTCAATACAAAGACTAGTATTATCTAAATTGGACCAAATATGTATATTAAATCTTGGTTAGAAAATGTATCTAAACCGATAATAATTTTCTGATTTCTTAGAATATCCTTGCTGATCTCTAAGGACCAAACAGAAAGCATAATCTGCACTATATATGATGTACAGGGAGACTTTTTAGGGCTGCCTCACGGCACATCACCAGCTGCAGTAATAGCATTACGTCACAAGAACTCTTCAATGTATTCTGACACCATCTTCTGTGCTTGTACAGCTTGGTTTGTGTCAGACCTGGTCAGAAACCTTTAAGACTGGTTTTCTCGTGCCGCGGCTCATTTGATGCTGTTTTGAAAGATAACATGGCGTGAACCCACTATTCAGGCTAATCTTTGATCCAAGGTGATGACTTGCGAATTAAATGGAAGGACTAAAAACTTTTAATCTGTCTCTTTAAACCAAGTTGTCTATGGTTTAATCAATCTTATTAAGTTGAACATACTTATAGAATTAATATTCAACCATTTATACATTATGATATTAAATGAGCCACGACGCGAGAAAACTGGTCTTTGGGGTTTCCGACAAGGTCCGACACAAACCAGCCTATACAGTCACAGAAACAGGTTCAATATAAGCTTGAAATTTCTGGGAATTGTACTAACTGTGTAGTGAAAATAAAGGCGCTTATCAGCTTCACAGTTACTGCACAGCTGAGCTGCGCCTTTGTTTTCGCATAGGCAAAAATGGCGTGGCTCAAATATGGATAATGTTTTTGAATGAGTGCCAGATAATAGTAGGCCAAAATGTTATTAAATCGCAGGACATATTTTATTTATATTTGCGATAATGTGTGTGGGCTATGCTGACAGAATTTTATTAATTGACATCCATATACTTTCATCAGCTAAAATGTCACAACATAATAGCTAAAAATGCCAAAAGAGGTAGAGTTGTCAGTTAATGGCAAATATTAAAGAAGTTTGCTGAGTACTCAGAATGCCATTTGGACACAAGTTAAATTGGGAACATTTGGTCTAAATTTGGCTTGTGTAAATGACCATTCTGATTTCTGCTACAGTAACACTAGTACTGGATGTAGAATATGAGACTGAGAAAAGATCGTGACCAAAAAAAGAATAATTATTCTGCTTCCAACTAGTCTGTGTCAAAAATTTTACCTCTGATACGTCTATTCCTATTTGTGATCTCCCCACGGCGAGGGCGCATATATAATTGAACAGGGCTGGAATCTTGTTGTTAATCGACCACACTTCTGGTCGTACTTGATTGGACGAGGCAGCTTGGATTGGGTCACCCTAAATACCGCATGCCGGCTCGGGTATGAAAGCTCACGTTGAACCGAGCTGTCAGAGTCCTTTTGGTCTGTGGTTATCGCCGTGGGTTTATACATGGTCATACAGTGAAATTAGTGCTGAGAGATCGCAAGCGTTTTGGAAATGCTTATACTTGTTCCAGACTATGTGCAGCCCTGCTATTTGACAAAGGATGTAAAGGCTGAACTGGGTCCTTGATTTTTACATCAGAATTTGTATGTTTTCAGGTCGAATGTAGCCCAGTCTATGCGACAGAAGATTAAAATATCAGACTGTGTCCCTGACTTTTAACCTTGAATTTTTGTCTATTTTCAGGTGAAGTGTAGCCCAGTCTATGTGACAGAGGATGAAAAGACAAAGCATGTGACAAAAACTGTGATAGCCCAGTCGACAAATCCCGAAGACAAGAAAAAGAGGTCTTCCAAATATAGTGTTGCTGTCGGATCCAGTTTTGGTCATGGTAAGCATAACCTTATTGCAGTACTTGTACCAATATTTTCCACATGATGTTAAGAAAAGGAATTTTTCAGCCCTTCTTCCTGATACTTTTGCAGTCTTTTGCAAAGACTTGGAACAACTGTGTTAAAAAATGACAGACAAGACACTGAAAGGAAAACATAATTGAGCCGCGTCCTGAGAAAATCAACAATGTGGTTTCTGAACCGGTCGGACTTAAACTGGTCTGTGCAGTCATAGAAAATAGCTTGAAGCTTGAAGTTATGGATTCAGAAAGAGGAGGGATTGTACTATCCATGTAGCGAAAATAAAGGCACTGATCGGCTTTGCAGTTACTGTTTGTTTTTAGCTCCCCTGTACGAAAGTACAGGAAGAGCTATTGCAGTCACCCCGGCGTCGGAGTTCGAATTTGAGCCAGATTCGACCCTGGACTGCGGAGTTAGCTGCCCTTGAATGTTTGAAAAATCAATTTTTAGTGTTGTGGCTACTCCAGCATCTTCAATTTTGATCAGATTTAAAAAAAAAAAAAACAAAAAAAAAAACACACTTTGTTCAGTGACTGTACTTGTTGACTCTTAGGTGAGCGATCGTTGCCCTTGGGCTACTTGGTTATTTTGCCCTATGCAGGTGCGATATAGACCTCCGCGGCGTTCTTGTTTATATGTCTATATCTCTTGAATATATAGTCTGACTGGTCAGCCGTCAAAATGAAGTATCATACCCAGTGGTTCATTTTGCCGTCTGACTCCAGCACATTGTCAAAAAGCCAAGCTGCCAGCCACTTTTGGGTGAAAGTCATTATTTACAGAATAACAAGTTTTTATACAAACAAATGGTGTAAAACATTGTAAAACAAAAAAATAAACAAACCTCCATTTGAAAATTCATAAAACATATCCAAATTTTGTTTATTTTGATGATTTTTTAAAAGAATCCATTCAACATGGCTGCATAAAAAAGTCATCTGGGAGGGGAGACAATTCTAACTGCGAGCTTCTAATTGGCTCTTAGAGCGTGCATGACCTCAGCACCCAGCCATCAACCAATCAGATTAGGAATTCCCATAAAATCAATGTCTAAAAACAGCTTGCAGAGATATTAATAGAACTTGGGAAATTTTGATAGTGTTGGAGTCAGACGTCAAAATGATAAATCAGTTATCAAAAATTCATTTTGACGGCTGACCCGCCAGACTATTGAATATATAGATAGATCAAGTTGATTCTTTGCATGTTGGCCTATATTGGTCTTAAGGTTTATGCTCTACCATCATGACTGACCTAAGTGACCTTGAGTTCAAGGTCAGAGACTTCAAAATTTTATGTCAAAGCTTTAGCTTAAAGTGTTTTGAACTGTATATTGCTGGAACAGACAGATGAATCTAGTTGATACTTTGCTGTTAGATATTATTCTTGAGTTTTATGCTGTACCATCTTGACTCACCCGAGGTCAAGGTCACAGACTTAGAAATTTTATGTTATAAGTTTATATCGAATATGTAGATGGCTGAAGTTGAAACTTTGTGTGTTGGTAGATATTGGTCTGAAGTTTTATGCTGTACCATAACGATCCACCTGAGGGACCTTGAGGTCATGGTATTAGATTAAGTGGCAAAGCACAAGACAGGCGAGGTACGCTGTCTTGCGACAGCTCTTATTGCATATGCAGATTGTTGATTTTCTCATGATTTGGCTCATATTAAAATCAGGAACATAATTTTATAGGATTTGGATGATATTTCACCCCATTTGCTAGTACTGTATTTTATTTCACACCTTTTGCCTCTATATTTCAGATCACACCTTCCTCAAAGACTCTGACCATGTGTTAAAAGAATTTGACAAAACAGAGGCTGAGAACAATCAGAAAACATCTCCTTTTTTCACACCTTTTTTGACAAATCATTTCACACCTTTTATTCTAAATTTTTGCAGTTCACACCTTTCTCAAAGACTCTGACCATGTGTTGAAAGAATTTGACAAGACAGAAGCAGAAGACAAGTGTTTACTGTTGATCAGAAAACCCAAGTCAGCATCAAAACAGGTATTGTGTAAAACAAATGAAAAATTCAATAAAATGAATAATATACAAATTTTCACTGAAGAGTGTGTCGTGGGGTCTAGTGGTAAAGTAAAGAGCTTCAGGAGGGATTGTTGGGGTGTGTCTTTGAGCAAGTCACATTTACTCTCCATAGAAAACATAGGAAAACATTGGCTCCATCGCAACATTGTCTCCATGTAAGAAAATTGTTCACTGTGATCTTAAGACTTTCACAAACAAATAAATTTTCCTTACCTGTCTATATCTTTCTCACACGTTTAAATGCCAACACATATTGCTTTCTTAACATGGTTCATTACAACACAGTTTTAGATATGTTGGACCCCAATTGGACCACTTTTGCTATATGTCTGTACATTTTACTCTTGTTATAACACAGATTGGATAGCTCTTGGACCCCAAAAATAGTGTTATAAAGCGGTTGAGGTGTATGTGTTGAGTATTAAAAAATTTACCAGTTTATCTACATAACATGATCAACGGAATTTTCTGTTTCAGATGTTTAAAGCTCATTCTTTGGCTACCCTGAATGTCACTGACCCTCAGCTTACCCTTCTTGATGGTACAACTAACAAACAAGAACACCACAGATTCTTCAAGCCTAAGGTAATTGTTTTGCAATTTAAATGCTGGTTAAGGCCTCATGTAAGTGGAAGTCCCTCAACATAGACTTGCGTTTAATTGCGAAAAAGAGGTTTTGTTTGTTTTGTTTATTTCTTTACGTTCCAGTCAACAGCGATGGTCATGTTGGGATTTAAGCTGTTGAGTGTTGACAGGGATGCAAGACAATAAATCAAACAAACAAAAAGTCTTTTTGCAGTCAGTTGAGGGACTTTCACATATGTGTGACAAGGTCTATAATGAAATATTTTCGAAACAATTAGCTGACCAAAACATGTTCTTTTACTGTAAAGATGGTATCATTCTCAGCAAGTTTACAGTCCTGTCTTGGAAACCAAGACATCATGGGAACTAAAAATTAAATACAAAGGAGAATTACATACTGTGCATACTAAAGAGTCAGTTTCTTCTCTCACATTGTAGAAGTTTTATCTGATATAGAGATCTAGTCAAGTTAAAAATCAGGGGCTAGTTGTTCAAAAATAATGATCTGTTAAAATTTCAAACATGAATATTACAAATACACTGTTATTTTTCGTTGATAATATGTGAGAATCTTTTGTAATGCAAAGGATTCTCACATTTTATCAACAAAAATTAACAGTGTATTTGCTTATGTAGTCGGCATTTACTTAACAAGTTGAGGTCTTAACGATGGCGTTAAGCTAACGAAGTTTTGAACAACTGGGCCCTGATATTAAACTTCAACATGCGGTACTAATTTACTGGTTCTCGTTTCAGCAAAAGAAGAAACCCGAGCTAAGCCTTCCCAGTCAGAGTGGAGCCGGGCACAAGCCCAGAAGCCAGTCTCAGGGTTCCCCTACCTCCGAGCGATCCTCGGTCAGCGGACATGACAGACGCGCAACCATCGATAACAGGATATCCGAGTCAAAGTTCTCCTATTTATACCCGTATGATGAAATGTTCTATCAAAAAAGTTCTGGTCTCACTAAATTGAAGAGTAACAGTGAAATTGCTTTAGATAGTAAAGAGATTAACAATAACAAAATGGGTGGTGGTTTTGCGAAACAAAGACCACGCGCAGCCCCGCCCCCTGTTCCAGCCAAAGAAAATAATAACAGTGCTGAAAAAATGAGAACTACTGCTAATGGTGTTAATTTTACTAATGAAAGTCAAAGTGTAGATAAAAGAAACAATAATAATAGGCCAGATTTGCTATCTAATGTCGAAAGTAAACTGAAATCGGCCAGAAGTTTCAATGATGATATTCACACAACGAACGACTCTCTGTGGAAAACTAACAGAAACTATGCAAAATATCCAAGCAATAAAAGTGAGAATTGGGATTCACAAGCAAGACGAAAGCATGATTCAGGATTTTTCAGTGATATTATGTCGCCGAGTGATAAAGTACAATATTCTACATTTAGGTCAGAGTTAGGTTCTAATGAATTGTATTTGAGTGATAAGAACATGGCGGGTAGTTCGACACCATTAAATCCAGGGAAAACTTTTGGAGCATATATAGAGAAACAAGATTTTACAAACAATAATGATATATCAGTGATTAAAGAAGTCAGTAATTCATATAGTAATGGACATGATTATGTTGATAATAGGGCTGTTGCAAGAACTGGGGGAAATGATACAATTCACACAAAACATGTGAAGGATTCCCGGCACACACAATCTGGGAAAAATTCAGACGGTTTACAAATGGACAATAATAGTGCAAGGAAGCCACACACTAGCCAAAGAACTCATCCATATAATAGCAATTCAGGAATACACCATGGTAATGTGAGTAGAATAGAAAGGCAAATAAGCCCTAAAACACAGTGTGTGAAAACTGCCCATGTAAACAATGCACATCTTGGTATAAATGGTCATGTGCACCATACACCACATAACCATGTCTCCAATATTGTCAAAACTGTGGAACATAATTCCAATTCAAGAAACAGGAATAGAATCAGTGAACATCACAGTCCAAACTCTAACTCGAGTACTAATGGCTGTGTACATAAACATAAAAATGTCGAAAGAAATTCGAGTGGTGGGTCGGGATCAAGTTCATCTTGTTCAAAGAGGCATTCATTTAGCCCAAAGCAGTCGGTTATAACGGATCATTCGCAAATCCATAAAATGCAGTCGCCAAAGGAATTTGTTCAAAGTCCAACTCAACCGTGGGCTGATGTAAGCCATCTTAAGACAAGGACTGTTGCAGAGAGTGATATTCATGATAATTCTGCTAAAATAAGGAATGATATGAATGAAAACATTGAAAATGAAGATCCTGTTTCTAGAGCACAGTCTCTGGGTGATTTAACTACAGGTTGTACATTTTCTGTCGTGGGTCAGAAAAAATCTGGTAGCGTTCAAGCCCTTACTGAAACTGAATTCACAGGATCTCAACTTGCCAAACACTTCAGGAAGTATCGTGAAATGAAACCTGATATTCATGGAAGTCTTCCTGGAAGGATGAAATGTACAGGGAATGAAACAAAGTCAAGGCCTAAGTTGGAGAATATGAATATTCAGCCGGAGGGTCAGTTGCAGGTGTACCAGTCTGGAATGGGAGGAAAATGCAAGAAACAACAGCCTCATTATGGATCATTGCAGCACTTGCCAATGTGTGAAACTAAGGATAATCATAGAGATTTACCTTCAGTGAGAAATCGCGAAAAAACGCCTATCAAACCTCGGCGGGCGCTTCCACAAGTGCCTGGGGATGTAGATGAGAAAAAGAGACAATATACGGACATGGTTAAATTGCAACTTGCCACTAGAAATAGTAATAGTCCTAATTCTAGAAACTCAAGTGATAATGAAAAAAGGCCATTTTCTGCTGAAGGTCGGGCAAGGTCAAGGTCAATTGATCAAGGCGGTGTAAGTGCAACTCCTTCATTTTCAGACAGAGAAGTTTCGGAATTACTTGCAGGAGGTGCTAGAGACCATCTATGGGTGAAGCCCACAAATGTTGTTAATAATAAGTGCAATAAAATAGCCAAACCAAAGAGTGAAGCAATCCCACCGGATGCTGTGTATGAGAATGACAAACTGTCACAATCCTATCCTTTATATAACAATGCTGGTACATTTGTTTCTCATGAACATAGCAATACACAAAATAGTGGAAGGCATTGTGAGTCAGGTCAGAATACGATCACCTCACAAAGTACTGTTGATTCAGGTTATATAACTGCCGACCCTGAATTGGAAAATAATACAATTTCTACCTCGAGCTATGCAAAAAGCCTGAAAGAATCCTCGAATAAACTGTTCAAATCTCCCAAGGGAGAGAACTCACAAGTTAAATTTTCCAAGGGAGAAAATTCTGAAGTGAACAAGCAGCACAGAGATCATGAAACTAGAAACTGGATTGAAAAACATCCTGGTACTTTTGTTTCTGAACTTAAAACAAACTTAAAGAGCCCAGATTATGAAAAAGCAAAGACAGATACAGAAATATATGCAAAAGATGGTCACAGAGCATTGAATGAAAAAGAAAATGTAAATCCAACGATTGTAGATGCTTCATATACCAGTCCAAAAAGACCACTAGCTCATAGAACTTCAGAAATTAGTGTTAAAGAAGCTGAAAAATTTAATCCAGAAAGAAAATATTTCAAACCAAAAGTGAAAGCTGTTTCTATGTCTTACGGTTTGAATCTTATTGACTCTAGCAATAACCAGGATAACAGTCTTCTGAAACTTCAGCCGAAATTCACAGGATCGTTAATGAATCTTACACATACTGAAACACATGGTTTATCAAATGCTCCTTCACTTGATTCATTAAAAGCTGAGGTCAATAAAAACTCAACACTTCCAGGCCATTGGAAATTTAGTGGAAATCGGACAGAATCAAGTCTGAAAATGCTAGGAAAACCAAGTTTATTCCAACTTCTTCAGAACTACAGTGTTTATCCTGTGAGGTTAAAAATTCCGCAGAATTTTACCTTATTGGATAATATTAGACTGATTGAATGTGAAGTGGTTCTACCATCTCCGTGGGAAAAAAAGGATGCAGGCTCTGTCACTAGTCCAAAAGGCAGCTATGCGAAACTTGGTGGACCAAATAGTGCTTTCAAGCCAGTTGTATCAGGGAGTTCGGCTATTGGGTCTGTTTCCATGGTAACTATAGTGGATGTATTTAATCAGATTGATAGTCTATACCAGCTGGGGCAGATTCAAAAAGGAGATCTGATTGTGGAGGTAGGTTTATTTTATTATTACAAAAGCTTTGCCATGCAATCAATATACAGAGATTTTTAAAACTGTAAAACATGATACATTTTGGTAGAAAAATTGTGATATTTTCTCTCTTATAGTGCTCAAAACATACATTGTAGGTGCACACTAGAACTGCCTCAGCAATGTGGTTCTAACGAATACCCACGATCTATGTTTTGGATCAAAAATAAGGAAAATTATATACCCCTGTAAAATAATATTAATTTTAGTAAAGCGAGGTGTAAGGGGGTATTAATTGCATGAACATGTACTCTTAATTGATGGAGGTTACCATGTGGTACATGTACTTGCAACATTCTATCAGCTAATCAATATCATTGCACTCCAATGTTTATACATAGTTAAAATTAAGTTGAACTGTTGAAGCTAAAATTCTCTGTGCCATATGTGGTGTAGCCACTCCCCCAGGGGTTGATCCTAGGCATATCCAGTCTTTCTGTGGGAGACTATATAATTTATAGAGGCACTGTTTCCATATGATGTTAGCTGTTGGTGGGCTGTTTAACTCAATTGAAGCTTTAAAATGCATATCATGAAGAAAAATATTGTTTTCTGTGACATGTGACCGTATGATTGGGTAAAAATATTCAATTTGAGCCTGTGCATGAGAAAACCAACAATTTGGGTTTATGACCAGATCCGACACAAACCAGGCTGTACAGTCACAGAATAAAGCTAGAAGCTTGAAACGTTGGATATAAGTAGAAGAGGAATTGTACTATCCGAGCGAAAACAAAGGTGCTTATCAGCTGTGCAGTTACTGCACAGCTGATCTGTGTCTTTGTTTTCGCTTATGCAAATTGTTGTTTTTCTCATGCGAAGGCTTAATTTTAGTTTTTATGGTTTGTTTCTAACCATTGCAGGTAAATGAGAGGTTAGTGATAGGAGATGACTTCAGAACATTGACCAATCTGCTACAGGCTTGCCAGGGGGAATTACTCTTGACAATTGCTAGAGATAAGGCTAGGGAAAGACAGGTAATCTTTTTGGGAGTCCTAACTCTTTTCTAAGAAATATGAAAAACAAAATTGAAAGCTAGTTTAAATTCAGATGCCCATCATTATCTTATATTGTTTGATTTGCAGCTAAATTATTAACCATCATAAGGAGCATTGGCAGGGAAAGAAATAAATGTTGAAGAAATAATGCTGATCTATCAAACTAACATCTCCAGATGGTTATGAGTGAAAAAAGCTTGAAAGCAAAATGAAATATAACATTGTTGACATTCTGTATATTGTGCAGATTCATTACGAGCTCCAAGTTTGACTTGAGCTAAAACTTAGTCTTTACATTGCAACTCAGTAGCTGTTATAATACTCAGATTTTTAGCTCACCTGAGCCGTTAGGCTCACAAGGTGAGCTTATAGTATACCCATGCTCCGTCGTCCGTCCGTCCGTCGTCCGTCCGTCCGTCGTCCGTCGTCCACCATTTTCAAAGATCTTCTTCTCTGAAACCGCTTGGCCAATCAAAGCCAAATTTTACATGAAGCATCTATGGGAAGGGGGAACCAATGTGTATTTAAATAATCCAGGTCACATGACCAAGATGGCCGCCATGCCCATATATGGTAAAAACCCTTCAAAAATCTTCTTCTCCGGAACCACTGGACCGATTTCAACCAAACTTGGCATGAAGCATCGATGACTCAAGTACTACAATGTGTATATAAATCATGACCTTGCGGTGACCTTGACCTATTTTACGGCAAGGTCAACATAGGTCGCCTTTGCATTTGAATGGGAAAAATTGTTAAATTGTCATTTAAAGGAAAAATCTTGCAGAAAATGAGCAGTAGGACTGAATATTAATGATTCTGAAAAAAATTGGGCACCAGGGGCTCATCCGCCCCCACCCCGGGGCAATATACATGTATATTATCATAATATTCAAACATCTTCTTCTCTGAAACCGCTTGGCCAATCAAAGCCAAATTTTACATGAAGCATCTATGGGAAGGGGGAACCAATGTGTATATAAATAATCCAGGTCACATGACCAAGATGGCCGCCATGCCCATATATGGTAAAAACCCTTCAAAAATCTTCTTCTCCAGAACCGGCTGACCGATTTCAACGAAACTTGGCATGAAGCATCGATGGCTCAAGCACTACAATGTGTATATAAATCATGACCTTGTGATGACCTTGACCTATTTTACGGCAAGGTCAACATAGGTCGCCAATGCATTTGAATGGGGAAAACTTTTAAAATGTCATTTAAAGTGAAAGTCTTGCAGGAAATGGGCAGTAGGACTGAAAATTAATGATTCTGAAAAAAATTGGACCCCAGGGGCTCATGTGCCCCCACCCCGGGGCAATATACATGTATATCTCCATAATATTCAAATGTCTTCTCCTCTGAAACCACTTGGCCAATCAAAGCCAAATTTAATGTGAAGCATTAATAGGAAGGGGTAACAAATATGTAGATAAAAAATCCAGGTCACATGACCAAGATGGCCGCCATGCCCATATATGGTAAAAACCCTTCAAAAATCTTCTTCTCCAGAACCGGTCGACCGATTTCAACGAAACTTGGCATGAAGCATCGATGGCTCAAGCACTACAATGTGTGTATAAATCATGACCCTGTGATGACCTTGACCTATTTTACGGCAAGGTCAACATAGGTCGCCAATGCATTTGAATGGGGAAAACTTTTAAAATGTCATTTAAAGTGAAAGTCTTGCAGGAAATGGGAAGTAGGACTGAATATTAATGATTCTGAAAAACATTGGACCCCAGGGGCTCATGTGCCCCCACCCCGGGGCAATATACATGTATATTTCCATGATATTCAAACGTCTTCTCCTCTGAAACCGCTTGGCCAATCAAAGCCAAATTTTATGTGATGCATCTATAAAATTGGGGAATCAATGTGTATATAAATAATCTAGGTCACATGACAAAGATGGTCGCCATGCCCATATATGGTAAAAACCCATCAAAATTCTTCTTCTCTGAAACCAATGAACTGATTTCAAGGAAACTTGGCGTGAAGCATCGATGGCTAAAGTACTCCAATGTATATATAGATCAAGACCCTGTGATGACCTTGACCAAGTTTATGGCAAGGTCAACATGGGTTGCCTATGCATTTGAATTGGGAAAACTGTTAAAGTGTCATTTGAAGGGAAAAGCCAGCATGAAATTGGCAAATGGACAGAATATTGTCTGAAGAAAGAAAATGGCCCAAGGGCTTCATCTGCCCCTGCACTGGAGTTAAATACCATAATATTCAAACATGTTTATTGGTATATGCAGTAGATCTCAGGTGAGCGTTTACAGGACCATTGGTCCTCTGGTTTTCTCTCAGAAAATGAATGTCTCAAATCAAGTTGATCTCCGACAAATGGAAGCCAAGATCGCTCAGCTCACTAAGGAAGTTCGGAAAAAAGACAGAACGTTACAGCAGCTAAACTCCCTGTTACCATGGAAACAACTAAGTGCCGACAGTGGACAGGATAATTCGGAGGAAATATGCAATTTAAGCGAGGATGAATTTATAGTTTAGTGTTGAAATTATACTTGGAATGGTTCACTGTAAACCAATTTATATTTGGAGTAATTTATTTTCAAGAAAAAGAAAATTTTACAAAAATATATATAGCTGTGAAATTGTCCATTTTGATATGGTGTACATTATTTTTGTGTTGACCAATTCCAATTGTCGAAAATTAGTTGAGAAGAAAGCATTCTTAAAGACAAAATTGCGAAATAGTCACCAAAATAAGTTTCATGTATTATCATAAGAATGAGTGTTAGCCACCAAAGTTTTTATCATAAGACTAATTTCTTTCCAACAGACATGTTTATAGTCTTTATAATGTAGCACAGTTTTCGACTGTGTTATTTTGGTCAGTTCATTAACCAAGATATCCTGCCAATTCAAGATTGCAATAGTTTCTCTCCTGTTAGGACTGCCATAAAATGTTATTTTGTATTGATGAAGTGATACTTAGAACTCTGCCAGTATTTTCTACAGTATTGAAGATTTTGTACTTTGTTGTTTCTACCTTTGTATGTCTGTCTTTTCTGAACCATGCCATTAGTCTTGTGGTGTATATTTGAGAGTAATACTTAAAAAACTTTTATATAGATGGTCATTTCATATGAAATTTATTAAATGAGCCTTCGGCAAGTTTAATAAATTTCATATGAAATGACCACGAGTGTAAGATTCGTTTTATCATATGACGTCTTAAATATGATTCTATCGCCTTTAAAATGGACATATTTCCAATGAAAATTAACATTGTTGTTACGGACGTCGTCAATGACGTCAATTCCCGCAAATGTGTTAATACACGTGTGGTCATAACACTTTTATTACATGACATTATCCACTGGAAAACAGCGACATCATATGATAAATTATAGTTATTCACTAGGGACATGTTAATTTTTATTAAGAATGCAAATTTTACCATGAATAATGAATAAATAATCATTTAAAGGGAAGTGCAGTGACCTAGTGGTAGAGTGTTGGTCTCAAGAGCAAATACATAAGGGCTTTGAAACCTACGTCATGTTGTGCAATCAAGTAAGACACAACATACTGCTTTTTGCAGTTGCAAAAACAAACACACAGATCAGCTAGTTACAGCTAATAAGTGCCTTTGTTTTTGCTATACAAATAGTACAATCCCTCTTCTATTTATATCCAAAATTTCAAGCTTCTTGCCTGCTTCTGTGACAGTGTAGGCTGGTTTGAGTGGGACCTGGTCAGAAACCCTGAAGACCGGTTTTCTCGCATCGCGGCTCATATGTAAACATGTCTAGGATTTTCAAGAAGGTCTTATACAAACTTTTAAGATTTAAAATTAGAAGCATTACTCTCCCTTAATACAAACAAAGTTGAATATAGCTGATCTACACGCTTGGGCACTTTCAACGTCAACCAGAGTATCTTGTTTTGTAAGTCGAACACACCGGATTGCATTAATAAGCATGCGGGGTCGAGCCTTTACGCATGGGTATTAATGTATTTTGACTTACAACTCTTTAAGTTTAGGTTGACATGAAGAAAATGCTTTCTGTTTTCACGGCATGGTTATGTCCCTTTGTTATTGATTACTTGTGTAATCTAGACTGCATTGAAATACACATACCTTCAAATTCTATCAGAGTGGTCTTGTGTTGTCATTTACTTTCCCGAATTTTATTCGGCCTTCATCAGGAAAACATGTCCATGTAATATATACCCCCTTTTTACGCAAGTTTTATATAGCAAAACTGGGGTATGCAGAGGTATACCTATTTTTCTTATTTTTGCTCCAAAACATAAATTGTAGGTACTTGTTAGAACTGCCTCGATAAGGCTGTTCTAACGTGTACCCACAATCTATGTTTTGAGCAAAAATAAGAAAATATCAAAAATTTTCTACTGAAAAACTTAAGAGAAATCTGTATATTACATGGGCATGTTTTCGTAATGTTGCATTTTGGCAGTAGCCTCAGCCCGTCAGGCGGGCCTGTTAGAGATAGAACTACTTGATGTCTCTCTGTCAGTCAGGTTCCGAGGTTATAAAACTTTTTCATGCTCAACTCAGCTGAGCATAAAATTTAAACTGCTCATAAATACCAAAAATAGCCCAAATATAATTATTTAAATTGAAGGTTGAGAAGTCTCAGAGCCAGTAATTTATCCTGCTTATAAATGTTAAAATGCCAACAGTTGTTGGCATTTTAACATTTATGATCAGAATAAATTTTGGTCTCAGCTGAGTTGAGCATAAAGAAATTTTTATCTAGGGACCTTACTGACCATCTGGATACTGGTTTTAAAACTGCGAAGTAGAACTGAGCCTGCCCAGGAAAACTGGTTATATCCAAACACCCATTAATTGTGTGATGATATATTGTCGCACGGATGTTGTGACATCACGATGTTGGTCAAAATCCTGTAAAAATGAGGTGATGTCACGATGCCCATGGGGATGCCATGGTTGTCGACTGGGTTTTTAAACAGAAAAACAAACCGTTCCTTTGTAGTACACCACAACCTCTTTATAACACTATTGTTGGGGTCCAAGCCAATTTCCGTGTTAGCTATCCAATCTGTGTTATAACGAGAGTAAAATGTATAGACATATAGCAAAAATAGCCAAACTGGGGTCAAACAGTGACCAGTGGTATATCCAAAACCGTGATGTAATGGAGTTATAAAGAGGTCCAGGTGTATATAGAAATGAAATGGGTAACAATGGGCCAGCATGGTGGCAGCACATTTGCGCACATTTTTTAAAGAAATGTGTTTCATTTGCACACAATTTTCCCAGGTAAACATTCATTTGCACACACAATTTCTCCAGGTAAATGTTACATTTGCTCACATCAGATTTTCTCAGGTAAATGGTATGCTTGTGTGTGCAAGTCAAGGGAATACACCAGAAAGGAGTTCGTCAGACGTCAGCCTATGGTGATTATGTGAATTAAAACTCGGAGAAAGTATAAAGACAGTGCATGATGATGTCAAATGAACAAATCAAAATGCCGCAATATGTAAATGTAACTAAAACTAAAAATTGATATTTAAATGACCAAGTAAGTCTGTTCGGACTCTTCCACCATCAGGTCGGTAAACAGGGGTAACAGTGCTTATTAGCTCACCTGAGCCAAAGGCTCACAAGGTGAGCTTATAGGATGGCCATGCTCCGTTGTCCTTCCGTTCGTCTTCTGTCCACAATTTCAAAGATCTCCTCTGAAACCGCTTGGCCAATCAAAGCCAAACTTCATGTGGAGCATCCTTAGGAAGGGGGAACGAAAGTTTATATAAATGGTCCAGGTCACATGACCAAGATGGCCGACATGGCTATAAATAGCAAAAACCTTCAAAAATCTTCTTCTCCAGAACCAGTGGGCCGATTTCCACAAAACTTGGTATGTAGCATCGAGGACGCGGGCCCATCATAGTTTATATAAATCATGACCCTAGAATGACCTTGACCTATTTTACGGCAAAGTCAACTTAGGTCACCAATGCATTTGAATGGGAAAAAATGGTAAAATGCTATTTAATGGGTAAAACTTACTGGGAATAGGCAAATGGACAAAAGATTAATGTTAATGGAAAATTTTAGCCCCTGGAGGGTTGTCTGCCCCTGCCCCGGGGCTATATACATGTATATTTCCATAATAATGAAACATCTCCCCTGAAACCGCTTGGCCAATCAAAGCCAAACTTCATATGGAGCATCCTTGGGAAGGGGGAAAGAAAGTTTATATAAATTGTCAAGGTCACATGACCAAGATGGCCACCATGGCTATAAATAGAAAAAAAAAATCTTCTTCTCCAGAACCAGAAGGCCAATGATTTTGAAACTTGGTGTGAAGCATCAGTGACTGGAGCTCTACAAAGTCTATATAAATCATGACCCTGGGATGACCTTGACCTAATTTAAGGCAAGGTCAACATAGGTCGCTCATGCATTTGAATGGGGAAAAGTGCTAAAATATCATTTGTAGGGAAAAACTTGCAGGAAATGGGCAAATGGACTTAAGACTGATTCTGAAAAATTTGGACCCCAGGGGTCTGTCTGCCCCCACCCCGGGGCAATATACATGTATATTACAGTGATATTCAACGATCTTCTTCTCTGAAACTGCTTGGCCAATCAAAGCCAAACTTTATGAGGAGCATTGTTAGGAAGTGGGAATGAAAGTATTATAAATGGTCAAGGTCACATGACCAAGATGACTGCCATGGCTATAAATAGCAAAAACCTTTAAAGAACCAGAAGGCCTATGATTTTGAAACTTGGCATGAAGCATCATGCAATGGAGCTCTACAAAGTTTGTATAAATCGTGACCCTTGGATGACCTTGACCTACTTTATGGCAAGGTCAACTTAGGTCTCCCTTGGCATGCATTTGAATGGGGAAAATTGTTAAAATGTCCTTTGAAGGGCAAAACTTGCAGTAAATTGGCATATGGACTGAAGTTTTATGATTTTGAAAAAGAAATTGACTCCAGTGGTTGCTCTGACCCGGCCCTGGGGTTATATACATGCATATTACCATTCTATTCAAACAAGTTTATTGGTATATATCTCAGGTTTCAGGTGAGCGTTTACAGGACCATTGGTCCTCTGGTATTTTATTTATCATACCTTTTTAGTATAAAATATATAATAAAATACCAGCAGCTGGCCGAGGAAGAGGTACAAAAACATGCGTGCAAATGTAGCATTAAAATTGTGCGCAAATGATATACATTTCTGTGCGCAAATGAAAACTGTGCACAAACAAAATTTTTGAAAAATGTGCGCAAATGTATTAGCACCACCAGCATTTCTCATAAAAACCCTTGGTTTTCAGTTGGACAAAAGCAAATTGATGAAAAATCAAGTCAGAACTGCAAACACAGTCACAAAGAGGAAGTCAAAAAGTAAGCTATAATTGAGCTGCGTCATGAGAAAACCGGTCTTCGGGGTTTCCAACCAGGCCTGACACAAACTGGTCTGTGCAGCTACAGTAGATGGTTAGAAGCTTGAAATTTTGGATTTAGAAAGTAGAGGAATTGTTACTGCGAAGCTGATCTGTGCCTTTGCTTTCTCATAGGCAACTAGAAAATGTGTTTATGAAACACTATGCCCCCAACTGGTAAGCCACTTTCAAGATGTAAAAATGTCCAAAAAATGACTAAGTTCAAATTGTAAAAAAATTGACAAAAATTAATCTGAGGAGTATATCCCAACCACATGCATATCTTCAAAGCATGGTCACAATGTCTGCAAAGTTTCAAAAGTATCGGTATTAAATTGTAGGAGGAGTTGCGCACACAAGGTACCCTCTATCCATCCACTAAAATGCCCGAAAAAATGACTAAGTTCAAATTGTGAAAAAAATGGCAAAAAATAATCCAAGGATTATATCCAAACCACATGCATATCTTCAGACCATGCCCATAATACATGTTAAGTTTTAAATGAATTGGCATGAAACTGTAAGAGGAGTTGCGCACACAAGGGACCCACTGCCCATTCACTTTCATTGTCAAAATGCCCGAAAAATGGCTAAGTTCAAATTGCGAAAAAAGTGACAAAAATTAATCTGAGGATTATATCCAAACCACATGCATATCTTCAAAGCATGGTCACAACATCTGTAAAGTTTCAAGAGAATCAGAATAAAACTGTAGGAGGAGTTGCGCACACAATGTATCCACTATCTATTCACTTTATCAAGAATTAAAAAGGGAAATAACTCTCACAGAATTGGCCCCTAGCCCCTTGAATTTACCTGAAAGACAAAATACGGGTCCTCTTAATTTTCATATACAGACTACATACCAAATTTCAAGATCCTAGCTCTAACGGTTCCTGACCAAGTGCTCACGCATCACAGACTGACTGACTGACTGCACTCACTGCACTGCACGGACAGACCCAAACCAATATGCCCCCTCAACTTCTTCCGAAGTTGGGGCCGAAGTTGGGGGCATAAAAATCCGGTTTTCTCATGACGTGGCTCAGTTGGGAAGAAGTGCAATCATGAACAAATTTATGGCCCTAGAAAGAAAAAAAAATGAGGAGCAATTAACCATCTGCTCACAAATGATGCAGAAACTAGGCCAGGAGTTGCAAGAAAGATGATAAATTCAAACGGCCATTAAATTTGTACATTTGGTCAAATCTTTTTGAAATCGTTCACACAAATATAGATAGTGATATCGGTATACAACACTGGCACATTAAGATTTCATAGATGCATGTATGTGTCTAGATTGGGATTTTAACTTTGATTGTAACAATTCATTGTCTTTCTTTCTTATTAAATTTTCAAAAACAACAACATTAAGAAACTAACAATAATTGCCATTCACTTTTGTTTCTTAATCCGCAATTGTCTTTTATACAAGTCCTGAATATCACTTTTCAGAACTATACACTTGAATAAAATTCTATGCCAACATTTCAAAAGTTAGATTATATTCAAATACTTTAACTTTCTCTTTGTTTTTGTCAAATCGTAAGAACTATTTAATACCATAATAATGCAAAGTTTTCTTTTAAGTTGTTGATTTGCATTGATCAAATGGAAAGATAGCAGTCTGGTTTGAATTTATACTGTAACAGTATAAACAGTACTTGACCAGTACTTTGAATTGCCTCATCCTTTGAATTTTTAAGATAATTCTTGGTCTGTTGGATTAGGCAGAAATATTTAATGTTGATTTTAGAAGAATTCTTTATGGAAATATGGTACCTACTAAAAAGTCTCTGACAGTTGCATTATTAAAGGACATAGAAATTTTTAAAGCAAAATTTAGTATATTATAAAGTCTAGTTTTGCCGGTTAAAGAAGTGAACCTGTGAATTTCCCTTTAAAATTCTGAGTATTGGATTTACCTAATTAGAAAGTATAAAAAAATAGTAAAAATCATGTCTAAAATGGCACAGACATTGCTAACGCCAAGAACAAAGACATACTTGAAAGAAAATGAGGACATGCATACATGTAGCCTTTGCCTTAAACCATTTGTTGATCCGAAGATTCTCCTGTGCTTCCATAGTTTTTGCCACAACTGTTTGAAAGTTTACACTGAGAAGAACTGCTATAACAACAAGTTTGCGTGTCCACTATGTGCGCTAGAATGTATCTTGCCGCCAGGTGGCGTAGAGGAGCTTCAGACAAATTTTTATATCAAAGCCGCACAGACGAAATCCAATATTGCCGCAAATACGCCATGTGAGGTGTGCGAAGAGGGGTCGAGAGCTGAGAAGAGTTGCTTGGAATGCGAACAGAACATGTGCACAAACTGCTCCCGAGCACATCTTAAGATGACCTCATCAAGAGACCATCACCTTGTGTCCTTGACCGACAGAGGTCACGTAGGTGAAGGTCAAGTTATGAGCAAATCTTTCTGCGACAAGCACAAAGGCGATGAGTTGGTGTTTTATTGCCGAAAATGTCAGATTCCAATTTGCCTTCGCTGTAAAGTAACATCCCACGAGCAGCACACCAGCGAAGATTTATCTGATGTTGCCACGGAAACCAGAGTTCTCCTTAGCGACATGCTTAAAGGAGCTCAAACATGGCTGCCAACCATTCATGCACAGTTAAATGACATCACTTCCTATGGTGACCAATTGGAAACTTCAAGAGAAAAGCTGAAAGGGGAGATAATTCAACAAGCAAAGAGCTTACACAAGGAAATTGACACCCTGTCTCAGAGGCTTCTGGACGACGTGGAAGGGGAATATATGGTTGAAATGGCTAGACTAAGTGTCCGACGCAAGATGATCAGTGACAAGGCGACATCTTTCTCTATGCAACTTCACTCTGCAAATGAGGTAACTAATAATCAGTGTGGTTCGAAATAGAATTTTTTTTTTGTCACTTTGAATTAGTATAGGGGAATGTTGTGGCCTAGTGGTAGGGTGTCAGACCACTCTAAGAGGTCAGGGGTACAAGATCCCATCAGGATATAAAGCCTGTGCAATGTATAACCCTTCATACCCCACTTTTAAATAATACAACTGGGTTTTTAGGGGTATAAAATTATCCAAAATATAGATTGTGGGTACTCGTTAGAACCACCTTGGCGATGCGGTTCTAAGGTGTACCCACAATCAATTTTTTGAACATAGATATTGAAAAAATCAAAATTTTTCAAATAAAATTTTTTACAGCTTAAAAAAATCCCTGTATATTGCATGGACGAGTTTGCGTAATGCTCTCCATTTAGTTGTAGACAAGCGCCAAGTAAGTAATGTCCATCGCATCATAAATGAAGATGAACTTTAACGTGAATTGTGGTTTTTGTCAATTGAAACAATGTGTACTTAATGCAGTCTATAATTATAAGAACATGTTCAGATTTATATCATTCCTTTCTTAGGTTGTTAGCTATGGTTCTGATGCTGATATTGCCAGAAACAAGGACAAACTTGTCACCCAGTTAACAACCATGGCAAAATCAAAGCCTCCAAGCAGCTTGGTCCGACTGTCAATAGAATTTCAACCAGCAACAGAAAACCAGGAGGAATTTAAGGACATGTTTGGAGAGCTGAGTAAAACCAGGGATAGGGAGCCAGTTGTGAAGGTATATTCCTTTTTCAGAAAACAAATATGAAATGAGCCGTGACATGAGAAAACTACTTACTAGTCTTAGGGTTTCCGACCTGGTCTGACACAAACCGGTCTGTGCAGCTACAGAAGAGGGCTAGATGCTTGAAATTTTCGATTTAAGAAGATGAGGAATAGTACTATCCATGTAGCGAAAACAAAGGCGCTGATCGGCTGTGCACTTACTGCACAGTTGATCTGTGCCTTTGTTTTTGCATAGGCAAAACTGATTTTCTCGATTCGCAGCTCAAATATGAAATATTGCCATTATTTTTTTTTTGTTGATATGCCAAATTCATAAGGTGTACATAACATGTCCATCAGTGCATATCAGCACTTTGCTTTAAAAATCTAAGAACATTTTCTGTATGTAAGCTAGATAATTATTAGCTCACCTGAGCCGAAGGCTCACAGGTGAGCTTATAGTATACCCATGCTCCGGCGTCCGTCGTCCGTCGTCGTCCGTCGTCGTCCGTCGTTCACAATTTCAAAGATCTTCTCCTCTGAAACCGCTTGGCCAATCAAAGCCAAACTTCATGTGGAGCATCCTTAGAGAGGGGGAACTAAAGTTTATATAAATGGTCCAGGTCACATGACCAAGATGGCCACCATGGCTATAAATAGCAAAAACCTTTAAAAATCTTCTTCTCCAGAACCAGTGGGCAGATTTCCATGAAACTTGGTATGTAGCATTAGGGACGCGGGTCCATCATAGTTTATATAAATCATGACCCTGTGATGACCTTGACCTATTTTACGGCAAGGTCAACTTAGGTCGCCAATGCATTTGAATGGGAAAAAATGGTAAAATGCTATTTAATGGGTAAAACTTACTGGGAATAGGCAAATGGACAGAAGATTAATGTTAATAGAAAATTTTAGCCCCTGGGGGGTTGTCTGCCCCTGCCCCTGGGCTATATACATGTATATTTCCATAATAATGAAACATCTTCTCCCCTGAAACCACTTGGCCAATCAAAGCCAAACTTCATATGGAGCATCCTTGGGAAGGGGGAAAGAAAGTTTATATAAATGGTCAAGGTCACATGACCAAGATGGCTGCCATGGCTATAAATAGAAAAAACCTTTAAAAATCTTCTTCTCCAGAACCAGAAGGCCAATGATTTTGAAACTTAATGTGAAGCATCAGTGACTGGAGCTCTACAAAGTTTATATAAATCATGACCCTGGGATGACCTTGACCTATTTTACGGCAAGGTCAACATAGGTCGCTCATGCATTTGAATGGGGAAAAGTGTTAAAATGTCATTTGTAGGGAAAAACTTGCAGGAAATGGGCAAATGGACTTAATATTGATGATCCTGAAAAAATTTGGACACCAGGGGTCTGTCTGCCCCCACCCCGGGGCAATATACATGTATATTACAGTGATATTCAAAGATCTACTTCTCTGAAACTGCTAGGCCAATCAAAGCCAAACTTTATGAGGAGCATTGTTAGGAAGTGGGAATGAAAGTATATATAAATGGACAAGGTCACATGACCAAGATGGCCGTCATGGCTATAAATACCAAAAACCTCCAAAAATCCTCTTCTTTAGAACCAGAGGGCCTATGATTTTGAAACTTGACATGAAGGATCCGGGAGAGGAGTTCTATAAAGTTTATATAAATCATGACCCTGGGATGACCTTGACCTATTTTACTGCAAGGTCAACGTAGATCATCCATGCATTTGAATGGAGAAAAGTGTCAAAATGTCATTTATAGGGAAAAACATGCAGGATTTGAGTAAATGGACTGATGATTTATGATTCTCAAAAGAATTGGACTCCAGGGGTTGGTCAGGCAATGTACATGTATATTACCAAAATATATAAAGATCTTTTTGTCTGAAACCACATTGTATATCAAAGCCAAATTTCGTAGGGAGGATCTCTATGAAGGGGGTTCATAAATAATCCAGTCACATGTCCAAGATGGCAGCCATACCCATTATAATAAAAATCTATTTTTATTGCTTAGTCAACTTAAATTTTCTAGGCACATGAATGGAAGAAAATGGAGAAAAGGTAATTTATGAGGAAACTTGCTTGAAATAGTAGGAATATTTACAGATTTGTGTTTATAAAAACATTGGGGTTGACTGTCTATATCCTGGGGCTATATGCATGTATAAATCTGTAATATTCAAATTCTTATCTTGATCAAAATGGTTACCATACGTACATGCTAGAATATCTTTTTTTTTTAATTCATTTTGGACAAACCAATTTCTTTGAAATTACATATGATGGATGAAGAACTCAGGCGCACCATAGTTTACATAAGTGATGAGCAGGAGTCGACCTTGACCTATTTCATGACAACATCAATTTTTTTACTTTAATATCATGGAACTGCGACTGTCTTAGGATCATGTACAATGTAGGTAAATATTACTTTCATTCTATTTTCAGATGAATTGCCATACATTTGAGGTTGAAGTGCATGAAGATATGCTATAAAATAGATGGAAAGAATAGAGATAGAGATTAAGAACAGACACTGGTGATGCTGCTGAAGTAACAGATAAGTATCTTAGAAAATATTGATAAGGTGTCTACCTAGTGTGAACATGACATCCAAACAATGTTAGATCGAAGCCAGTGTGACTTTATAACATCACATTGACATTGATATGATGTTGTTATATCATGTGCTTGCTGGGTGGTTATATGAAATCTCAAATTAAGAAGCTAGAAATATCATACTTTCTGATCTGTTCAAGTGTTGAAAAAAGAGGCACATCAGCCTGTATAGTAGAGCAGCCGATCACTTCTTTTTTTAATACCCACAGTGCCCTCACTTCAGGTCAAATTCACTACACGATAAGCTTCAATAAAAGAGAAGCCATCTTTTATAATGCAACATGTTGTTCACTTCTTCAATAGTATGATATCTCTACATTCTATTTTGACGATTTCTTGGTAGGTTGGTATCTAAGCAATTCTACACATGACCTTTTCTTTCTATTTTCAGGTGAGTAGCCATGCCTAGACGGAAACAGTGGAGGAGGTCAGAGGAGAGAAGATCAGAGTGGGGAAAGAGGTCAAGAACAGATGGAGGAGATGGAGCAGTGTTGGACAGAAAGAGGCCAAGAGGTAAGTATACTGAAAGTCCGGAAAGGATGCCGGCAAAGACAAGTCCTGAAATGATGCAGGCAGGAAGTCCGGAAAGGATGCCGGCAAAGACAAGTCCTGAAATGATGCAGGCAGGAAGTCCGGAAAGGATGCCGGCAGAACAAAGTGAAAGTCCTGAAATGATGCAGGCACAAAGTCATGAAAAGAAACAGGTATATGATCAGAAACAGCCAGTTTACCGCACAGAATTAGACATGGAAAATATACAAAATAAACAGACTGAGTTCCACGATAAGAAGTTGTTAGAGAATGCTTTATTGACAAGTCCTGATTCAAAACATGTAAAGGTTAAAAAAGACAAGCAGGCAAACATCTGTCAGTTTAAACAGTTACTTAATGATCTTAGCAAGCTCATAGAAAATGTTAGCTCAAATGTGCAGACTGATTTTGATGCAGTATTTCTCGATACTTTTCCTGGTGTGGATGTTGATTATCAATCAAGGGTTGTTGAAAAATTGTCTGAAAGAGCAGATATAACAGTTTGTTCACAAAAAACAATGTTCAAACAACATGCTTGGCATGATAAAAATAATTTAGTACAGCAGCATTTCAACAGAGATTCATCGGAACAAGGGTTAGATAATGATGTGATGTGTTACGAAGCGGTAAGATCATCTGAACAATTGTGGAATGCAAGTTATTTGGTATTTGGAAGTTTTCATCAGAATGATGTCAGATTTTCTGAGCAATCAAGAGGATATCAGTGCACATGTAATGCATTATGTATGCTGTCTTACTCTTCCTGCCTTGATATTGAAAAGAGCTCTATATTAGACAAGGTGCTTAGTGAGGGAGATGTTCTATATCGGAGTGTTATAAACAAATTAAGAGAAGATGGAAAATTCATTCACCACCTGCTGACTTTAGAAGAAATTCCAGATGATTTTAAAGTGGAGATAGGGAAATTTACATCTGAGAAACTGCCGATTGTAAGTGGCGTGCTTTTAGATACTCAAAATCTGGGTTTGCCAACACTTCATGAAGTATTGCAATCAGTCTTTTTGTATACATCATCAGGTCTTTTAACCATTGGGGCCATATGCTCTGCTGTATTTAAAAAGAATGGCATGTATGTGTTTTTTGATTCTCATTCTCATGGAGAAAATGGACTTTCATCAAATGATGGTACATCCTGTTTGATAAATTTTACAAGTATCAATGACCTAGTTACATATATGTATGCATTTTATGACAGTTTAAATTTAGATACCAACACCAACTTACAGTTTGACTTCTTACCTATCAAAATTAAAAAAACTGAAGAAACACAGAGTTGTAAAGATCAAATGGAACATAATATGGAATCTTACTTCAATGATCAAAGGTTGAGACAGGCTCAGAAAGCACGAATAAAACTAAATAGTATGTCAAGCATATCAATGGCAGAATTAAAAAGAGCAATAGGATCAAAAAGAAAAAACAATCGCATGGAGTATTTTAAAAATTATAGAAGAAAATGTAGACAAAATGCAGCATTCAAAGCAAAAGAAAAACAATCAAAGCAATCTGTGAGAGCCAATCCTGTTTTTAAGGCCAAGGAAACTGTGTATCAGTTAAAATCAAAGCAATCAGCAAGAAAAGACCCTGTGTTCAGAACAAAAGAAAGAGAATCAAAGCAGTCTGCAAGGACAAATCCTACATTCAAAGCAAAAGAAAGAGAATCAAAGCAGTCTGTGAGAGCCAATCCTATTTTTAAAGCCAAGGAAACTGTGTATCAGTTGGAATCAAAGCAATCTGCAAGAAAAGACCCAGTGTTCAAAACAAAAGAAAAAGAATCAAAGCAATTTGCAAGGACAAATCCTGAATTCAAAGCAAAAGAAAGAGAATCAAAGCAATCTTTGAGAGCCAATCCTGTTTTTAAAGCCAAGGAAACTGTGTATCAGTTGGAATCAAAGCAATCTGCAAGAAAAGACCCAGTGTTCAAAACAAAAGAAAAAGAATCAAAGCAATTTGCAAGGACAAATCCTGAATTCAAAGCAAAAGAAAGAGAATCAAAGCAATCTTTGAGAGCCAATCCTGTTTTTAAAGCCAAGGAAACTGTGTATCAGTTGGAATCAAAGCAATTTGCAAGGACAAATCCTGCATTCAAAGCAAAAGAAAGAGAATCAAAGCAATCTGTGAGAGCCAATCCTGTGTTTAAAGCCAAGGAAACTGTGTATCAGTTGCAATCAAAGCAATCAGCAAGAAAAGACCCTGTGTTCAAAACAAAAGAAAGAAAATCAAAACAAATAGCAAGGGAAAATCAGACTTTTAATTCAAAGGAGAGAATATACCAGAATGCATCAAAAAAGAAGGCAAGGGAAAATCCTTATTTTCTTGAATGTGAGAGAATTAAGAAGCAACAAGTAAGGCAGGAAAAAAGAAAATTTGAAGATAATTCTGGAATTAATGTTCCTAGAAAAAGATGTAAGCATGACACAGATAGTGTTCCAAAACATCAGCACAAAGACTCTGAAAATATTGAAAATGCTATCAAACAATTTCATTCAGATATTTCCATTGGACCTTTGTATGTCTGTTCTTGTTGTCACCAGACATGGTTCAGGAAAAGTGTTTCTATGTTAAAGAATACCCATATTCCAGCAGAAAGTAAACGGCAGCATTGTACAAACTTTATATCTGTCAATGATAAAGAATGGATATGTCATACTTGCTTAAGTGCCTTAAGGGATAGTAAAATTCCCAAGCTATCAGTAACTAATGGAATGAAGTGGCCAATCAAGCCACCAGAGCTAAACTTACATCAATTAGAAGAAAGATTAATAGCACTGCGTATTCCATTTATGCAGATAAGAGAATTACCACGTGGTGGCCAGTACTCCTTGAAAGGAAATGTAATTAATGTACCTGTTGATATTCAGCCTACAATAAACTGTCTGCCAAGGCCAATGGATGATAATTTTACAGTTGCTATCCAGTTGAAAAAGAAACTTTCCTATAAAACGGTTGACTTTAAAGAAAATGTAAGACCATTAAGAGTTTTGACTGCTCTACATTGGCTTATGAACAACAGCAAGCTATACAAGAACTCTGGCATATTAATTGATGATGACTGGTTTCAGGAAGTTACTGAAAGTGCTGAGGAAACAGTCAGAGAATTTTTAGGAGTTTCAAGAGAACAAACTAATGACAAGCATAGTATGGAAAATGAAAAGCAGGAAGAAATCACAACTAAAAAGGACTCTGATGCACCAACTGATTATGATTCTGATCATTACAGCGAAATAGATGCCAGTGACCATGTTGGCAATATAGATACATTAGTGGATGATGCTGATATTGACAATAAGTGTGACAAAGTTTTCACTTTTGCACCAGGTGAAGGACAGCACCCTATAAGTCTATATAATGATAAAGATGCAGAATATTTGTGCTTCCCATCCATATTCTGTGGACAAACACCACCTAGTAAGGAAGAACGAATTGTTCCAGTTCATTATAGTGACATTGTTAAATGGGAATTGAGAAGTGTTGACAGGAGAGCTGCACAGTCAGTTCCAAATATATTCTTTAAACACAAAAAACTACAGATGAAACAAATCAGTGATAAAGTCAACCTAGCTGTTAGAAGATGTAAAAAGCGAGGACAAAAAATAACTGCAGCTGAAGCTAGAGATTCAAATTATTTGGACAAACTTGTAAATCTTGACGAAGGCTATTATATATTTCGCCAACTGAGAAATTCACCCGCCTATTTAGAAATGCGTAAGAAAGATATTTTTGCAATGATTAGGCAACTTTCTTTGCCTACTTGGTTTATGTCATTGTCAGCTGCCGATACTAGATGGACAGATCTATTGAAGATGTTAGCAAAATTGAATGATGGTATTGAATATTCCGAAACAGAATTAGAAAAGCTTACTTGGCAAGAGAAAACAAAGCTAGTTCAGAAAGACCCAGTTACATGTTCAAGGTACTTTGATCATAGGGTTCAAGAGTTCCTCAATACAATTCTAAAAAGCAGTTCTGAGCCAATTGGAAAAGTACTTGACTATTTTTATAGAGTTGAGTTTCAGCAACGTGGCTCCCCTCATATTCACATGCTTGTTTGGGTAGAGAATGCTCCAACTTTAGAAACAAAGTCAGAAGAGGAAATAATTGAATTTGTTGATCAATATCTTACCTGCAGTAGTGATAATGAAAAAACAGAAAATCTTGTTAACCTTCAAAGTCACAAACATTCTAGAACCTGCAGAAAAAAAGGGAAACCAATATGTAGGTTTGGATTTCCATTGCCACCATTGCCGAAAACTATGTTGCTGTATCCTCTTGAAGAAAACATTGACAAGTACAAGAAAAAGAATGTAGATCTCCAAAAATCAATGAACGAGTATAAAAAAAATGAAGATATACCATTTGATGAGTTTCTAGAAAAAATTGCTAAAATGGACTTCGAAGATTATATTTGTTGCATAAGAAGCTCATTGAAAGCACCAAAGGTTTTCTTAAAGCGAAAAGTGAAGGAAATGAGAATAAATCCATTTAATGAAAGCATACTTCTTGCCTGGAAGGCTAATCTTGACATTCAGATTGTTCTTGAGCCATACGGTTGTGCTTCATATATAGTTGGTTATATAAGTAAATCACAGAGAGGTATGAGTGCACAACTTGATGCAGCAGCGAAAGAGGCTAGAAGAGGAAATCTTGACCTAAAGAAACAAGTCAGGCATATTGGGAATGTATTTTCTAACTGTGTTGAGGTCAGTGCTCAAGAAGCTGTTTATCTTGATCTGCAAATTCCTTTGACAAAATGTACGAGGGATATTGTTTTCATCAACACATCTATACCAGAAGAAAGAATCTTTCTGTTGAAGCCTAAAGCTGCTCTTGATGAACTTCCAGCTGAATCCACAGATGTAGAATCTGAAAGTATTATACAGAGGTATTCTAAAAGACCCAGGCCGCTTGGGAAATTATGTTTAGCTGATTATGTCTCTAAGGTTGATGTTACTTATCCAAAAGGGAATAAGTTTTCAGAGAAATTTGATGACGTTAATGATGATGACAGTTGTTTCAATAGCTCTGGTGATGAAAGTGATGACAGCTTTGATGATAATAACAGTCAAAGTTCAGACCTGTTGTTTGAAGCAAAAAATGGAACAAAATACAAGAACAGAAAAGTACCAAGAATAATAAGGTATGTAAGATACAACAGAAAAAGGGATCCAGAAAATTACTTTAGAGAGCAGCTTATGCTTTTTGTACCTTGGCGAAATGAACAGAAGGATTTGATAGGTTCTTTTGGAACATATGAAGCTCGGTATAACTCAGTGCAGACATCCCTGGTGTCCAAAAGAAATGAGTATGAGCATCATGCTGAAGAGCTTGGGAATTGCAAGACAAATGATGGAAAATGATGAAAGGGACTATGATCAAATTGCACCAAATGCAGAGCAAGAAAATAGAGAGACAGAAGAAGAAGGACCAGCAGAATCAGAAAAATTTGTTTGCTTTAACCCAAGCAGAGTTGTAGAGCAGAGGCATTATGACATTGGAATAGAATTACAGTCAACTTGCTCCGTGCCACCAGTAGAAACAAGTGGTATTATATTACCAGATGGTGAATACTTACAACTACTCAGAAGTCTTAATTTGAGACAAAGAGAATTCTTTAACCATATTGTGCACTGGATTAAATGTAAAGATGAACCGGTTTATGCTTTTCTAACAGGAGGGGCAGGTGTTGGTAAATCAGTAGTGATTCGAGCACTTTATCAAAGTCTGTTCAGGATTTTGAATTTGAAAGATGGAGAAAATCCAGATGATAAGAGAATTCTGCTGTGTGCTTACATGGGCTTTGCTGCTTTTAATATTAGTGGCCAAACCATTTGCTCTGCATTCCACAGGAAAATGTATCAAAAGGGAACCAATCATCTTGCAGCTGATGAGTTAAATACATTCAGAATTAAGTACAGACATCTGAAAATTATCATTATTGATGAAATATCAATGGTAGGCAACATGACACTAAGCTTTATTGACACTCGCTTACAGCAGCTGATGGGAACAAAAGAAGTTTTTGGTGGTTTAAGTGTTATCGCTGTTGGGGATCTTTATCAGCTTAAGCCAGTAGGTGATTACTTGATAAGTCTTGATTTGAAAAAGGGAGCATCTTCACTGGGAAGGAACTTATGGAAAGAGCTCTTTACAATGTATGAATTGGTTGATATCATGAGACAGAAAGACGATCTAGCATTTGCACAGTTATTAAACCGACTTCGATTGAATGAAATGACAGAGGAAGACAAACAAAAGCTGCAGACACGTGTTGTTGACCGTGAAACTGGTGACTATCCAAAGGATGCCCTTCATTTGTTTGCACAGAATTGTTTTGTAGACCAACACAATGACGCTATTTTGAGTCAGCTGCCAGGAGAAAAGATAGTCATACCATGCCATGACAGTGTTGTCTCTGCAAACATTCCTGCCAGCATGCACCAGTCCTTGATTGATAAACTCCCAAAAGAGTACGGACAAACAGGCCAGCTAAAGAAATCATTGACAGTAGTTGTTGGAATGATTGTTGTTCATACAGCTAATGTAGATGTAGAAGATGGTTTAACTAATGGTGCTACTGGCGTAGTAAAACACATTGACTTCAGGTGGATGGAAGGAACTAACCGTCCTAGCATTATTTGGGTATTGTTTGATGACCCTCGGGTTGGTAGAGCAATGCGTGAGAAAAACAAGAAATTCTACAATTCAAGCATTCATTCAGACTGGACACCTGTATTTGAAACACAACGAACATTTATAGTGAACTACAAAACATTTCAGAGAAGCCAGTTCCCAGTGACACCAGCTTCAGGTAAAACAGTCTGGAAAGCTGAAGGTGCAACAGTTGACAAGGTAGTTGTTGATTTGTCCCAGCAGCCAGTAAGGAAAATACCACATGTTCACTATGTTGCATTTAGTAGAGTGAAAAAGCTGGAAGATTTATATATACTAAATATGAATGAAGCTGCTTTAGCGCTAGATGATGATGTGAATATAGAGATGCAAAGGCTACGCACAGATGCTGCCTTAGAGCTGTGTTATGTTCCTCTTTATAAAATCGGATCAGACAAAACCAAAATCGCATTCAATAATGCTAGATCATTGCATAAACATTATAAGGATGTTCAATTTGAACCAAATGTGTTGGCAGCAGACATCATTGGATTTGCAGAAACAAGGTTATGCAGTAGGGATGAAAATGTACATTTTGCCCTGAAACGGTTCAGACTTATAAGACTTGATGACACAGTAAAAGAGACAAACAGCAGACCATATCATGGACTTGCATTGTATGTAAAGGAGTACTTGCAGATTCAGAAAGTTGTGAAAATGCAATGTAAGTCATTTGAATTCATATTCACGGGCACATTCAGCATTCAAAGAGGTTATGTTCAAGTTGTTGTGTTGTACAAATACCCCAAAAGTTCACAGACTGATTTTAGAGAAGACATTCACTGTCATCTTAGGCCAGTTATTGATCTGAATGATAAATTAGTCATATTAGGTGACTTCAACATACAGATAAATGGTACCAGTACGGGGTTTGTTGATTTTGTGGAGACATTATTTGGATGTATGCAGCAAATCAAGCAATTTACAACAGACTCTGGATCAGTACTAGATTTGATATTTTCAAATTCTGAAGGGTTTTGTGATGTACTCGAAGCTTATTGGTCTGATCATAAACTTATATATTGTGCCATAGACAAGTAGATAATTAAATGAATGATGCGGAACATGAATGAAGTACAAAAGATCAGAATGAAGATAATCACCCATTCCTGAGGCAAATATTACTACATGTATTAACATAAGTTACATGGCAACTTTACAACCCAACTTTAATGAGCTAAATACAAAATGTACATGTATTGTTGTTGACTAAGATTGGCAACAAAATTAGTTTTGTCATAGTTTTACTAAAATCTTCCAAATTTTAGAGTAGATTGAGAATATAGGTCTTTGTGGAAATCATAAAAAATGTAGGCGTAACCCCACTAGCAATTGAATCCGGTGGTTTAGCTTATTTTTGGGGTTGCCACCTTTTTTTTTCTTTTTTTTTAATTTTTTTTTTTTTTTTTTTTTTTATTTTTTTTTTTTAAATAATTGTAACATTGCTTCCAATCATATTGAATTTTATTTTGGCACTATTGATTCTTACAATTAGCTCACAGTGTGGAATGTTTGATGTACTATATTGGAAATATATTATTTTTTGAACTAGCTCCCTGAAAAGGGAGTGTGGTCAGTCTCAGTGGTAGACCATCAGATCTGGAGTAAGAACCCTTTCTCTGTGGAGTCGTATCTTTGTAAAAGAAACTTTATTCACCAAAGTATTGGTCTAGTACTTACAAAGTAGTTGTTCTATTTTGGAATAACTGAAAAGATCTTGACAGGGACATAAACAAAGAACAAAATAATTGTTTTATCATAATAGTTGCATTTAGGCTGCAAACAGAATCAAAAGTTATGTATTATTAATAGCACATTTAAACCATTTATGTTACACTATGGTAGAACGCAGTAACTGTTGTTATTTTGTTATGGTTATATATATATTTTGTGTATAAAAACACTTCTCAAATAAGATGTTAGAATTAAAGAGACTGTGAATATAACATCTGATTTGAATAGAATCTCAAATATACAGTATGTTACTGATTTCAGTTAAATTAAAGCAGGCAGTTAGATGCATTGTGAAAAAATCATTGTAATGATATGGTGATAACTGATGTAACAAGTGGTATACAGTGTTTTATGTTTGTTTTATAAATGTTTTGCAAGAAAAATGGTTTTCAGTATATATTGATGCAAGGTTTTGAAAAAGACATTATTGCATATTGATGAACATTGAACAGTGAGTGGGAGTGGCCTTTTTTAATTTTAAAGATTCTGGACATTAGCGGATGGTTGTGAGATTTGGACAGATTCTCCTGTTGTGTCACAAAATTATAGTCATCAGAGTTTTATTCGTTGTTGATTATAATTCACATTAATTCAAATCAAAAGTGTTTATTATTTACAATTATGTAAATAGATTTAAAGGAAAATGAAGATAATGTTGGATTGAAAGAATGATAGAAATACAAATCAAAAGTGTTTATTATTTACAATTATGTATATAGATTTAAAGGAAAATGAAGATAATGCTGTATTGAAAGAATGATAGAAATATACTATCAGTAAATGTACTTTATTATGTTTAAGCTGCCATACTATATTGTGTATATTGATAATAAGTTTATAAACATATTGTCCAGTTATAATGTACACTACCTATTTTCCATGTTGTGGTTTGGTATAGGTGTTATATTATGTTAAACTATACAATTACAATGATTTTTACAAGGTATTTATTTTAGCCACAGAAATTTTACTTGCATAAGTCCAGTCTTTGCATGTTTTTTTTTTACTCTTAATGTTATAGACACAGTCTCGTTAATTCTACACCCACTATAAGATACTAGATTAACCCAGAATCATGATTGATTAAGCTCATCTTTTTTCATCTCTTTGAATTTGTTGTCAATAAATTACAGTAGCTCATTCATGTGGTATTTTTGTGTTTCAGTAATAAGAGTCCAAGTTAAATGGATTTTGATAGGGGAAATATAAGGATCATTGTAGTGCAATTCAATAAATAAAAATATTAGATAAAGAAACTAGTTGTTTTCACTGAAATTCCTTTTTGGCCCATCTGGGTAGCACTGTTAAAATGCTGACAATTGGTTGATTCTGACCTATTGTGACAGGGCATAGAAGTAGAAGGTATTAAAGCAATGATCAAGAACTGGCACAATGAGAACAAAGGCTCACAAAAACCCATATCGGAAATAACCAAATTTACAAACAGGTATTGGTACAAAGACAACATAGTATGATAAGCATAGTTAAATGTAGCAGCTTTTTCCTTAAAGGTGGCCAAAATCCACACCAAAACATAAAACTAGAGAGAACCACAGCACAACTACCATCTTAATGAATACAAATGTCATAGCACTATAAGTTTACTGTGATTGGGCTGTAATTAGTGCCTAACATTGCACGCAAAATCAAAGGAGGCACCAAGAGGTAATTAAGGTATTGGTTTCATCAGAGTTGGTCAGTAGATTTCATTCATATGGAGGCAGAATCGTCTTTTAAAGTCTTATCAGAAAGACTGGAGAAGCCCGAGATCTAACCCAGGAACCTGAGGTGTAGCTTAACCAGCATTCCACAGAATGTCCTCCCAGAACAATTGATAGCTATCTATATGAGTTTATACGAAAGAACTCAGGTGAGCGTTTATAGGACCAATGGTCCTCTGGTGGTTAAAAATGTTTCCGTGAATATTTAAAAAGCTCCTTTATATTTGTTTTTTGTTTCATGTTGGTAAGAGATATTATATAACCAGTACTATGGAGAGTCAATGTGTCTTCCTCAAGGACACAGCCCAGTCCCCAAGCAGGGTTCGAACACAGGACCTCTCAGGTCAGACACTACCAGTAGCCTACAGCACCGCTTTTTAGATATCATACTGCACTAGATATCACAATTTTACAAAACTATTTTCACGTTACACTGTATGATTTATAACTTAGAAAATCAACATTTTTAACAATACTACCATGTTTTTTCTCAGGTGGAAGAATTTTCATCATTCTCGATCGACTCCAGCTTCAAAGCGGTTAGCTGTGTCTGCCCATCCCCTGACGCTTCAGCCTGGATTGGCCTTGGCTGGACGGCAGACGCACATCACTTCCATCGCCATGGCAACAAGATCAAGTCTCACATTGTCAGCAAGACCGTCGACTGCATCGCCATAGATTCTGAGGGAACCATGTACATGACCAGCAATGAGCAGAAAGTAGTCGGGAAACCGGGTCCAGGTTTCAATCTGGAGAACTTTGCAACTTTTCCTGGTTACCATCCAAGGGGACTATTTGTTACGGCGGAGGATGATTTGCTGGTCTGTCTTGCTGAGACACCTGCTTTTCAAGATTACCGCCCAAACCACAAGAATAAGGTTGTAAAGTTGAATGCTGCAGGGAAGATGATTGCAGAATATGGCGCAAATGGAAATATGTTTATGTACCCACTTCGAGTTGCTGTCAATGTCAATAATGACATCTGCGTATCCGACAGTAAAAAGTTGAGCGTTATTATTTTAAAATCTTCTGGAGAGCTAAAATGCTCATACAGCGGTAATGGGAAAGGAAATCTTAAAAATGCCTTTGAGCCAAGGGGCATAACTTGTGATTCACTAGGTCACATCATGGTGGCCGATTCAGCCAATCACTGCATCCATATGCTAGATCACCAGGGGAAGTTACTCCAGTTACTTGTCACAGAGAAACAAGGGCTTTATGGCCCTTACTCTGTTGTCATGGATAAAGATGATTATTTGTGGGTCGGCTGTCGTGATGCTGAGGTTAAGGTGTACAAAATCACTTGGGTTTAGGATACTCAATGTGCTAAAACATGCATATATAAATTGAACTTCGATTTTTCTGCTTGTTACATTGAAAATTCACTCTGTGAAATTGCATCATTTCAATCATCTTTAAAAGCAAAACTAATTTTAATAATGTGCTTTAAATCATCATTTGCAGCAATCGTATAATAAACTCACATTCTGTGTTTGGAGTAAAATTATGAGGAAAACAGTGATTTTTTCCCTGGTATCTAAATATTAAAATGTGTATCTTAGCATAAGGAAAGTTGTAGTTTTGTTTTCTATGTGCCGTATGATTTTGTAGTGGTATTGAAATTTAAACTCCTTATAAGTGTTTTTTTTTTTTTATTTTTTCCTTGTGTTACAGCTATGAGGTCTACTCGTTTGAGTTTGTGTTGACACAGCATTGTATATTTTCTTCATATGTCCCACTGTTTTCCAGTGGATAACGTCATGTAATAAAAAGTGTTATGAACACACGTGTATTAACACTTTTGCGGGAATATGTAACATCATTGACAACGTGCGTATCAACAAGTAAAATTTCATTGAAAATATGTCCAATTTATCGGTGAAAAAATCTTATTTTAAAGATCATATGATAAAACAAAACTTACACTTGTGGTTTTCATATGAAATTTATTTAACATGCCCAAGGCTCATTCGATAAATTTCATATGAAATGACCACTTGTGTAAGATCTTGTATTTACAACTTGTACATAACCAACGCTGCCAAGATTATGCCTTAAGTTTCACAATTCATCAGCTGGGTTTAAGTCAGACTTGGCCCCGAGGTTGTAAAACATTTTTGATGCTCAGATGTTGAGGCTAAGGCTAAAATTTATCCTGCTAATAAATGTTAAAATGCCAACGATTTAATATTTATTAGCAGGATAAATTGCAGGCTTTGATCTAAACCTAAAATTTCAATTTATTTGGGGTATTTCGTCATTTATGAGCAGGATAAATTTTATGCTCAGCTGAGTTGAGCATGAAAAAGTTTTATAACCTCGGGGCCTGGTCTTTCATGAAAACAGATTACACGTTCAAGTTGTGAAAAACAATTTATTTGTATACAACAACAAACAAGTTTCAGCTGTTTAGTACAATCAATGGGTCTACACAATGCAGCATGGCAAGACAATTTTCATTAGCCACCTCACCCCCATGACTAGGCATTTTAACATTATCAACATGATAAAATTCATGCTCAGCTGAGTTTGAGAGCGAAAAAAGTTTTATAACATTAGGAAAACATATTTGTGAATGGTATACCTCCTTAAATCCCATACGTAGAAAAACTGGGGTTTTCGGGGGTATACCTATTTTTTTCATTTTTGATCCAAGACATAGATTGTGCGTACTTGCCAAGGTGGTTCTAACTTGTACCCACAATCTATGTTTTGAGCAAAAATAAGAAAAATATCAAAATTTTTCTACGGAAAATTCCTAACTTTAAAAATCTCTGTAGATTGTACAGGCATGTTTTCGTAATAACCTCGTGCTGGGAACCAGCTAGGATATGGGGGGAAAGGGCTGATAAAAACTAGAATATGCTGTAGTGTGTACAAATATGGGTAAAAAGTATATGGTGAGACATGATGTAGAAATTCTAAGTTTACGAATAAAATTAATAAGGTACATATGTGGTCACTGGTGAAAACCCAAGCATTTTGTGTGGAAACAAACTGCGGTTACTCTTAACTGTATTCGGCCATCGTTATCATTTGGGTGAGTACACTGTCAATTTTAGGAGCGTCAGGAGTGATTTTGAATTTTTATTCCATTTTTATGAAATTCTTCTATGAAAACTGACTAGCCCCAGATGGGACATCACGTTCAGCGGCGTCTCATCTGGGGCTATACTGTTTGCCTATGTCCCATAAAAAGGATGTCAGGCTTAAATGAATTAAAAAAGCTTGTTGGTTTAATAATGGCTTAACTTCCCTGTCTACAATTTTTCAGTTATTCTGGGAAGAAGCCAATGCATTCTGGGCATTTAAACTATGGGCAGTAAAAATGCGTTTCGCTCAAGAACACAAGCCAACTGAAGTTTTCGACCCAGGACCTCACTTTCCAGTCTGACACTCTACAGCTAGCCAAACACACGTGTTTATCCCCAACACCTTTAACCCATATTTGACAAATGGATTTTCCCATCATTATCAATTGGATGAGTCCACTTTCATTTTTAGGGGTGTTAGAAGTGATTTTTAATTTTTATCTCATTTTTCTACGAAATTTCTCTGTGCAAACAGAATAGTCCCAGATGGGACGCCGCGTTCTGCGGCGTCACATATGGGGCTATTCTGTTTGCCTATGTCCCACCAAAAGGACGCCAAGCTTAAATGAGTTAATGACTACATGTACAAATAATATTTTATGTTTTCATCCAAATGAAAAATTGTGTCTACCGGTAAACGTAATATTATGTCATCACCCTAATTATGCAAAAGACCTTTTCAAGAAATCCTCAAAGGCCCTTTAATACATACTGGTATATCTTTATTTATGTATACAAAAAATTTCATGCCTCTCAGTTTTGGGAGTACTTTTGTAAGCCCCAGCCAGCAGGGAATAACTTAATTTTAAATTGTCTTCTCCAGAATGGAATGACAATATTTTCAACTTGTAGTTTACTTACAGATTTAGGCATGTAAATCACATTATCATGTTGAAAACATGTTTGCTGTTTAGTTATCATCAGGAAAACATGTCCGTGTAATGTATACCCCCTTGAACCCCACTTTTATATAGCAAAACTGGGGTATGCAGGGGTATATCCGTTTTTCTTATTTTTGCTCCAAAACATAGATTGTGGGTACTCGTTAGAACCGCCTCGGCGAGGCGGTTCTAACGTGTACCCACAATCTATGTTTTGAGCAAAAATAAGAAAAATATCGAAAAAATTCTACTGAAAATTTTCAATTTTTACAACTTTAGAAAGAATTGTATACTACACAGGCGTGTTTTCGTAATGTTTTTCTAATTTTATAGACAGGTAGGGTCAAGTTAACAGCTTCTAGACAAGAATTATTCTCATACATGTAGCCTAGTTTCTACATGAACCTGCACATGAGGAACCAAAACTTTGGGGTTCTGGTCAGGTCTGACACAAATCGGCCTGTTCAGTCACGGAAGCAGGCTTTGGATATAAGTAGAAGAGAAACGGTACTATCCGTGTAGCAAAAACAAAGGTGCTGATCAGCTGTGCAGTTACTGCACAGCTGATCTGCGACTTAGTTTTCGCATATGCAGATTGTTGGTTTTTTGATGCGGCAGCTCATATCTCATCGAGATATCACATCAGGGTTTTTATCCTGATCAAGCAGACTAATCAGGGTTTTCAAAGTTTGCATTATCTACATCTATAGTCACTTTACTCTATAGTAGACCCTCTCACTTTAATTTCTATGATGTTTTCAGTGAAGAAAATTGTTCTATCTAATAGCTATCAGGACAACATTGCCATGTAATAAATACCTCCTTAAACCCCACTTTCATGTAGCAAAATTGGGGTATGCAGGGGTATACCTATTTTTCTTCTTTTTGCTCCAAAACATAGATTGTGGCTACCCATTAGAACTGCCTCGGCGACACGGTGCTAACTTTTACCCATAATCTATGATTTTAGAAAAATATCAAAATTTTTCTGGTGAAATTTTCAATTTTTACAACTTGGGAAAAACCTGTGTATAACATGGGCGTGTTTTAGTAATGCAAGTCTTTCGCATATTCAGATCACAGATCAATGCATAATCAACAGGAGATCTTCAAGTCACAGCAAAACAAGGGTCATATATGAAGGTGCAGTGCATTTTTGTTTTCAAGGTCAAGGTCAGTATTCTGTTCAACCAGATCTGGACTTGTTTGCAATTACATGTTACATGTTCCAATGTGTAACTTAGTGCATTTTTTACTGCTTAGATTTTTTGAAAATAAATCTTTGTGCTGTTTTCTAGCTGCCACTCTTATTGAAGACAAAATTTCAAGAATCTTTATGGAATAAACAAAGGAAAATGAGCTGCTGCATAAGAAAACCAACATTCTGCATAGGCGAAAACAAAGCCGCAGATCAGATCAGCGCCTTTGTTTTTGCTCCATAGATAGTGCAATACCTCTTTTTCTTAAATCCATAATTTCAAGTTTCTAGCCTGCTCCTGAGATTGTACAGGCCGGTTTGTGTCGGACCTGGCTGGAAACCCAAATTGCTGGTTTTCTCACGCACATGCTCAAATGCAATCTGAAGACTCATCATTTTGTGCACTAAGTCCGAATATACAACATACATTGTAATTGCAAAGCACAGACATAACCTAAATGTTTGACCTCCTAAAACAAAACATCTTGAACCCCCAAATAATATGAGTCTGTGCATGAGAAAACCAACAATTTGGGTTTCCGACCAGGTCCGACACAAACCGGGCTGTACAGTCACAGAAGATGGTTAGAGGCTGGTAATTTTGGATTTAGAAAGTAGAGGAATTGTACTATCCATGTAGCGAAAACAAAGGCGCTGATCAGCTTCGCGGTTACCGCGAAGCTGATCTGCGTTTTTGTTTTAGCCTATGCAGATTGTTTCTTTTACCATGCGGTGGCTCATATCCTATCACAGACTTGTTTATTAACTAGCGACACCGAGAATTCTGTCGACGATCGAGTTGACTACGTCCAAGGTTTCATCCTGCACTATCACAATGTCATATTTGGATTTGTACAACTCTAAGCTGTCCTCAACCTACAATGTAAACAATGGGAGATAAGCACCATCATTCGAAAACCTGACCTTTTTTTAAAATATGTACAAACAAAAATACAGTAACTGTAACAGTTGTTTTCGCTACACAGATACTGAAATAAATTTCTTTAATCCAAAATTTCAAGCTTCTAGTCTTCTTCTGGCCTATGGTGATTGAACCCAGGACCTCTTGATTCGGAGTTGTATGCTTTTCCTCTAGGCCACTCCGCTCCCTCATACATGTATGCCTTGCATCAACCTCAAACAATTGGCAAATCAAAACATGTACATGTATTCCTAAATTACATGTATTCCTAAGTAAACAGATTATAGCATCTATTTAATTACCCTAGTATTGAGAAAACCTATAGTGAGTTTTGCCTCCATGTGCTCAGCACCATCAGCCATATGTAGATCACCGAGCGAGTCGCCCATCAGGAGAATGTTGACTCGGTGGCTCAGATTTTGGAAGTAGTCGGAGTCGTGGACAGCTGCTTCGTTCTTGTTAAATACGTGGATAGTCTCCCCTTTCCAACCTACCATCTTGCCCTGTGTAAAAATAATAATATTTTTATCTTTAAAAATCACCCATTTGGCAATACATTGGCAATTAGTTTGTTTCGAGGCTTAACGTCCCAGTCAACAATTTTTCAGTCATGTCAGGGCAGAGCCAACGCTTCCTGGGTTTAACCAGTTCTGTAGTTCGGTGCCGCTTGTGGAAATGGAACCCAGGACCTTTTGATTCGGAGTCCGACACTCTACCACTACGCCACTGCGCTCCCTATATTGGCAATTTAGATTTCAGTTTCTACTGACTGGGGATGATAGCTTGGACAGTAGCATGTCAAGATGCTTACTGAAATACTCCTGAGCCTAGCACACATTTCTTGATGTATATGTTCACTGATTCTTCCTATCTCCACTAAATCAAGAAGAGTATTTTGTCTGTTAAAAGGAAGGAGATATGCACTAAGTACTGGTAATCTGCCTTCGGCAGGCATGCCCTGGAACAAAGTGGGTAGCATAACTGAATGTCCTGACATGACCTCAGTTGTTAACCATGAACATAAGCTCTAAAAAAATTCTTTCTGTTTTAAATCTAAAGCCAACCAATTTACAATAGGAATCCAACAAAGATAAGTCCTTATCCCCCGACTTTCCTCAATTTTATTTTATATTAATGATAAATATAAAAAGTTCTTACCTCAGAATTAAATTCTATATCATTTGAGACTACATGCATGTTGCTGTATAACTTGGAACAAACCAAGTTTCAAGGGGAGTCCAACAAGGTTGCAACCTTTGTCTCATACCTTTCACAGTTCATATAAATGACAACGAAGAAATATTCTTACCTCAGAATTAAATTCTATATCATTTGAGACTACATGCATGTTGCTGTATAAAGTTGTAGAGTTTTGTTTGATGATTTCTCTTATCACATCACCTACGCCAGCAGAAAATATCAGCAGTGGGATCTCTTTGTCATGTAGTTTGTTGAAAAAGTTTTGGCAGCCATCTCTGAAACCAAAAGAAAGCAGAGTAACTATAAATGATCATTTGATGGGCAATACATGTTATATCATGCCCTTGTGCAACATGAAAGACCTTGTACATGTAGTTTATTTTTTTTTATTTATTTTTTCCAAGTGAATTTATTGCTTTTAAAACATTTATTAATAAGAAGTCTTATAACTGTATATAAACAAATTTTCTTCGTTGTTAAGCAATTAATATACAAGAGCTAGAGCTAGACTTCTTTCTCTTCATGTGTGTTGTTCATTTTTGGAATGTCTTGTATTGTTCTATCTTTCACAAATTCACACCTGGTGTCTTCGGGATGTTTTTTTTTTTTTTTTTTTTTTTTAAATTCATTTGACCAATTCCTGGACCTTCTATTCTTACTTTTCATGTACACACGACAACCTACCTTAACCTTGCTGAGGAGTTAGCTACCATATCATGAAGGAGACTTTTACTGAGTGGGTATTTCAGCAGTAGCTCATGGGCTTGAGACCACCTGTTACAAATGGAAAAGAAATGAGCCACCTCGTGGGAAAACCAACAATGTGGTTTCCGACCAGGTCCGACACAAACCAGTCTGTACAGTCACAAAAGCAGCCTAGAAGCTTGAAATTTCGGATTTAAGTAGAAGAGGAATTGTACTATCCGAGTAGCGAAAACAAAGGCGCTGATCAGCTTCGCGGTTACCGCGAAGCTGGTCTGCGCATTTGTTTTTGCATATGCATATGCAAATTGTTGGTTTTCTGGTGTAGCAGCTCTATTACTTTTCTCATGCAACTTCCTTTTAGCATCTCGGTCAATAGGTTTTCAGTCATGTCGGGACAGAGTCACTTTCTTTTAGCGGATATTTCAGCAGTAGCTCATGGGCTTGTGATCACCTGTGGAGAGGTACAAAAATTACTTTTCTCATGCAACTTTGCCCTAACATCTCAGTCAACGATTTTTCGGTCATGTTGGGACAGAGCCATTGCTGAAGAGTTCTAAGCTACCAAATGATTTAGGAGACTTTTAAATTACTAACTAAAGCAGATATTTCAACTGTACTTCATGGGCAAGTGCTCACCTATAAAATGATCAAAAATTTCTCAAAGTATATCAGTCAACATTTTTCAGTCATGTTGGGACAGAGTCACTGCTGAGGTATAACTAAGCATCAGCCTCTTTGTTCAGTTTACAGTTTCATTAAAAGAATGAATATATGTAGACAGTCTAAAATAAGAGCAGCCGCAGGACAGCGTAGCTGGCCTGAATTGTGCTTTGCCACTAATCCTATTAAAATCTGCTTTTAAAGTCCATAACCTTGATCTTAAGGTCACTCAGATGGGACCCATCACAATGGTAAAACATAAAACTTCAGACCAATATCTAACAACAGGCAGGTTATCAACTAGATCCATCTGCAAGTTTACGAGTTATAGAATTCATAAAACTTAAGCCAAAATATTTAACATAGAATTTTGAAGTCAATGACCTTGACCTCAAGGTCACCCAGATGGGTCATTATGGTACAGCATGAAATTTCTGACCAATATCTAGCATCATGCATAGTATCGACTTGATCCATCAATATGTTCAAGAGATATAGACTTATAAAAACTTTAACATTTGTGCAACATGGACGCCGACACCAGACTACGACGTGACTGCAACAACTCTCCTTGTATATTCATACCGGCGAGCTTAAAAGTGTAATTACACTTACCATTCAACCATATGAGGAATCTTTTCTGCTATAGTCATGTTGGGATCAACCTCAATCGGGAAATATTTGTCTCGAATAGCATGGGCCTGAAGAAAAAAGATGAGCCACATCATAAAAAAACCAACATATGCGAAAACAAAGACACAAATCAGCTTCACGGTAACCGCGAAACTGACCAGCGCCTTTGTTTTCGCTATAAGGATAGTGCAATTCTTCTACTTTCTTAATCCGAAATCTCCAGCCTCTAATTGTCATCTGTGCCTGTACAGCTCAGTCTGGGTCGGACCTGTTCGGAAACCACAATTTTGGTTTTCTCGTGTCACAGCTCATATTTTGTAACTGTTTCTTATCAGCAAAAACAGAAAATGTACGTTACAGTAAAGGTATTACTCTGACAACGACAGAAAATAAAAAGGTAGCCAAATAAACAGAAAAAAAAGGAAGAAAATGAAATGGTCAAATCATCATTACTTTTTTTATGTTAATACATACAGGTATTAATGAGATTATGTTTTGATCAAAATATTTTTTTTTAAATACAGTCACGACTCAAAAAGTTTAAGCAGTGTCATGGGGAATGGGGAAACCTCATGAGCCTTCGGTTGAGAAAAACAACAATTTGGGTTTCCGACCAGATCTGACACAGACAGGCCTAAACAGTCACAGATGCAGGCTAGAAGGCTGAAATTTCGGATATGAGTAGAAGAGGAATTGTACCGAGTAGCGAAAACAAAGGGCTGATCAGCTGTGCAGTAACTGCACAGCTGATCTGCGCCTTTGGTTTCGCCTATGCTACATAAGAAAGAGAGCTCCAAATTAGCTCTGCATTCTGCTTTGTGGTCAGAAATGCTAAAGAATGGCAACAAAAACTTCTAAAGATTGAAAGCATACCTCCTTTGCATATTCCTTTGGCAAGCCATGTTCCTCAAGCACATCTAGAACAAAAATCAAACAGGATGTTACCCATAGCACAGTTTTCCAAAATATTCTGACATTATGCACCAGTCATTTGTAACCACTGCCCCGCCCCCTCCCGTTACGGAGAACGGTGGTGGATAGCTGGGCTAAAGTGTGGGGCAATTATTTTTCGAGTATCCCCACAGTGCAGGGAAAATGACAGGGTTTTGACATTAGGATCCTTACCCCAGGGAGATATTCTATTGCTAAGGGTGGGTCAAATAGCAAAGTTTTGACCTCCAGTTTGCCCCTGGGGGTGGGGCTTATAGCAGGGCACTGAAACTGAAAAGTCCTAATTCCCGTCCTTCCCCATATGTAGGGGAGCAGTGGTTACAAATGACTGGTGCATTAAGACCGTTTTGTATTGTATTAACAGCTGTATTTTAAGCAAAATGGTGGGCTGAAAGGTTTAAAACTCTTCAGAACTGAAACAAGTATCTATTTTTACCAACACAGCTAAATTTACTTGTAAAATAATTGAAAGAACTGACCAAGACTCAATTGCAAACATTGTAAATCCTTGTCATGCTCTAGAGCAACTAGATCTGGGTCCAAAATGCCTGTTTGTCAATGACTTGATTGTATGAATTATGATAAAAATAAGACTTTGTGTGCATCTTTAAAACAGTGTACATTAGAGTAAATCACGCCAGAAAAGCATGTACATAAAAGAAAAATACAAACAATAATCTAGGCATGAAAGTACTTATAATCCGCGCATTGTTGATTGTCACCTCCCTGTGACCAACTGTGTCCCGTTTACCTGTTAAGTTAACGGAACACGGAACCAAAGTGACCTTTGCCACGACATGTTTACATAATTGGATTATACATTTAATGCATGACAAATACACATATGTATTATTAATGATTCTAATATTATGTATGTTAAAGAAATAAAATAATGTGAGAATTCAACAGTGGTGCATAGCAAGCAAAGAAAGCAGGATAACACAATACTAACTAAACATGCAGTAAAAGTGGCAGTTTTCTCCCTTAGACCATGAACACTGGGTGAGAGAGATTCCCTACAAAGGGGAATTTTTTTTTTTATTTCACCATGCTATTTCCTTTTAAAATAAAGAAAATTATGTCATGTTGATCAAAAGATAATTCTTTTAATTTCTATCATCAGCACTAATCTGTGTCTTTGCGTTTTTTTTTTTTTTTTTTTTTTTTTTTTTGTTTTTTTTTTTATGCATGATATACCAGCAATAAAACATACTCAGTATACAGCCATTCACATGAACTTTTTTTTTTTTTTGTTGGTCTTGACTGTCCTTAAAGTGGGCAGTCTGAAAATCTGTTTTGCAAGCTCAGATCCTCTATATATAGGGGATCAGTCAAAAAGTAGCTCCCCTAAGGGCAGTATCTAGTAGCTATATATAGTGCATCAACTTGTTAGTGCCAGTGTTCTGCAGCAAGTTGGTACATGTACATGTACACTGATATTGATTAACCCATATATGACGAATGGATTTTCCCATCATTATCAATTGGGTGAGTCCACTTTCATTTTTAGGGATATCAGGTTTGATTTTTAAATTTTATTCAATTTTTCGAAAGAAATTCTCTAAGCAAACAGATGGGACGCCGAATTTTCTATTCTGTTTGCCTATGTCCCATAAAAGGGATGCCAGGCTATGAGTTAACAATGTGGCCATGGCTGCAGCTACATATTACTGTAAAAATTCTATTAAACGCCTGGGCGTTTATTATAAACAATGCCTTTTCTATAGAAGGGGATGGGCGTTTATTATAAATGATGCCTTTTTTATAGAAGGGGATGGGTGTTTATTGGAGGCTACACTGTTGGGCAACATTCAAATATAGGATCTGAAACTGTTGGTGGTCCTCAATCTACTCCAGGCAGGACTTTTGTTTATAATTGCCATTTATTCAAAATACAAGAGAAAAAATGGATTTGTGTGTTATTAACTAAAGATCAAAGTTAGAAACTTACTGCTTAAAAATATAGGATCTTAGAACATTTTCAAAGTGGGTGTTAATTAGAGGTTCCTGAAAGGGGGGGGGGTCATCTTTTATAAACTGCAGTTAAGTGTATCTGTGAATATCATCTAAAACCACAACCATAATTAGCATGCAAAAGCAACAAGGTTCAAGAGTTATTTTCCTGATAAGAGCTTTTCTTAAAGGCTTCGTCACACATAAGCGAAAACCCCATCGACGTAGACTTGCTTTTTATTGCAAAAAAGAATTTTTCTTTGTTTGGTTTATTGCTTTATGTCCCTTTCAACAGCTAATGTCCCGACATGAGTGTTGAATGCGACATAATCAATAAGTCAAACAAAAAAACAAACAAACAACAACTGTTTTTCGCAGTTAAATGTAAGTCTGTGTCAAGAGATTTTCACTTTTGTCTGACAGGGCCATAAGAGTTTGGGGAGAAAAGGCAAGGCATAAATAAAGCACGGAAATTTTGTAATTTATTTTCATTTATCTTATTAATTTATTTATTTTAGAAATTAATTTTTCTAACTTTAAACAAAAGAAACATACAATCATGTAGTTGCAACATAAATTCAATCTTTTATATGCAAGAGTCATTTAGCTGATTACCGCATATGAGATTGAATGTGAATGTGAATGTTTGATCCCGTGACAGTGGTCCAGCACATTCTTTCATACTAGCTTCTGTAGTTGTCAGTTATGGGTGAAAAGATGTGAATGGATTAATGTGTTAACTACTCAGATGAATTTCTGTAAGTTATAGTCATTTAAAATTTTTGAAAATGTCTGCTACTGTGCTGATTTCTAGCATCAAAAATTACTATTAAAACTTCATCTTCTAGGCTGCAAAACTGTTAGCACACACTACAGGCTTGGAATGTAAAGGAAAGTAAATCAGAATAAAACACTTCCAAATATCACACAAAACTTGTGTAAGGCTGGGTGGCGGAGAGGGACAATGCCTCTCTGCTGTGACAATTCCTAACATTACGAAAACTTGCCCATGCAATATACAGAGATTTTTTTTGCCTGTAAAAATGAAAAATTTCACTGGAAAAAAAATGATATCTTTCTTATTTTTGCTCAAAACATAGATTGTGGGTACACATTAGACGGTTCTAACGAGTACCCACAATCTATGTTTTGGAGCAAAAATAAAAAAAATAGGTATACCCCTGCAAACCCCAGTTTTTCTATATAAAAGTGGGGTTCAAGGGGGTATCTACTGCACGGACATGTTTTCCTGATGAGTAGTACTAGCTTAAGTCCTGAAAAATCATATCCAACCTCTTTTTCGAAAATCAGAATATCTGTTTACACAGACTAAAATTTCAGTTTCTTTTTTCAGAAAATAAATTTCAAGATGCTAATTATTGACAAAATTAGGCAAACTTTTAGAAATAAGGTCAACTGCACATCTACTTTTTTTTTTTTTTTTCCAAAAAAGACCCATATTTGAAGAATTCATTTTGAAACCCAGCCTTAAGAGGGTGAAACACTGGCAATTTCTGAGGTCAATGCCGTTTAAGAATTTGGTGTTTTTAAATTCCATTATGAAAACTTGTCCATGCAATAAACAGGGATTTTTTTCACTTGTAAAATTTGAAAATTTCATTACAAAAAATTGGATATTTTTCTTATTTTTGCTCAAAACATAGATTGTGGGTACACGTTAGAACCGCCTCGCTGAGGCGGTTCTAACGAGTACCCACAATCTATGTTTTGGAGCAAAAATAAGAAAAATAGGTATACCCCTGCATACCCCAGTTTTACTATATACATGTGGGGTTTAAGGGGGTATTCATTGCACGGACATGTTTTCCTGATGTATCAAATTTTTTTTTCATTTATTAAACATTATTATTTTCATTTTTTTTTTGTTGTTTGTTGTTGTTGTTGCTTTTTTGTTGTTGCCATTCACTTGCAGGTGCACAATTTGGAGACCACTAAGAGACAAATAGCACCATCAAGCAACAAATCATTTTCACCATAAAAATTAAACAATTGACCACAAAAACACCATAAACGCTGACTCCTGATTACAGGGCATTGACATGATATGAAGTAGAAGCAAAATTTGAAAACCAGACATTTGAGGATCCTTGTTGATAATTAAAGGATAATTTTGATAATTTCTTCATAAAAACCCAAGTTGAGGTCATTCTAATAAGGATCCAAAACATAGGTTTATGCAAAACTTAAAAATGAGCTGCTTCATGAGAAAACAAACAATATGGCTTCAGAACAGGTCCGACACAAACCGAGATGTACAAGCACAGAAGATGGCTAGAGGATGGAATTTTTTTATTTAAAAATGGTATTATCTGTGTAGCAAAAACAAAGGCGCTGATCAGCTTCGCAGTTACTGCAAAGCTGATCTGCACCTTTGTTTTCGCATATGCAAATGTTGGTTTTCTCATGGTATAGCTCAAATTATCTTTCAATATATGTCTCCTGAAAATGATTAACTGTCCCAGAAAACCCTTTTCACATTCACTGGACACTTTACAGTGAGGAACACTAAGCAGTGAATGACACTCGGTAGTGAATGACACTCAGCAGTGAATGACACTCAGCAAAGATTGTCACTCAGCAGTGAATGTCACTCAGCAGTGAATGACACTCATCAATGAATGACACTCAGCAAAGATTGTCACTCAGCAGTGAATGTCACTCAGCAGTGAATGACACTCAGCAAAGATTGTCACTCAGCAGTGAATGACACTCAGCATTGAATGATTCTCAGCAAAGATTGTCACTCAGCAGTGAATGTCACTCGGCAGTGAATGACACTCAGCAAAGATTGTCATTCAGCAAGGATTGTCACTCAGCAGTGAATGACACTCAGCAGTTAATGACACACAGCAAAGATTGTCACTCAGCAAGGATTGTCACTCAGCAGTGAATGACACTCAGCAGTGAATGATACTCAGCAAAGACTTCACTAAGCAAAGATTGCCACTCAGCAGTCAATGATACTCAGCCGTCAATGACCATCTGCAGTGAATGATACTCAGCAGTAAGAAAGGTCACATAGCAGTGAGAGACACTCAGAGTGAATGACATTCAACAGTGAATGACATTCAACAGTGAATAACACACAGCAAAGATGGACACATTGCAGCGAATGACACCAAGTAGTGAATGACGGTCAGTAGTGAACAACACTTGGTAGTGAATGACACTCAGCAGTGAATGACACTCAGCCTCAGCAGTGAATGACACACAACAGTGAATGACACCAAGTAGTGAATGGCACTCAGCAGTGAATGAAACTCGGCAGTAAATGTCACTCACTAGTGAATAATACTCTATAGCAAATGACACTTAGCAGTGAATACCATTCAGCAATTATGACACTCAGCAGTGAATGACACTCAGCTGTGAATGAGAAAAGAGCTTTCAGTGGTATTTTCTATCATTTAATATTATTGCTTCTATGCATTAAATGTCAATGTCCTGTGCCCTGATATAAATGTCCTCTCTATATAGAGCAATGTTACTGTTAGGACGTACTGTGACACGTGGCACAGATATTTCCTCTGTGTGTGTACTTTGATAACGTCCTATCAAAATCTGCCACAACCTGAAAAGATACATGAACACATTGTGACACGTGGCAAAGAATATTGGTTCTGTTAGGATGTACTTTGACACATGGCACAGATATTTCCACTGTGTGTGTACTTTGATAACGTCCTATCAAAATCTGCCACAATCTGAAAAGATACATGGACGCATTGTGATACGTGGCAAAGAATATTGGTTCTGTTAGGATGTACTTTGACACGTGGCACAGATATTTCCTCTGTGTGTGTGTACTTTGATAACGTCCTATCAAAATCTGCCACAACCTGAAAAGATACATGGACACATTGTGATACGTGGCAAAGAATATTGGTTCTGTTAGGATGTACTGTGACACGTGGCACAGATATTTCCTCTGTGTGTGTACTTTGATAACATCCTATCAAAATCGGCCACAACCTGAAAAGATACATGGACGCACTGTGATATGTGACACAGAACACACATGGCACAGATATTTTCTCTCTGTGTGTACTTTGGTAATGTCCACATTGTGACACGTAGCACAGAACATTGATACTGTTAGAATGCACTGTGACATGTGGCACAGATATTTCTTCGTTGTGTGTACAATTTTGATTTGCTGCTACATGTAATCTGTGGATAGCTTCCGAATTCGAAACAGCTTACCCTATGATCAATACACATCCCAGACATGCTTTCATGGAGAAGAAATTAGTCCCACTTTGACTGATCCAAGATAACCAAATTGTCAGTTACATGTGAAAGAATTGGCACTAAATACTGGTTAAATACTATGAAGGCTTACCGAAAATCAATATGGTATAGTAACTGACTTTTATTGACATTATATGTTTGACATTAACCATTTACTATTAAAGGACATAATCATAACTCAGACAAACAAATAATTTTGGAGATTCCCAACACCTTGTCTAAAGTCTCTACTTGTATATCATGCAAGGAAAATAACTCTTGTACAAAAAATGTCTCCATCTACTTACTGTATGTGCAAGCTCCTTTGTAATTTGTTATCGTGGCATCGAAATCTGAACATACCTTTATAAAATATGCCAGAATGTGAGCTGTTCATATTTCAAGCCTTTTTGAAATGAAACCTGTCTCAGCCTGCAGGTCATTATGAAACGGAATGCAGCTCATTCAATCACAAACTTATGTTTTTATTACTTTGTTAGCATAATACATGTACTGCTTGTTCTGTCAAAAAATTGAGCTGCCTCATGTGAAAACCAACAATCTGCATATGCGAAAACAAAGACGCAGATCAGCTTCACGGTAACCTTCTGTGACTGTACAGCCTGATTTGTGTTAGACCTGTTCAGAAACCACATTGTTGGTTTTCCCACGAGATGGCTCAATTGTTAAGTTTCACAGGTAAGCAGGCTGATCAAAGCCATATCTGGCTGAAATCCCAAAAGACAGGCGTTCAATTCAAAGGGGCTCAACTGAAAAGGATTTTTTGCAGGATAACCATTTATATTAAAGCACCAGTCATTAACAACTCCGCCCCCTCAGAGCAGGGGATAGCAGGGCATAGTCTGGCATCACTTCAACATTTTTACTTCAGAACTGCCCCTCCAGGGGGTTGGTACTCATTCCAAAATGGCCACGAAAACTTACATTTACCAGCAACTGTCAATTGTGCAGGAATTTAGGAAATGCTTTGATTTAAAGAGTGTCTCAGCAGAATGGGGCATACACCAAGGCTTTGAAAAAAATGACAGTCGTATCTCTCTATTCCCTGGCCTGAGGGATGTGGTGGCAAATGACTGGTGCATAACAATTAAGCATGTGCAGTAACTTAAGCATTGAATGGTAATTTTGTATTATACACATATTTACTTACCGTAAGAAGTAAATCCAAATTTACTTAAAGTGTCATCAAAGTCAGACGTGACCTTTAAAAACAAATCATAGCTATACCATGGTTTATACGCAAGAATGTAGAGAAAAGGCACGAGTGTCAATGATTTGTTATTGCATGTCTACAAGCATGAACCATAGTACATGTATAACTGCATTCAACCATGGTATAACTGATGGCAAATGTAATACATGTAACTGCATTCAAACAAGGCATAGCTTCTTTACACCATGGTATAACTGCTTTACAACATAGTATAACTGCTTTCAACCATGGTTTAACTGCTTAACATCATGGTATAACTGCTTTGCACCATGTTATGACTCCTTTGCACAATGTTATAACCACTTTCAACCATGGTATAACTCCTTGACATCATGGTATACCTGCTTTGCACCATGGTATAAATGCTTTGCACCATGGTATAACTGCTTTACACCATGGCATAACTGCTTGACATCATGGTATAACTGCTTTACATCATAGTATAACTGTTTTACATCATGGCATAACTGCTTTAAATCATGGCAAAACTGCTTGACATCATAGTATAAATAATTTACATCATGGTAAAACTGTTTTACATCATGGTATAACTGCTTTGCAACTGCTTTACATCATGGTAAAACTGCTTTACATCATGGTATAACTGCTTTGCATCATTGTATAAATGCTTTGCACCATGGTATAACTGCTTTACATCATAGTATAACTTCTTTATATCATGGTATAACTGCTTTACACCATGGCATAACTGCTTGACATCATGGTATAACTGCTTTACATCATAGTATAACTGCTTTACATCATGGCATAACTGCTTTAAATCATGGCAAAACTGCTTTACATCATAGTATAACTAATTTACATCATGATAAAACTGTTTTATATCATGGTATAACTGCTTTACACCATGGCATAACTGCTTTACATCATGGTATAACTGCTTTGCAACTGCTTTACATCATGGTAAAACGGCTTTACATCATGGTATAACTGCTTTGCACCATGGTACAACTGCTTTACATCATGGTATAACTGCTTTAAATCATGTCATAACTGCTTTACATCATGGTATAACTGCTTTACACCGTTATAACTGCCTTATACCATATTTAGCAACGTATGTCTCTCCAGTGCAGAGTTTTATGGTGTTAAAAGTTATGGTGTTATATTAAAAGTTGACATGTAATTGTATACAAACTATTTTTTTTTTGTACTGATACATATAAACTGCTGTTGATGTGTTATGTTCTACCTTCCGCATGTTGGGTAAAATGGTTGAGGACTGCAAAATGCTTGGAAATATAAACCATTTTGAAAGGAAAAGTCTTTAGATCATGAGCTAATCCCTCTGCAATACTGCATATTGAAAAGATCTGGACCCAGTTGTTCAAAGCATCGTTAGCTTAACGATATCGTTAAGACATAAATTTGTTAAGCAAATATCAGCTAAAGTAACAAATATACTGTTATTTTTTGTTGAAAAAATGTGAGAATCCTTTGCAGTGCAAAGGATTCTCACATTTTTTTCAACAAAAAATAAAATACACTGTTATTTTTTGTTGAAAAAATGTGAGAATCCTTTGCAGTTTTTGTTGAAAAAATGTGAGAATCCTTTGCACTGCAGTGCAAAGGATTCTCACATTTTTTCAACAAAAAATAACAGTGTATTTGTAATATTAATGTTTGAAATTTTAACAAAATGTTAACTAACGACGTCGTTAGTTTTGAACAACTGGGCCCAGATAACAAGAGATAAGGGTTCTCAAACATTTGGCATTGATATAAAACATTTTTAATGAAATATTACATTTTCCCCCAAAAAATGATTTTGTCATTCATGGATAACATTTTTTCCAGCGAATTTTGTTTTTCTTGCATTTGTTGTTGTTGTCGTTTTTCTCCAGTCAATATCAAGCTTACTGGGAAAAATAATTCAATAAAAAGATTGAAAAAACCCTCACCTGTAGTTTTTCAGGACCATCTTTAATCATTTTCTCCAAGATTTTGCCCACATAGTCTTTGTCACGTATATGGACATGGCCATTTAATAATTCTTGAATCTGAAAAATAGAAACATGTTTTTGAGCCTCGTCATGAGAAAAACAGATTTTTGCCTATGCGAAAACAAAGGCGCAGATCAGCTGTGCAGCAACTGCACAGTTGATCAGTGCCTTTGTTTTTGCAACACAGATAGTACGTTAATCCCTCTTGTTTAAAATTTCGAGCTTCTAGCCTGCTTCCATGACTGTACTGGTTGGTTTGTGTCAAACCTAGTCAGAAATCCCAAATACTGATTTTCTTGAGTCGTGGCTCATTTAATAGCAGTTTAAATTCATGCTCTCCAGAGTTAACCTGAGTTGGGTGGTGTGTGTTTTCTTGCCAATAAGGACCCAAAAATGTGAACATTTGCTGAGTTGAGTAATTACAGCTGAGCTGTTTGTTGTACAACTTATAAAAGAGCCGCTAATTTGATAATGTGCCCCTTTATATTTATTATTGTGTAGAATTTTGGAATCTTATGAAGTATAAGCCTGAAAATACATGTAGCATTTATAATTCAGGTCTTGGTGAAATATCACAAATCAAAAAAAAAATTAAGTACCTGATTCAGAGGTAAAAATTTCATCTTTCAGCTATAATTTTACCAAAATCCTTAACACAAGCACATCCAAGAAAACCTTTTTTTTTATGTTTGAACCTGAACAGACTAGTGACTACCAACTGCATAGATTGGCAAGTAAAACTTATGTCTGTATAACAACCAGAAATATGCATGTAATATGCTGCAATATTGCATGCTTATCATAATCTTGCATGAGAATCTGCTTGTTGCAATAATAAGCTTGCATAATAGAAAAAAATGTGTTATGAAGCCTAGATATAATATTGCAGAATTCAGTAATAAGCCTTCTATAGTAAATCAATACAAATGGGACACAACATGATAAAACAAAGGTTGTGGTTTGTATTGTTTGATTCTTTCACCCTGCCCATTTAGGCATTTACCTCTGGCATTGATAAGCTTTGGTTAACTGTGATGACATCCCTGCTTCAAATGAGACTGTTTTTAATAAAAAAAAAATACTAATATGCTAAACAAGACATGCCCACATACCACATGTGACAGTGGGAAAATGGCTAAAGCAAGTAGATACCACGGTAGGTAACCAAAACGGATCCTTTCAGAGGAAATATGCGTTTCCCGTTCCTGACGGTTCCTTTCAGAGGAAATTGGTAGACGAAGACTTTTAGACACTAGAAACATAATCAACCGTTGGGTGATATCCTCAGATAAATAGTCCACGTAATGCACAACAAAATGAATTTGGTAGCTGAAGCGAAAATTCGCAATGTGCTTCTTTGTTTTCGCCGTTTGAAATGAAATAAGTACCATTCTTTATGAATGCGACAGTACAGGCTGCACTCAAAACCGCTTTTTTAATGGCAAATGAAGATATTTGCAACGAAATGTCTTCGAAATACAATATGAAATATATTTTTTGTACTACCACACAGTAAAACCCAATCAAAATACACTAATTCGCTCACAAAAAGTAAAATATTAACTATCACCAGAAAGTCATGTAGAAACGGATCCTTTCGGAGCACACCTGAAGCTGTATTTTTTGGGCACCGGCTGTGATCAGAGTATCTGGCACCGGATCCTTTGGGAGAAATTTTACCACTAAAGCATATCTTGATGGCATATTGACTAGCTATTCTTTTCTGTAAGATCTTTTATAGACACTGATACCGTCATTCCATTCATTACAAGTTGCCGCAAAATCCTAAATGCGCCAATCAAGGAGAAAACAAATCATTTGTGTGATTTGTGTGTAGACACCTACAATCCAGCAATACCGTCCAGTGGGTCCCTAAGGCATGCTCCACGAAAGGCTTGATCAAAACCATGAAATGGTAGAATTACTTCCTTGTGTACCGAAAAATAAACATTTAAGGGGCTGTGCGTTTAGTCTTATTGCCATATTTTCTAGTTGCACTGTCTAGCAAACCTGCACTTCGTGACCTCGCCTTTAGTTGCATTTAAACAAAAGTCGAACCGATTGTGGATTTTGTAACTTTACCTGTAGCTGCATTATTTTCGTGTTAATTGTGTGTTTTTTTTATTATTATTTTAGCAGCAGCAAAAAACTTCCAGCAAAAACATTAAATAGCCTACAAAACTAGTAAAATCAAATGATTTTCGGCTTTGAGTCGCTAATTCTACTATTGTTTCCCCTGATCTATTTATAGACATATGCAGTTCCTGGACCTTATTTATTTACTTCTTGTCCTTAAAGTTTACAAATAAAAACTTGTTTGTTACAATGCGGAATGCTTACGTATTAAAAAGAATTTGGAGTAATGAAAATATCATAAAGTGTTCTTTTTTCCGACCTTATTTTTGACAAACTAGCAGAAACACTCTTAATTTTACACGTCTAAGTTATTTACAGTACATAGTTGTAGTACCAAACATTTTGTTACCCGTCATCATTTTCGGTGATTGAAAGAATAGTAACCGTCTGAAGTGGTACCATCATGTGAAGGTAATGCATGTAAGCACATTTCCTCCTGAAGGATCCATAGCCTCAGCTCCGAAAGGATCCTGTGTCTGTCTCCTTGAGGAACCGTTACCACCAACAGAAGTTGTTTTTCACGTTTATTTATCAAGTACAAGTATATTACCACTTTATTCATTTAATTTCAGATTGGCAAATACAATATCTAGGGACAAGAAGTGCTAAAACGTTTTGATCAATGACATTTTCCCAAATATTTAAGGGTTTTCGCCTGCCTGTCGTCACAAAAAGCAGTTCTCGGCCAACATTTTTATCTCGAAAACAATTACGAAATGGTTGTGCACATAAAGAAAGCGCTGAGATTGTACCTTGATTACAACGTCATTACGTGCACACACGTTTTGCACTTATTGTTCACGATAAAACCTCAAAAAATTGTTTCTCTAAACACAACGACGACGATATTGACGATTTCCTCTGAAAGGAACCGTCCCTTCATCCGAAAGGAACCGGCAACGCATATTTCCTCTGAAAGGATCCGTTTTGGTTACCTACCATGGATACCCCTCTGCTCACTGTTACCACAATCATGAGCTCAACCAGCAAGGTCAAAGTGCATTTACTATATGCAAGGAATCAAAGTAAACACACAAAAAACATTATCAGTCTGACAGTGTTTTGAACCAGAGGACCTATGGCCGAACCTGCTTACCCGATGCCTGACCTCGGAACATTCCAAACACAAAAGATTCTCTCCAATTAAAATACTTCTTTTCCAGTAGTCAGCATACTTGGACCCTGTATTAGGCTATATACAAAATTCAGTCTATTGTCATCCAATATTTAAGATTTAAAAGCTGTAATTAAACTTCCTTCTTTCTTAATGGTGTATTCTATAATGCAAATATATCAAATTCTTTTTAAAAATGCATAAATTCATAACTGTTTGAAAACAAAGTTAAACTTCTTACCAACATCTCTGCAAGCTATTAACCAGATCACATCTTAATATCTGCCCTATAAATACCTATTAAAATATTTGGCATTGACCTTTTGACATTGGAGAAAAAAATGACTTTTATTCATTTTTGAAAAATGATTAACAAGTACCTACATTTTGTTGACAGTTATTTCCTGAAAAAGTTTTACCTATATTTGGATTTTGCTTGGGTGTATTGCCCTAATATATTGCAGTTTTAAAGATATACACCTCGACCTTTTTATAACACTTTTCGTTACAACACGGTTTTGGATATAACACTGATCGTTATTGGACCCCAATGGACTACTTTTGCTATAATAGGTCTATACATTTACTCTCGTTATAACACGGATTGGATAGCTAACACGGGAATTGGCTTTGACCCCAGCAATAGTTATAAAGAGGTTGAGGTGTACCATATTCATTCTAATTAGCGCACAGTGCGCTTAACTTTTCAAAATAACTCAATGTTAAGGTGACAAAATATCCTAATTAGCGCACACTACAAACAGAAATGACACATATACAGCTTACAAAACCATGTCAAAAGCATCAATTTTTACGCCATTTAAGTGTTACAATTGTTACAAGATAGGGTTTGGTCATTTAAGGTTAAGTTTTAATGCGGCTATTATAGTATAAATGTGTTAAATTGGTGTAAAAAAACAATATACTACTCGAGCAGTGTGCGCTTATGCACACTTTTTTTCGGAATCAAACAGGGTGTGTGCTTATTGGAGCATGTGCGCTAATTAGAGCAAATACGGTAGTTTTATCACATAGGAAAACCTAAAAAAAAAGAAATCCCTATTTCATTTACAAAATGCTGCACATGTTGTATCCCATCAGTTCCTTAGTTGTAAGACAGAATCATGTACAAAAGACAGACTAGGCCAAAATCAGAATCATTTTTGCTTCCCCATACCCTATCGAACATGACATTAGGAAAACATTTATACCCACTTACACCCCTATTTTATATAGTAAAACTGGAGTGTGTATTAGAGTATACCTGTTTTTCTTACTTTTTACTCGTTAGAGCTGCCTCCTTAGTAACCTCAATCTATGTTTTGAGCAAAAATAAGAAAACCTATCTTTAAAATTTTTCAATTTATACAGCTTTAAAAAATCTATATATTGCATGGACATGCTTTCAAAAAATTAAACTAGAGGACCATTGGTCCTGTAGCTCACCTGAGAGATTATCACATTGTAAGCTCATGAGATTTAAATTAATTGAGAATCGACCAATGAAAGTCTATGCATGGACACTATTGACCCCCTGGGCATGGCCAAATTTGACCCAGGGGCATGACTGGCACAATTTATAATGGGGACTACCAACTATTGCTACATACAAAATATAGAAGCTCTGGGCCTTTTGGTTTCAGAGAAGAAGATTTTTGTTAGTTTTTCCCATTGTAAGTCTATGGAGACTATCTACCCCCGGGGCGTGGCCAAATTTGACCCCAGGGGCATGGCTGGCATAATTTATGTAGAGGACCATTAGCCATTGCCACAAACAAAATATCAGAGCTGTGTGCCCTGTGGTTTCAGAGAAGAAGATTTTTGAATTTTTTTCCCATAGCAAGTCTATTGAGACTATCAACCTCCGGGGCCTGGCCAAATTTGAACCCAGGGGCATGAATGGCACAATTTATGTAGAGGACCATTAGCCATTGCTACATACCAAATGTCAAAGCTGTGGGCCTAGTGGTTTCAGAGAAGAAGATTTTTTAATTTTTTTCCCATAGTAAGTCTATGGAGACTATCAACCCCCGGGGCGTGGCCAAATTTGACCCCAGGGGCATGAGTGGCACAATTTATGTAGAGGACCATTAGCCATTGCTACATACCAAATATCAAAGCTGTGGGCCTAGTGGTTTCAGAGAAGAAGATTTTTTTAGTTTTTCCTTTTGTAGGTCTATGGAGACTATCGACCCCCGGGGTGTGGCCAAATTTGACCCCGGGGACATGATTGGCACAATTTATGTAGAAGACCATTAGCCATTGCCACATACAAAATATCAAAGCTGTGGGCCCTGTGGTTTCAGAGAAGAAGATTTTTTAATTTTTTTCCCATAGTAAGTCTATGGAGACTATCAACCCCCGGGGCGTGGCCAAATTTGACCCCAGGGGCATGAATGGCACAATTTATGTAGAGGACCATTAGCCATTGCTACATACCAAATATCAAAGCTGTTAACCTAGTGGTTTCAGAGAAGAAGATTTTTTTAGTTTTTTTCCTATTGTAGGTCTATGCAGACTATCGACCCCCGGGGGGTGGCCAAATTTGACCCCAGGGGCATGATTGGCACAATTTATATAGAGGACCATTAGCCATTGCCACCTACAAAATATCAAAGCTGTGGGCCCTGTGGTTTCAGAGAAGAAGATTTTTTAATTTTTTTCCCATAGTAAGTCTATGGAGACTATCGACCCCCCGGGGCGTGGCCAAATTTGACCCCAGGGGCATGAATGGCACAATTTATGTAGAGGACCATTAGCCATTGCTACATACCAAATATCAAAGCTGTAGGCCTAGTGGTTTCAGAGAAGAAGATTTTTTTAGTTTTTCCAATTGTAAGTCTATGGAGACTATCGACCCCAGGGGAGTGGCCAAATTTGACCCCAGGGGCATGGCTGGCACAATTTATGTAGAGGACCGTTAGCCATTGCCACATACCAAATATCAAAGCTGTGGGCCCTGTGGTTTCAGAGAAGAAGATTTTTTTATTTTTTTCCCATGGTAAGTCTATGGAGACTATCGACCCCCCGGGGCGTGGCCAAATTTGACCCAAGGGGCATGAATGGCACAATTTATGTAGAGGACCATTAGCCATTGCTACATACCAAATATCAAAGCTGTGGGCCTAGTGGTTTCAGAGAAGAAGATTTTTTTAGTTTTTCCCATTGTAAGTCTATGGGACCTATCTGTTGCCATGGAAACCACAATTTTGATACAATCTGCTCCAAAACCTAATACCATCAATCCCCCAACCCAATTATGGTTCACATTAAATTTGATCAAGATCGGCCTACTAGCTGCAGAAATATTCTTCTTTGAAATTGTGGACGGACGACGACGACGACGGACGACGGATGCCTGCCTATCCTATAAGCTCACCTGTGAGCCTTCGGCTCAGGTGAGCTAAAAAGCCAGAACTGAAAAACAAAAAAAAAAATAATAAGAATAATAACACTTTTAAATTTCCTACATAATTTTTTGGGGCTGAAAACAAAAGTGAGTTCATTTGTTCATGTATGTTATATGTTGATATGTGCATTTAAATCAAACTAAATATTTCATAATCTTTTGAAACACTGATAACCTGGGGTATTGATTTTCACCCTATGGGTGGTTATTTTCAAAATATTGGCAGGCTTCAATTGAGTCCTCCGTAGAACCACCCATCATTAATATTCATTTTATATTGACCATTCAAATCTGCACATTAGCTAACGGTCAATGACGGTTGACCAACACGTGGGTTAGACAAACAAACCAACACATGCTTTTTACAGGTAAATACAGGTGCAAAAAACAATGTTTGTCTATGGAAATAGGGTGGGCATGGCTATACCTTGCTGGCGGAGGAGTCAATTAAACATGCTATTCTATTCTACTACAGCTACAGGTATATCTAGATAATTACATAGAATGATCTAACCCATTTAATTTACTAACACTGTCCTATGTCCTTTATATTATTTCAAAACATCAGCATAACATGTCCATGTAATATATACCCCCTTATACCCCACTTTTATATAGCAAAATTGGGGTATGGGGTATACCTTTTTTTATTATTTTTGCCCCAAAACATAGATTGTAGGTAGAACTGGGTACTTGTTAGAATCGCCTTTGCGAGGCGGTTCTAACATGTACCCACAATCTATGTTTTGAGCAAAAATAAGAAAAATATCAAACAATTTCTACTAGAAATTTTCAATTTTTACAACTTCTCTACATGGGTGTGTATTCGTAATGGCAATACAAACCAAGAAATAACAAAATAAACATATCATCAGTAAGGGACAAGCAAAAAATAATTTTTCATTTTCCAAAAATTAGGTCAGAATTTATAATGTACTGATACTAAAGGACAAGTGTTTTATGTTAAATGTTCTAAATGATTATAAATGGCCCATTATAAATAAATCAACACAACCACTCGGCCACTGTACACTACAAGCAACAACGCACCCCATGTCCCCCACTCAAATATAGTTCATTCCATACATGTTTATTACCTGTTATAGACAAGTACAAAGCTTACATCATCAGACAATGTTACTATTTTCCGGTATCGAATGTGAATTCCGGTGGGTGGCAAAACATCAATATCGGCCATAGTGGCGTATGGAAAGTCTGTGTTAATTATTTCTCCCATTTCCATGTTTTTCACATGTATATAGATTTGATAATTGTTGAATTACTTATCTAATCCATATTTGACAAATTAGTAGTCTTTTTATAAGATTTCCATTGATTTTTTGATAGATTTTATTGAATAAAAATACCTCCTTTATTGACAATATTTCCGCAATATCTGACCCCAAAAATAACTTAAATATTTAATTTAAAAGGTGAAATTGGCTGGAACTTACAATTGAGCCACCTCATGAGAAAACCAACAATCTACATATGCGAAAACAAAGACGCAGATCAGCTTCGCGGAAACCGATCAGCGCCTTTGTTTTCGCTATACAGATAGTACACTTCCTCTTCTTCTAAAACACGAAATTTCAAGCTTCTAGCCTGCTTCTGTGTTTGTACAGCCTAATTTGTGTTGGACCTGTTAGGAAACCACATTGTTGGTTTTCCCACTAGGCGGCTCAATTAAAGATGTTTATTTATTTATCCATTGTCTTTAAACAAAGTTTTTATTTGATATTTCTACAAAATAAAGCGACAAATTGAACCTCAGTGATTTTTTTACCTGCGCATCCTGCATCCTATACTCATAATTTGGTCTCTAGGATGCAAAGTTTTAATTTCTGTGGGTCCCAGGATGCAATGATTTTGCAGATTTTCTATGAAAAACAGTGTTCAGGACCCATAAGTTTGCAGCAGGACCCATTGATATGGAATTAAGTGGGTCCCAAGGACCCATAGTCACAAAATTGTAAATAAATCACTGGAACCTATATCATAATGTGTTTATATGAAGATCGGCACTTTCTGCCCACCAGAAGGGGAGACAATCTAGGTAATCAGAGTTATCTCTGGATCTGTGCGCAGAGCAAATGTATACACAATCGGAACTGCCTCGTCCAATCGGAGTTCATTGATTTTTGTTTAGGCGAGGAGTTCCGAATGATATAAACAATAACATTGTATGCGTGTATACCTGCAGCCACACCTTTGAGTGCAGCTTAGGTGTTAAGCGACCGAGTCATAGAAACCCCATGTATTTCTCTATCTATCTTCTGATACTGAGTCGATCTATTTCTGATCATCTCTGATGTGTCTCTGGTTGTTAAGCCAGCTGGCATCTATTGATTCTTTCAAAAGAGAATAAAAACTGAGGTCCCATCTCTGTATTGGACTGTCTTTGGGACCTTAAACACGAAATCAACCAACCAAGCAAAAGTGGGTCTTTTCTAAAAGTCAAAACTTGTAATCCAATTCGGCGATTGAGAAAAGAATAAGTGATCAAAAGCAATTTTGTGTCAAACAGGTGCATTCTTCAAGAAGTAGTTTACCTGTTCCATTAAGTGGCCTTGATCTTGATTTAACTTGAGCTCTATTCTTCGTAAAATCGATTTGACTTTCAGAAAATAGACAAATCGATCTCCAAGACGCTTGGTGCAGAGCGTCAACAAGACCTAGATTCAAGTTATCGCCCTTGATGTACAACTAACCTCAACGTCCTGAATTAAACGAACTCACCGATTCAGGGATAACTCGACCCATCACCTATTGTGTTGGTCCTGCATAGACCGTGGTCGGTACATGTATGTTCGTCGAACTTGCCGTTGCAATTTATAGTGAATGTTGAGGGAAAAGTCAAAGGTGAGAAGCCACAGAAAAAAGTCAAATATTTGGACAAAAAAAGTCGTATGGCGGAACCTTCGAAATTCGGGGTAATTTATATTTTTGATAGTTTCTCTCTCTCTGTGAAGTGTTCTGAAAAGATTTTAACCTCAGTTAAAACCTTGATGTTTGCACTTTAAAATGGTATAAAAATTGTATCTGAACAGCAATGTTGTGCAAGTTCACAAGCATTTAAATCCACACACTTATTTTTTCAACAAGGAAAAAAAGTAATTTCTTAATAAAATATAGTCCCTGAGATTAAATTCATCCCAAATACAAACCAGACAGGATAGATCAGTTTAATTACCATGACTACCTTGGGGATATCCAGTTCTACAAATTGGTAAAAATCAGACTTTTCTGGCACCACTGGATAATTTTGTTTTGAGTTTTGTTTACTACTACACCGAATTTAGAAGGGACTTTTCGTCTGGCTGAAAATCCTACCTTAGTGATTCTAATCAAGGATAGTTATGTTGACACATGAAAGTGACCAATTTCTCAACTCTGTTTTAGTTCAGCATGTGTCACTGCATGTGTGCAAGAACTGTAATAAACCCAAGATTTTAGAGAGAGCTATAAATTACAACTAAAAATTAACTACACCGAATTTCGAAGGTACCATTATAAGGAAAAAGGACTTTACAGAACATGTAGAATGGTACTCACAGTTTTTGATTCATTTTCAAGAAGTTGACATCATTTATTCCTACTATTATTGTTAAATTTTTGTTTTAACTGTTGCTTTATGTCACAGTTATCAATTTTCTGTCATGTCGGGACATAGCCGATGCTTCATCGGTACTTACCAGTTCTTTGGCTTGCTCAAGGCTCGGTTCCGAGCTCAAGGGCACTACTAGTAAACCCCTGTTCTCTGGCTTCAAGGTTATAAATTTCTACCAGTGAGCTGTCATAATCTTCATATTGCGTTGGTTATCACATATTCTTTGTTTTAGTTATTTCACACTGCAAAGGCAGGTTTTGATTTCTAATTCTGCCTACTTCTAACATGAAAATCGGAAGCGCTCCTTCACTGGAATGGGCATGACTACCTGAATGGACTTTTGCTATGAAATTGAATGCTTTCAAAGTATTTTATATCCAAAAATTATTCCATCAGTTAAATATGTAGTTTGCATGAGATAAAACTTCATCTTTGGGATAGTGAAACTGACGTCCTACTATGGTTGTAGGAGATATATGGTGGGCAGGGTCATTGGTCTATATTACTATATTAATCTAAACGATCGACCATGTGGCACAGTAGCACAACTGGCGGAGTGCACGCACGGTGAGCGAGATTCCCTGGGCTCGACTCGCAATTACGTACGTTTTCCGCCACTATATACATTGTCACGAATGTTTACTTCGTTCACGAGGGTTAAACAACACAAGCCTTAAATCACAAATTTACAAAAAAAAAAAAAAAAAAAAAAAAATCTGTTAGTTGTAGTACCTCTTGGTAAAGCTCACAAGTGTTGAGGGTTATATTCTCTAAATGACTCATTAATCTTATAAGAATATGTGGTATTTTAATAGTCCTGCTAGTAGTTTTGAACTGTGTACAGTAGCAAATAGCAAAAAAAAAAAAAAAAAGATTGGAAAACCTAAGAGGCGAACTGTAAAACAAAAGCAAGCCTGGTGACCCCATTTTTATTTGCTCATTGCAAACAAAGCGTTTACAAATACCATTTACCAGGCCGTGAAACATCATGTAAGGTCGATAACATTCTCAGTCAAGTTGAACTGCGCCATTAAAAAGGGGAGCCCAAACATTTTAGCAAGAATATTGTCTCCCAAGATCTGAAATAAGTTCTTCTTTTGAAAATTCATAATTATCAGCGGCACTAATGCAATTAAGTCATTTCAAAGTCCTAGCTTGCGTTTGAAGGCGGTATATTAAACATCAAAAATATATTTATTAATATTTTATGCTTGTTATGTGTACAAATGCTTTGGCAGAAACCCGAAAATGCAGTGAATATTGTTGCCAAAACAGCATATTACAAACTTAAGGCTAGAACTGAGAAACTAATTGCCATCGGTGTTTGCGATTTGGTACGAAACAGCATCGACTTTACAACAGCATTATATGTTTAAAACTTTTGATTTATCAGCTTAAATGATTACATTAATTAGCGATGAAGCAACAGTAAAGACGCTGATAACGTTGGTAATTTAGGCACAGTTTTACCGATTAGCATTTTTGTTTTCGTACTTGCTATTGAGGAGGTTTATTCAAACACAGTTAACATGATTAACTCATTTAAGCCTGGCGTCCCTTTTGTGGGACATAGACAAACAGTATAGCCCCAGATGTGATGCAGAACGCGGCGTCCCACCTGGGGCTATTCTGTTTGCTTACAGGAATTTCATCGAAAATGAGATGGAATTTTAAAATCACACCTGCTGCCCTCTAAAATGAAAATGGACTCACCCAGATGATAATGATAGGAGAATCCATTCGTCAAGTATGGGTTAAATTAATCGCCAGTGAGTCTGGCTTTGTTTCCTCGATCCTCCTCATGAAAAAAATGTGATTGAAGTGCTAAAAGCGAATACCATTATTATGGTATCTATATATATATAGTTGATATTGAGTTTATCCACGTGATCAATGGTTAGCTATACGCCTAATAAGATTTTTTTTCTTCTTCTTCTTCTTTTGGAAATGTATCTGACTTATTGTGGAGGATATTAAAAGTCTAACGCGTTTTCTCAAGGCGTTCCTTAAATGTTTTGCGAATTTGTATCACAGCAAAAATAATTTTCATACCCCAAAATATACATGCCGATCAGCCGATTAGTCATCGTCTATGCATGCATCTACAGAGTCCTTGTTAGCCACATTAAATAGCCCCGCAAGCAGCTGGCCTGGTAGGCGTTTACCTCGTGTCTGCAAAATGCACACAGCCAAATTGTTGGTTCTCGCTAGTGTCTCGTATAATTGAACACGCGTGCATTTGTAATAACGCGCAGAAAACCGATATACCTTTCAGATTGAATAAAAGATAATGGCGAAAGAACATCTTATGCTGTGTATGGTGTTTGGAACACTACTTGTGTGTATTAACATGTGCCTGGCTAAAGCGACTGCCAAAGGATCACTGAAAGTAAGAATCAACATACTCGAGATAAAAACAGACAGTTTGCGTGCGGAGGTGGATGAACTAAGGAAAACGGTTTTGCCTTCAGATGTACAGGAATTCAATAGATCAGAAGCTGATGAATTCGATAATACACATGGGGACTGTTTGAAGAAGTTGGATGATGAAATAGCTACTGCTAATACACTGAAAGCCAAATTAAACGCATTCGTTACGACTTCACGAATTGGGTTTAGAGAAGAAAAGAAATGGCAAAGAGAAACCGTAAATAACCTTACTCAAATTGTTGAAAATATTCAGAAAGTTATTACAGAAGAAAACGTTGCTATGAAACAACAGTTAGGAAGTATTGATAAGGAACTCGCAACGATTGATCAATCTTGCAAAGGCACTCAAGTCAAATTGCAAAATATCGATAATGAACTAAACAAGAGAGAACACAAGCACAAAAATGAGCTTCAATCTCAAAGTGTCATAAATGAACAATTGAGAACAATAATAGATGAATTAAAAGCAAACCAACTAACAACTGAAAGTGAAAATCAAGCCTTAAGTCAGACCCTAATGGGCATGCTAAAGAATAACGAGGATATGAGGTCTGAAATTCAAGTTCTTAGTCAGACCATCACTGAATTGCAGTCTGAACTGACGAAACTGAAAGCGACATCACTATCAGCAATAACAACTATGATATCATTCTTACATATCCATTCATGTGAGAAAGGCTGGACAAGGTTTGATGGTCATTGCTATCTTATTGTGAAGGAATCTAAAACGTGGGATGGCGCTTTAGCTTCTTGCAGGGAAACGAACAGCTACTTAATCGAAATTACAACAGACAAGGAGATGGAGTTTGTCTCTGATTCATTGCTAAGTCAATATCTTGGTGGGTGGTTTTTCTGGACCGGAGCTTCAGATAGAGAAAGTGAGGGAACGTTTTTGTTTGAGTACAGTCATCGGCGGGTACCACAAAAATACTGGAAAGAGAAACAGCCAGACAATTACGGCGGAAATGAACACTGTGCCTACCTGGGTAGAATAAAAAGTGGCGAGTTAAGATTAACTGATAATCCCTGCAACCGGGAATATTATTATCTCTGTGAAAAGCCATAACTTGTTTCACAGCAAACACAGAGATGACAAACACGACAGTTAATGGGATGCCATCAGGTATTCCTCAGTGTACAAAATGTAGAATTCTAAATGTCCATTAAGCTAGCTAATGGGTCTATATGTTCCGTCTGTTTATCTACATGTACATGTACATTCGTGTATGAGATACTTCGATCTGGACAGGAAATGATAAAATTGCCATTAGTGAAGGTGGAAACTATACTTAAAAACAATTAAGGAACATTGAACTTATTTCGATTTTGTTGTAATGGATGTACGTAATTCTTTATACCAAAATTATAAATAAATCCTATAGAGCAGTCATTTTGCAGTCGATCAGAATGCAAATGAAATTTCACAGATCACTGGTTCCTGTACAATAGTGCGCCAAACGTAGCAACCCTCTATACCAATAAGTCTCATGCATATTTTTTCAACTAAATTTAGTTTGCTGTAACCCTTTTCTGTATAATGATGCCTACCTTTTTTAAATCGGCCATGTATAAGTTTTCATGACCCACTATCACTCATTAGTCAAAACAAGTGCGATACAATGCCTGAAAGTATGCGCTCAGATGACACCCTTCAGTCAAAATTACGACAAATGGCAGCAATACGTCGACATTTGCGAGGAATTTTGGTGACAAACTTGACTTCGAGAGGCAATCGTGATTTTGCACACAAACGTGCTTGGTAAGCAATCTCCGAAAATGGGGTTTATCATTTTCAAAAGTTTGAACATTTTTGGCATGGAGGATTATGCTATTTGAGACTGGACCATTGAAGTGTGACTAAAATCAAACATGTGGTTCGACAGCAGTAAAAGTAAGAAATCTGATGAAAGTCAAATATCCTTCAATTCTTTTTCTAAGTATGTAATGTAATTATTTGCAAAATTGTAAGAAATGTGTATTGATTACCTCACAGACTACGAATTAATAGACATATTAAATCACATTATAATCATGTGAAGAAAGAAAATATTTATGCCATTCAAAGGCATGACCCAGCATACGAATTTAAAATGTTTTAGTGCAAATAATCAAGCCATGTTTTGTTTGTTTTTCTGGTTTATATTCCAATCAACAGTCAACAATTGTTTAGTCATGTTAAGTCGGTGACACGGCTTCCTGGGTATATTAACCAGTACCATTAGCTAGGAGATGGAATGTCTATGCTAATATTTGGTTATATTGCGCAATATAGTCCATACTATCTCCCAGTGTATGTTTTACTGCTTCCAAAGGATCAACCCTTTATATTTTGTTTGCTATTGCTGCAGGTGATGTTGTGCCGTGTGGCGGCCCTAAAGAGTTTCCCCGTGCATCATCCATTGTGCAGATTATATTTTTATTTAGGTCCTTTGAGATCAGTAAAGATATTCAGAGTGTTAAAAACACTTGCGTTTAGAAACATACTTCTAAGCAATATTTAAATTATTTGACCCCGTTTAGGAATGTGTCTTCGATTTAGACTTCTCGTGTAAATTTTCGATTGCAGTCTGGCTTTCGTTGTCGGTTTAAAAAGGGCTACTAATGATGGTTCATTACCCGAAATTGCGCAATATAGTCCATACTATCTCCCTGTGTATGTTTTACTGCTTCCAAAGGATCAAACCTTTATATTTTGTTAGCTAAGATAACGCTTGATTCGGCTGTTATCCGTACAGCATTAGCTATGCTGAGTTTAAACAAGAGGGCCCAGTTAACGTCATCCATAGTTAACGATTCGTTAAAATTTCAAACATGAATATTACAAATACACTGTTATTTTTGTTGATAAAATATGAGAATCCTGGGCAATGCAAAGTAGTCTTACATTTTATCAACAAAAAATAACAGTGTATTTGGTTATATAGTCGGCATTTACTTAAAGAGTTGAGGTCTTAACGATGATGTTTAGCTAACTAAGTCTTGAACAACTGACTCCTGATGCATAATATCAACAAATGCAAAACGGCTGATATGCATCAGTTCTGAAAAACGATACGATCGTGTTAAGAATTACTTTAAGTTAAGAATTATATACTTTAATTTGCATACTTAAATCGTGATGCTTATAGTTAGTTCTGTCTTAAAGCACTAAACACGTTTATTCACATTAGATAGGCATAATGAAGTGATGATTATGAATTCTATCGACCGGGCACCAGATCGTCACAAACACATCTCGATGAGCCAATGTGCCCACAGCAGACGGTTATTCCCAGAGTCATTAAGAACATAAAACAAGAACAAACCATTTTAAAAATAAACAGGGGGCACATGTAACCAGAAACACAAAACACATTAACAGTTCTTACTAAAACATATTGGCAATCCTGTCTTGTAGTATTTTAGTATAGTTGCAAGCTCATGGTACACTCACAAAACGACAAGGCATTTTGAGTCGACAAGGCACTTGGGCAAATCGTTAGGGTCGGCAATCCGACAACAGTTTCTGGGAGAGAGGTAGAGCCACTGTATACTGTTGCCAGCCGAAGGGTATTGTTGATACGTTGTACTTAAGGTTAGTGAGTGATAATACCAGGATACCTTATGTGTAGGTTTGATAAAAAGCTACAAGAAGGCAACGATCAGGAAAAAGCGCAGTCAGAAAAGGATTCCCACTCCAAAAACCGAGGTGGGAAAAAACTACATTAACAGTCAGGTACTTATACCATGAAAATATATCGTAAGCCTAATGAGCAGCTATTTCCCCAATAGGTGGCCACTCAGTTACCTAAACTTAACTAAAAATATGATAACATACATAAGGCGCCAACAGCTAAAAACACAAAAGGCCTAGGGAATTTAAGGCCTGATTTCGGCCTCATGTGTTGGTAAAAAATTGAATTTTGGAATTTCGAGGAGAGACGTATTGCAAATAGCAGGTATAGGTCCCTGCTTATAAATTCTAGCACAACTATCACATTCAAATTACACATGTTGCCATGGCAATGCTCCGAAAAGCATAAAAATACCACTTTTTGCAATTTTGGGACTATTTTTCACCATTCAACATCATTTGCAACTACCGGCCCACGCGACGATCAATTTCTTATTATGAAATAATTATGAAGTATCACCCGGAGATATTATAATTATGCTAAGTATCAATTTGTTCGTCGTGTGGGCTGGCACTGAAAAATTAAAAAATGTGTTCAGAAATGGTCAAAAATGTACCAAAAAGTGCAAAATGTGCTCTATCTACGATTCTTCTGGGCGTTGCCACGGCAACGCTTGTAGGATAAATGCACTACTTGTTCTTGTTTTTAATAGAGGAGACATATGACTGTTTTAAGGAATAGTTTTCTCACCTAAATTCCAAAATTTATTTTTTAGCAAAATCTGAGGCCGAAATCGGGCATTAAATGCCCTAGTCCTTAACACCAAGAAAAAAACAATAAGAACCACCACAGAAGTATCGCCTTGGAACGATTAGTAATATAAAATTACTGGCGGGCTTAAATCGATTCCTCACCCTCAGCTTCTGCAGTGGTTCACAACATTTAGCTAGTTGTTCGGTCCTCGTGGTGATAAAGTCTGGAAGAGATACATGCTCTGCCACAATACTGTATAATTCAAATCTAATTAAATTTTCTATGTTTTATGGTGTTAGAAATGGCTCCTGTGACTTCATAGCTTGGTGTTCAAAAATTCCTTGTATATGCAGCCACTGGCCTCTCTTCAGTCCCTTTAACATAATGGTTCAAGCATCTGCTTTGGGACCGAGAGATCCTGGGTTCAATCCTGGGCCGTGTCATACCAAACATGTTTAAAATGATACTAGTGGCTAGCTTGCTTGGTGCTCAGCATAAAGCTAGCACTGGGAAATGCATGTCTTTTGAGTGATTTATGTTCACCGTCACTTAATGTAGGCAAATTGCCCATACCGTGGGGGAACATGTTTGTTCTCTTAAAAATATATTATCACTTACATGGTATGGTGAACGAAAAAAAACATAAACAAAACTGAATTAAAAAAAAACAAGGAGAAGAAAAAGTCAGAAAATTATCAAGGTATGTATTCACTGTATGGAAGACTGGTATTCTGAAGCGATCACACAACTACTGCTGGATTCCAGTCATCCAGACATCAACAACATTCTACAACCAGTCTCGTCAGAGACTGAACTTCTGGAACTGTATTCGAGGGAGCTGTTATTCAAGATCCACTTGGAAAGGACGAAAATACTCAGAGAAAATGCTGAGAGTAAATACTAATAAATATACGCTGTAAATAGTTACCACTGTATTAATGAGTCAAATCAAGACTTCTTAATAATCATATATAAACTTTTAACTTCTTAAGACGGTGCCACGAAAAGTCAACATGGCAAAACTACTACAAAGAAGAAGGATGATTAAAATCACGATTTTACTGTTACTGAGTCGATCAATCAATTTCTGACCTTTACCTCAGGAGCTGTGGAAATGTGACTTGCTCAAGGCCACAATGAAAGGCGCCCCGACAGAGGACCGAATATTTTCACTCTCGATACAGAAAACATTGATCCTGACAGCCCCAGGAAAAATGAAAAGGCAAAAAAAGTTTTGTTCATTCGTAAAGTCCCTTAAAAAGACGCGTTTGGGATCTCTTCGCGCAAATGGAATTCTTAAAACAGACACTGTCGATAAGGCAAATATCTGTAATAAACAATTTCAGTCAGCTTTTACTCGCGAAACTGACTCTGAAATCCCCTCCAAAGGCACTAGCCCTTTCACCGACATGGGTGAAATCACACAGTTGACCCTAAAGGGGTCCTCAAACTGTTAAATGGGCTTAAGGCACCCAAGGCACCTGGGCCAGACGGCCTGAGTGCTAGGTTGTTAAAAGAATGTCCACATTCTGGCCTATATCTTTAATGCGTCGCTTGCTCAAGGAAATGTACCAGATGATTGGCGACAGGCAATTGTAGCCCCGATATTTAAAAAAGGTGTGAAATATGACCCTGCAAATTATAGACCGGTGTCGCTTACTTGAATCTGTTGCAAGGCCCTTCAGCATATAATAGTCGGCAACATTAATAAGCATCTTTTCCTTGAAAATATTCTTGCTGACTGCCAGCACGGCTTCCGATGTCAAAGGTCTTGCGAAACCCACTTTCAAATGTTTGAAAGTTTTAAAATTTTTGCCCGATCACGAGCCATTCTGACGGTATGAATCAAGATTTGCTTGCAGGTTATAAAATTGTACGGCGAATGAATTGAGTAATAGCTTAATTGTTTTATTTTGCAGTTACTTACTTAACCATAACAAAAGTTAAAAGCATTCGCCGAATGATAATTGGCAAATTAAGCAATGCCAATGTCTTACTTCAGGGGTTTAGCGGTAGGACAACACTTCATTAATGCCGTGTTTGTTGTTCGCACATTGAGGCGCGGACATCGTATTGATCGTTAAGCAACTAATCAAGGCTAATATCATCTTATTATTATCTTCACGCATCGTTAGAAACTTTCACACTGCGCATGCGATTTGGCTATATATCCTTTGATGTCGGTCAAATGATTGTAGATAATGGTGATATTGCACAAACACGCACTAAAATATAATATTTAAAAATTTTGTTCCACGGGGTTAGAAATAAAATTGAAATCTCTCAACTTTATACAAATTAACTTTGTTTTCTTTAAGTCCGTATCTCTAGCCTTCCGTACCTTTAATAATTTTTAATCTATACCGTACCTTTAGCCATTTCCGATATATAGGCTACAGATAGGGTACCGTATCCCTAGCCACTGCCCTTTCAAAAAGTGGTGTTTGATGTCCAAGCCTGAGATCCAGTCCCTGTACTATCTGGTGTCCCTCAAGGATCTGTCTTGGGACCGGTCCTCTTCTTGATTTTCTTCCGAACAATATCAGGTCATCCGTTCGCCTCTTTGCCGATGATAGTTTTCTGTATAGAAATATTAAAGCCTTCACGGATTGCCAGATCTTACAGGATGTCCTGAATAGCCTAGCACAATGAGAGACATTGGCAAATGAAATTTAATGTTGCCAAATGTCATTCAATGAGGGTGACCCGGCATCTCCCAAGCAATCAAATACACTTTAACTACTCACTGCATCAACAAACATTGGAACAGGTTCAGTCCGCCAAATATCTTGGAATTACTATTACTGACAACTTGGAATGGGATCAACATGGTTCTGAAATTTCTTGTAAGGCAACTAAGACTTTGGATTTTCTTTGGCGCAATTTGGTACTTGCACCTCGGCATACGAAGGAAGTTGCATACCAAACATTGGTTCGCCCTCAGCTCGAGTATGCATCTCCTATTTGGCAACCCTATAATGAAACTGAGACAAAAAAGGTGGAGAAAGTGCAGAAGACAGCAGCCAGGTGGGTCTGCAAGCGATGGCATAATACCAGTAGCGTCGATGACATGCTTAATGAACTTGATTGGCCATCCCTGGAGGACCACAGGCTCAAGTCTTCCTTAACTTTCTTTCTTCTTCTTTTTTGGAATAATGACACTCCCTCAATTACTGAGGATTATCTGCCATGCGCTAGAATGATATCTACAATGAGTTTGGAAAGAAAAGATGATATGTTTTGCTAAAGGAGCATTAAAAGGGCTTTTACAGAAAGAAATTAAAACTATGTACAAGGATGTACTCGGCTAGTCAAGGATGGGTATGAGAACTGGGACAGTGAGGAGACAAGATTCACTCTGGTACAGTGTCTCTTGACAAAGATAAATATCTTACCCCGGCACCCAGACTAAGATATACCAGGGCATCTCATGATTTACATTACACAAGATACTTGTCCTATAGTGATGCCCTGAAGAATTCATTTTCCCCAAGGACTATTCCATTGTGCCCAAGAGTCGAGAGACTATACAAGGTCTCAACGACAGTGGAATAGTCTTCCTTCAGTGGTCGCATCTAAGACCACGGAAGAATTTAAGGCTCTTATTTAAACCAAGGGTCCAGAGGTATACGCTTTTGTATGACTATGTCTATCAATCTTTTGTCTAGGTACTTATAAATAAATTTAATGGCCGATCCGGAATGTTTTCCCCCCATTTAGCTAAATTCAAAATTAAGCCACCCACCCAACACTTGAGGTGATGATCAGAAATTGATCGACTGAGTATCTGAAGAAAGAAAGCAAGGACCTCTGGACCGAAGTCAACCACTCTACCACTGCGCCAGTCCACTCCACTACTGCGCCAGTCCGCGCGATAATTATTCGATATCTTTTACTTTTGAGGCCTCTGTGTGTATCAAGCAAAACCTGAATTATACTTTACAACTCCAATAAAATCGATTTTGGCGGAGATAACCTGGGTTGAGATCATTTTGGGTCGAGATGACTCAGAAGTGGCGAAATTCATTTTAAGCCGATTCGGTTTCATTCGGCGTACACATGCGCAAAGCGCTGTTTTCGAAAATGAAAATTTCTACTTTCGTTTCTCGCATCTTGCAATTGTAAACAGAGCGAAAACATGCCAAGAAATCAACAATCTAGACGAAAATCGTCGACACCGGGTCGCAGAAACACCAGTGGTACTTCCTTTTTTTTGTTCCTTCCAGTTCATGGTCAGAAATCTTGATAAGCATAAATTTGGCCAGTCTGTCTAGACTGGTAACTATTTCTCAGGTGACAGCTAGAAATCATTTTTGGGAGGCCGGAATGTTAATGCAAAGTTCTATATTGGACATTGTTCAGTAACCTTTGCTGAATTATATCTGCCCTGTCTACACTCCAGCAAATGGCTTATATGCAAATTATAGAGGTCAAAGGTCATCAAGTGCATTTTTATTTCAAAAGTTAAATTTTGATAAAATAATGGCTTTTTTCTTCCTTTTTCTGCATTGATTTTAAATAAAGCAATAAAAGAAGTCTTCATGCATTGTATTAGATGTTTATAAGTTATAAATGATGAATACCTGGGTTTGGATATAAAATCAAAGTACTGAAAGTACCCAAATTTTACGAAGTAGACTTGCGTTAGTGTCTATTGGGATAAAACGCACCGTAAAATATTAGCTTTTGTTTGAGCAATACTTACAAACAATTAAGATATAAAGACAAAAAGCTGTGAAGTTTTGGGGCTCCTTCAAGTTTATAGGTTAGTCATTCAGCACAAGTGTATATGTATTGCAAAATTATATACTCATTGCAATATCAGCAATACCTTATTTCATGTAAATTATATTTGTTACCTGTCCGTTTTTCACCATGGAAAACTTTTTCTGATATTTTAAAGATAATAAAGGTAGAATCAAGGATATCTGTTTCTAGCATTGTTTGTTTCTCTTTTTGTGTTTTCAAGAGATCACCTTTTGTACAGTGTTTGAGTTACCTTTGTAACTCAACAGGTATTGAGAATAAAACTCTGTATACATTATGTATTACATGAACAGTATATCGCCTTTACGCTATATGTGACATTAACACAATAATAACTTAAGCCTCCTCAGGTGCTACATGTAGGTTTCCATGATAGGTAGATGGGATGAATGTGTTTGTGTTGAATTACCCCACCCACTGGGTTTTAGTGTCATCAACCCAAAATATATATTGCAACAAGGATTTGTGAATTATTTCACCTATCAATCGTTCAGTCATTACAATGATATGTAGTTGCAACAGAAAGTTTGATGTCTTGAAATTCTTTAATAGTGCTAATTGCTGCAGTATCTAGTCAGAGAACAAATACTTTACTTGATCGGTATCGTGTCTGATTCCCAACGAAGCACACCTGCAGTTGACGCTCACGTCGGGTACTTTTCAAGAAACTGTTTCTATTGCTTTTGTTTCCCTTTCTGATCCTCGAAGAGCATTTGTCAGTAATTGGTGAAAGAAATGTGCATTGAATGTAATGGTATGAACCTGCCTAGAAAGGCAAACTCATAAGTTCCACATGGGCTTCAACGAATCCGATATGTATCTTGATATTCAGACATGGACCCCAAAAAGTGATAAAAATGCAAATGTGGCTGCTTGCCATCTCATGCAGGAACCCAATCAAGACGAGTTCAGTGTGTCATATGATCATTGCCTTTGTTGACCTATTTGTTGGTTTTAGCAATATATATTCTGCTGCATAAATGAGTAAAATGAGACCAAGACGCAAGCAGTGGCCACAAAATGTTGCATGCTTAACAATATTTGCAATATAGAGACCCATAATCTCTTCAGCAGGCTCGGAAATGTGCTAACAACTGGCATAATATATATTCCATACCTCAAATTAACGTAAAAAGCAGTTTCCCAATGGTGTATCAGCAAGTCATTGATGCAGGATGCAACTGACATGGTCTACGTAAACGACATAGCAGCAAGACAGGTCCGATGTGGACTAAGCCTCGAAACACCTGCTACAGCTCTGATGCTTACAATTTTACACCCAGCCCTATATATGTTGTAAAGTCGCAAGCTATATGCTATCAAGAAGAACACTCATCTCCGAACAAATAATCCAATGTGGGATAAGTTGCTCGCTTCTAGGTATGTCAGACATAGCTGGTGTATATTGAATGTGTGTACATTATTTTGACACTACATGTGCTTCATTACAGCCGAGTCAGAAGTGCCTAATGGTACTAGTGTATGTACCTAAAAGCGCTACATGTCAAAACAGCCGTCATAATAAAATAAAAATGAGATCCTTTAAAAGCAGTGAGCGTATTCATGAGACAAAAGATGGGCCATACCACGCTTTCTGCTTCTCAATCGTCTTCAGTGACCCTTTAGATTTTGCAACATGGAGCAAAAGAGAAGTACTATAATTTTGCATCTTTCCACAGGGTAGTCGATACAAAGCCTAGTATAATCCAAATGAGACCAAACATATTGAACTTTGTTTAGAAAATGAATCTAAATCAATAATAATCTTCTGATTTCTTAGAATATTCTCGCTGATCTCAAAGAACCAGAAGGAAAATATTATCTGCAATATGGATGATTTATGGGGAGACTTTTAGGGCCGACACAGGGCACAACACAAGCTGCAGTACTAACAAATAAAAATAAAACTGAGATCCTTAAAGAGCAGGGAACATATTCATGAGAAAAAATATGGACCACACAGCGGTTTCGGCTACTCAAGCCTCTTCAGTGACCCTTTAGATTTGACAATATGGAGCCAAAGAGAGTTACTGTCATTCGCATCTTTCAACAGGGTAGTCCATTAAGCTGAACCACAATGGCCACACAAATTTCAAAATAGAAATTATGCTTTAAGCGACAATATCTTGACCCAGCAGCTTTATCAGAACCTCTAATATTGAGGGCCTTTCTGTATACCTACTCTCTAGTGTTATTTTCCCCTCCTTGACATTGTTATGCCTCAATCAATTCTACCCAATTTCCGTTTTTAACCTACAGAAACACCCTCAACACCTTTCACTTGTACTAGTTCATGTCAAGTAACATCACAGTTCATGTGCTACAAAGTAAGCTTTGAGTTTATTGCCTTTGAGCTGTATTAAGGGATTTGTGAGCTATCAAAATAATCGTATTATATTATCTAAAATGTTGAGACACTAGTGATATCAGAAGCACAGTAACCAGTTTATCGTTGATGATTAGTTATTGAGAGCAACTTACTTACACTTGTTCCTGGCATGACATACTGAGTGTTTAAATGATTGTTTACATATTGCTCTATAGCATAAGAGTCAAATGCCTCTTAGAAGAAAAGGAATCATGCATCGATGGGCTGTGTAATATATTGCATAACTTGTGTCTGGCCGGCTTATACTATCAAATGTCATTATAAACACAGGACCAATGAGCACTTCCTGAATTAAAGAGACACTGCAGAACAGATAAGTCGCAGTATTAGAATCCTTGTAAACACTATTGTATGGATTAAATTCCAAAACATGCGATCTGACGAATTTTCAATAGGCAGTAATTCTAATAGAATGGAAGAACCCCTGCTCGCTCAATTTCAGGTATGCCCTGAATGTCTGGTAATGCAAATCCATTTGATAATTTACGCCCAATTCAAAGCTATGGTCACGTTGGGACATTTCCTCCATTTTATGGGAAAATCCATTCGTCAGTAATGTCATTAGGACCCAATGTTCCATTAACCTTACTGACAAGTATCCAATACAACTATGAATTTAAAATTATAAGCTTAAGTATTTCTTCTTGTTATCAGGACGATAAATTTAATAATTTGTAAATCTTGATAAAGATATGTATTTGTTCTGATTCGGAGCGAAATCGTCCGCATTGTAGAACAATTTAAGCAATTCAGTACTGATTGCACTCATTGACCTTTGACCCCTGTCCTGACCTAAATAATCATTTTCACATCTGCAGACGGGCCTAAATCAGATTGGGGAAGCAAAATAATATTGACTGCATAAAATGGTAATCCAGCCTCCAATGTCTGACGTTAAGAATGAGTCGCTTTCACTATCAGTACATTTAGTACTTTGATTATAATTTTCACCAAATGCAAGCAAATTATCATTTAAAATATATTTTGCACTATTAATCATTAATATTACACCAAATCAGCTTTATTTATGAGCTGTCAGACATGCATTGCAAAAAATATCAAGAAATTTAACATTTTTGCACTCCATGACCTTTGACCTCTGTACTGACGTACACAGTCAATTTCAAATCTGTAGACAAGCCTCACGCTGTTCCTCAGACATTGGGCTAGCAGAATATCCTTGTCTACATCCATTAACAAGCCGGCCTCCCTGGTCTCAAAATTCCAGATTGGATTACTAGTCTAGTCGTCCATACACACTTTTCAAAGATCTTCTTCTCTGAAACTGCTTGGCCAATCAAAGTGAAATTTTATCTGGAGTGTCCATGGGTAGGGGGAACGAAAGTGCGATCGCGAAATTCGAGTCACATGACCAAGATGGCCGCCATGCCCAACTATGTAAAAACCACTCAAAAATCTTCTTCTCCAGAACCGGCTGGCCGATTTACGCGAAACTTGGTATGTACTGGCGTATGAAACTTGATTTTTTTTACATAAAGCGTTGTCTTCCAGGTAAACCATAAAACCGATTATCCCTAATTGACTTGCCTATTCAATAACATAGTAAAAAGTTTTGAAAACATGGTCAATTTGTGCATAATAAAGCAAATTAATGGTACATTTAAGTACAATAATTTTTAGATATTATAAAAGAGAAAAGACTGTAGAATAATATTACCATAAAATTATTTTAATTTGATAAAGTTTAACCCTCTTAATAATGATATGAAATACAGTAAAAATTGAAAAAAGTACCATACAACAGTACAATTTTGGTGTTCAATACTTCTCTTAAAGTTAAAATATTATGTCAATAAAATTTACACTGTTGGAATTCCGAAAGCTAATTAAATTGTGCACATTCTGCACTAATTTTCAGTGTGAACCTATAAATAGAAATCTTAATTTCTGTATTTCAAACAGAAGGTTTTAAGTATTTTCAGGGCTAATTTCCACTAAATGCTGCCAATATTGATTTTTTTCTGACCACATTACCTGGATTTTGACTGGACCACGAATAAGCAAAAATTATAGACAAATGTATTGGAGATTCAAATCCATCGAAAAATATTAATCCAAGGTATGTAGCATTTGGGACTCCAGCCCATCATAGTTTGTTGAAATGATACCCTAGGATGACCTTGACCTATTTTACGGCGGTTACAGCCCGCTAGTCCGAAGGCCAGTTAGTCCGAAGGCCCACTGGTCCGAAGGTCCGCTAGTCCGAAGGCCCGCTTGTCCGAAGGCCCACTAGTCCGAAGCTCCGCTGGTCCGAAGGCCCGCTAGTCCGAAGGTCCGCCAGTCCGAAGGCCCGCTAGTCCGAAAAACTAATTTTAATCCCAATTATATCATTATTGCAGCTGTTGTATGAATGCCGCAATGATTTGAAAAATTTCCTACAGGCGTGTCACGAGGAACAGCGGAAAAACGATTAAAATTCATGTAAAAATCACGCGAAAATCGTGAAAATCCTCGAGTGCTTCCCGCAGCCCACATGTATTGTAGAATTCACGCATTTTCATGCATGAAGCGTGAAGCTTGCATTGCGTCAACGAAGATCGATACTACATGTAGTGAGAATAAACGGTAAAATGCAAATTTACATGCAAAGTTTTATATACATGTACGGTCGGAGATGTTTTACGGCTACGCTTCGAGCCACGTAAAACAAATTTCCGACAGTGTCAAACGGTCGAACGCCACTTCATATATTAGTCAAAAGTTCTAAACGGCCACAATGGATTTTGTCGATTCTCGTCGTTGCCAAAGACCACTAAAAATGTTGTTTTTGCTTCATTGAATACTCCAACATACTGTAAAGGTTGCCACAAAACAATGTATCATTAATTCCAAAACATACCCAGGGCTTTTAATTTCCCGCCACATTAATTCAAAGGCAGTGGCTATTTTGCCGGACCCGGCAAAATAGCCCCTAGGAGCTATTTTGCCGGACCCGGCAAAATAGTCCCTAGGCGCTATTTTGCCGGACCCGGTAAAATAGCTATATTGGACTCATAGGCTATTTTGCCGGACCAAATACTTGTTAAAAATTTTATTTTATATTTTGTAAGGTATTCTTCATCTACATTTTCTTCAGCCATACTCCCATTTATATCTGAATAAAGTCTTTTATCAACATTTTTAGTATGTGTTTTCTGATCTTAAAAACATAATTATCTCAAATAAATAGGTAAATAAATAAAAAAAAAATGTAGATAAACAGATAAAAAAAACTAAAAATATAAATTAAAGGCAGTGGCTATTTTGCCGGACCCGGCAAAATAGCCCCTAGGAGCTATTTTGCCGGACCCGGTAAAATAGCTATATTGTACTCATAGGCTATTTTGCCGGACCAAATACTTGTTAAAAATTTTATTTTATATTTTGTAAGGTATTCTTCATCTACATTTTTGTTTTATTTATCTATTTATTTATTCGAGATATTTCCCAATCAATAGGTTGTTTTTTGTGCCTTTTTTATGACTCAACTTTGGTAAAGTTGGAAGGGCACATTGCTTTTGGCTTGTCTGCTCTGTGTGTGTGTGTTTGACATTGTGTGTGTGTGTGTTTGCTGGTTGGGGTGTATGCCAGTGGGGTTGTGTGCAGAGATGTGGCTGGCTGGCTGGGTCTGTTGGTCATTTTTTTTTTAAACTTTGAATGGTGATCGCTAGAGTTTTGAAATTTTAAATAGACTTATTTATCATAGCTGATCATGGCTAGTTCCAGGAAACTTGAGCAACAATCCCGCTACCCTGGATTACCAGATGTTCTTGTTTTTCACCTCTAGCCCCACCCTCACACATGGACCCAAGAGTCTGACACTTACAGGGTTCCTACTGTCTATCCTAGATTTTGACCTCTAGCTGCACCTTTGGGGACGGCAACCAGGATTTGGTGCCATGAATTAAAAGCAAAGTGTATATATGATCAAAATAGGAATACATTCCTATGACCGTTTAGTAAGATATTAACTTAGAGAAGAAACATTAACATTGTAAATAGCACATTTTAACGGTGACCTAGATTTTGACCTCCAGCCTCAACCCCGAGCATGGACCCTCGGATCCGAACTCATGGAACCAAAGCAATGCCTATAGTGTACCTATGGTCCAAATATGAAAGGTTTCTGATCATTGGTTCATAAGATATACACCACTAGAGAAACTTTAACCAAAACTTTGACATAAATTCTACGAACGTTCCGTAATTGCAAATAAACATATGAACTAACTAACATACGAACGGACAAACCGAAAAGTAAAATTTATATACCCATCAGCATAAATTCCGGGGGTATAATGACATTTTGAGACAATTGAAAATTACCAGTACTGGGATAGTAAAATTTCTGACAGGCACACAGAGGAATATGTTACAATCTGATGGGTGAAAAGTTCCAGTCCCTGATAGTCTGTGGAAAGAAACTGCTTTTGTAAGCTTCTTTGCTAGCTAAACACATCTGTAGTGCCAATGAGTGTTCATTTCTACAAAGCATATATTCTTGGGGATCATCTGTGTGTATTCTGGCTTTAATCTTCAGACCTTTTCAATACAATTTTTCTCCTTGATTCCCTTTTAAAGTGTCCCAGAATGCCAGCCATACTCCCATTTATATCTGAATAAAGTCTTTTATCAACATTTTTAGTATGTGTTTTCTGATCTTAAAAACATAATTATCTCAAATATATAGGTAAATAAATAAAAAAAAAAATGTAGATAAACAGATAAAAAAAACTAAAAATATAAATTAAAATTTTTACTAAGTTTTTGGTCCGGCAAAATAGCCTATATGTATAATATAGCTATTTTGCCGGGTCCGGCAAAATAGCCTACAGACTATTTTGCCTTATTTTGCCGGACCCGGCAAAATAGCTCCTAGGGGCTATTTTGCCGGGTCCGGCAAAATAGCCACTGCCTAATTCAAATTAGATATTAGCTGTAATGTTTTGAAACATTTGATTACTTTATGGTCCTTATTTAATTTGCAAATGTATCTGTACCTTTATATGCAGAAATTTAAGCCCCTCTCTCATATTGATTCATTAGAACAACTCTCAGCTGTTCTTCCACATTGTTGTCACTCGTCTCCGAGGAGCCGGGACTTTTAGCAGGGACTTCACCACAAATCTGACCCTGCAGTGCCGTTCTTTTAGCAGGGCTTTAAAACCTAAAAGTTAAACATCCCGCTATTGCTTTGGGGATACACATGACTGGTGCATAAGACATCGTATTATATGGAGGATTAAATATTTTCATGAAAATTTTAGAAAACAATCTCAAAACAACGACCGCCCGACATCACTTCTTGGGACGTCTATGAAATGTATGGCGTTGTGACAATACTTTTTATCAATGACTGCATATCCGACGCAATACGTCTCCAAATTAATATCGACAACATCCATACACGGTAGGTTCTGTTACGCAAGAAACGAGTCAAGCACGTTAAATGGTTTGAGTTTGCTGTCCCTGCTATAACCGACGCCAGCTAATTTATCCAGACATAAATTTCGCGTGCTGCATCGATCATTATAGTTTTCGAACCTAGGTTAAATTTGCACCCGGGTTTTAATTTTTCTGAATACGCTGTTCACATGGCATAAAGTCAGAGGTGCAAAAATACACCCAAGTACAAATGTTGCACATGAACATGGCTCAAACCTAATATTGAGGTCATGGAAGGGTATTTTGGGATATAGGGATATTTCTGCAAAACAATGAAATGCATATGGTATACTGAAGATGTCCTGCAAGCATATTTAGGGATATTAGGATGCCAATTTTGGAGATACTTACTCAAATCTAGGGAACATTTTTCGGAAACTTTAATAGAGGGATACGGGATACTGGGACATCCCTTCCAGGGCCTCAGTATTTTGTATCTACTGTAGGTGCCGCCCATACGGTAATCCATGTAGAAATATACAACACTGATCAGGATACAGAGAGATTACTTGAATTTTCTTGCGTTTGTTCCAGTTTAAAATGTAATGATCATAGCAACAAAATCAACAAATCATTTGCGAGAATGCGAGACATTAACATGATGAGTAGGCGCAGATTTCTCCCTTTTTAGCAGAGGAAATGACGTTCGCTGCTTCAAAACAATGAAAGGAGACACTTCGTGGCGCCGTTACTGTGATATAGGCGCGCGGTAGGATCAAGTACAAATCAAAACTTTTAAAATATCTACAATGCTACTGCTATGTTGCCTTCTTTAATTGCACGCCGGTGGCTCGGGCGCCAGACTCTATATTGGCCCCGACGTTAAGCTATTCATTTTAGTTGGTTGGGACCGGAGCTTCTTGTCTGTTGCCCATCGGGTTAAACTGGTGTTTTTCTTTTGCTCCGGTTTTTCAGTGGATATGTAGATCAAACTCAACGCACTTTTCAGTTGCTTGGCGCCCAGTGAACTCCATCGTCGGGCAGCTAATTGTATTTGCGAGTCCTTGTTTGTAATTCATCGTGGTGGTGGTGATTATCACTATTTATTTGATAATTCTGCTATCATTCATTGACTAGTTAGAGATTCGCCACGAGAACCGAACAACTAATTAAATGTTGTGTACAATTGCAGAAGATGAGGGTGAGGTTAGGCGCCTGTAAAACCGGTTTAAGCCCCCCCCCCCCCCCCCCCCCCCCAGTATTTTTATATTACTGATCGCTCCAATGGGGTACTTCTGTTGTGGTCCTAATTGTTTTATGTTTTGGTGTTGAATTTTTGTGCTGTTTGCGCCATATGTATGTCTTCATAGTTTTAGTTCGGGTGACTGAGTGACCGCCTATTGGGAAATAGCTGCTCACTCGGCTTTCGATATGCTGTGTTGGTATAAAAGTACCTAATTGCTAATTTAGTTACTTCCCACCTTGTTTTTTGGAGTGGGAATTTCTTTCTGATGGCGCCAATTCCTGATCACTGTCTAGTTTTACCTATTTACTCTTGATTGATCAATCTGGAATGGCATTTCTTTCAAACAGTGATCTTTGATGTACGGCAACATGAAAACTCGAACTATGAAGAACTAAAAGAATTTATTATTAAACTTCGTCAATGGCGTTACATATCTTGATTTTCCTCCGGTAAATCTACCACTTGAATTTAAATGATCAATCTTACACGAAACTGTAACCACATTATATTTCTTAAAGTCATTTTGTTTTTCATTGTCTTGGTCGTAAACTAAGAAGTATAACACAGTCCTGTGGTTGTCTTTATTGAAATATGTATCCAAACGGCTTTGTAAATTGCACATTTATCTACTGAGCGTGAAAAACAGTGAGATAAGCCTCTTTTGTATGCATCGAAGACGGTTGCTAATATTTAATATGCGACACAGAAATGCATCGTGGAAGAATGAGACCGATGAATCAGTAAAATAAAATAGCAAATGTAACGACATGGTAGGAGTTCCAGCTTGCGTCAAAGCCATCGCTTCCCGTAAACCTTCATTGCTGGTTTTGTAGTTGTGTCACTCGAATGTTGACAAAGCTGAATCAGAAGCCCAACTATGTGACCTCATTCAAAATAAAAGTAACATATGCTTTGAAGCTCGCTCAACGAAGTACATGTAGTCCAAGGAAAAAAACGTCATGCAATATAATGCAAGATAAAGGCACATGTTATGCTTCTGCATTGACGTAAATAACTTTTGAAAGAGCACAACAAAATGCTAATTCTGCCAGGACTCATTCTAGTAGTACGTACCTTCGTCTTCGATGCATACAAAAATGCTTATCTTACAGTTTTTCACGCTCAGTAGATAAATGTGCATGTACAAAGCCGTTTGGATACATATTTCAATAACTGTGCCATACTTCTTAGTTTACGACCAAGACAAAGAAAAAAAAAAGGACTTTAAGAATGTAATGAGTTTCCGTGGCATTTTTGTTACTACAGGTCAACTTTATAAACCATTAGCTGAAAAACACAAGTGCCGTAAGTATTCCAATTGACTTCAAGTGGGAACATAGAAGAATTTTGCAGATCATAATGGGCGCTGATTTTGTAAACTCGGCTTTGTTTATTTTCACGAGAGCAAAACATGTGGTACTTACCGTCCAAGGGCAGAGGATGTGGAACGTCGCATTCGTAACGATCACCGACGCATACGAACCTTCATAATAGCATGCATTAACATTCCACATCGCATCAATAATCACGGTTAACTGTTGGGTCCCCGTGGTAACGATTTTACAAGGACGGAAAAGTACCGTCCGTGACGCGTGAATAGGATAAGCGCGAAATTCGCACGATTTTCACATAAAATGCATGCATGTTTTTTTTTTTTTTTTTTTTGTAAATAAATGTTCGTATGTGTATATGATGTCCGGCTAACACTATTCGCAGACCAAAACCTATTTTATATCTGCAATGATGATATAATTGGAATAAAAATAGTTTTTCGGACTAGCGGGCCTTCGGACTGGCGGACCTTAGGACTAGCGGGCCTTCGGACTAGCGGACCTTCGGACCGGTGGGCCTTCGGACTAAAGGGCCTTCGGACTATCGGGCGGTCACCTTTTACGGCAAGGTCAATTTTGGAAACATAGGCTTTTACATGGGAAAAGGCGAAAACAATGGATATTTTGGAAACTGATGCAGCCTGAGACCTGAAAGTTGCTAGATGCAGACAACTAATGGAGTCAATGAAGGTAAATAATTAATGAAGGCCAAGGTCATTTGTTGACCTTGACCCAAGGTCATTTAAATATCAAAATTGAAATTATGGTTTTCTCAGAAATCACTGGGTTTGGAAACTATTGCAGCCTGAGACCTGAAACTTTGCAGATGCAGACAACTTGTGAAGTCAATGAAGGTGTATGAGTATTCAAGGTCAAGGTCATTTCATGATGACTTAATACTCCAAGATCAGGCTTCAGGTGAGCGTTCTCAGGACCAATGGTCCTCTGGTTATTATATAACTACAACGATTGGTTGCATTCAAATTGATAAATAAAGAAAATTAAGTGCACAAAGTCTACCACCATCAAAACAGATAGTTTTAAAACCAATTTTCAAACGAAAACCTTTCAATTTAGACAAAAAGGTAGGAAAAAGAAACCCCTAAAACAAATTTGTGAGCCGTAAATTTCTCGGAAAAATCGTCCTGACGAATTGACAGTATAGCTTGAACTAAGGTTTCGCATAATTATGTTAACTTTAAGATTTGCCTTTAACATATAATTATTGGTAGAAAGCTCAAATAAAGTTGTAAAGTGTTCCAAAGCGCGACCATCGATTTTTGTTTTCAAAAAACGGTCCGCCATTTTTTCAGGAGGACTTTGTAATTTCTTATAACTTTACTACTACACATTTCAAAATATCAAACTCATATTCAAATTTTCCGAAACTTTGATGTATCTGCTTTTCATAAATATTATACTTACTAATAGCACGCAGCTTATGCTGCTCTCCCATATACCGAATATCCCTTGTGAATGCTAAAATTTGAAATTCGCGCTGAAATTACCGAATATGATGCGAATGGACGGGGCGGGGCTTGTACATAACGAAGTCTTTGCGAAAGCGTTAAGAATGCTTGCGGATCCTTACAGATGTCTTAAGAATGTTGCGATTGATTGTCATCCACACTACTGAATTCTTGAAAATGCCTTACGAATGTTCCGAACGCTTGCAAATGCCGTTACAAATAATACGAACGTCTTGCAAACACCTTACAAATGAAGCGAATGTGTAGCGAATGCTTGCCGAATTCTTTTCGTTTTTACTCATTTGCAAACATTGTAGCCAATAATATCAATGTAAAATGAAATCACCCACAATGCGAAGGGGCATGGAAAAAATATGTCATTATTGATCCAAGTCTTCTCTTGAAACACACACCACTTTGTTGTTTCTCTCAAATTGCGATGTACACAATAAAAAGACAATTTTACTGGGCAAACAAAAATTTCACGGGACTTTAGTGTGTCTATCATACATTGATGGATAGCTTAAGGCTAAACACCATAAATTATGGCCTTTGCTTGAAGGATAGGACCAGAATAGATAAATTATGCTAAAAACTGAGTCTTGAATGTGAAAATGTTGTGATTCACTAGTGATTCTTTACGGACATCAAAACTCAATAGAATTTAATGCTACCGAATCCTTACAAATGGCTTGCGAGTGTTACAAATGTCTTGCAATCAATCCGAATTGTTTACGAATTCTTTACGAATATGTTAAGAATATGATTTCCTTGCGAATTTTAGGAGCATGTTCCTAATTTTCGCAACGACTTGAAATTTTCACCGAATGCTTCCGAATGCTACCGAATGCTTCCGAATTTCTAGCGAATTTGCTCAAAATTGCATTCGGAAGGGCATTCGCAAGGGAAATTCGGTATATGGGAGAGCAGTATTACATGTATCTAAGAAATCGGTTCCGATTTATGACCACTGTGTGAAAATTGGTCGCCATGACGCCATTTTAAGGCCAAAAATAGAAACAAAATAAGGGTGAAGAAAACCACTAAAATTACCTGTAATGTGATAATTAGGGAAAAAATTAAATGTCAGATGAAAGATAATTAAAAGGCCTTTAATCTGGTATATGGATTTAATTGTTTAAAGATTCTACTTACTGGCTCAGAGAAGATAATTCCATTCAATTAATTCTAAAATCATGACACAGTAGATAAAGGGCAAAATAATCAGAGTGTGCCGTCCTCTCGATATAGGGTTCTTGGTTCCATGCATGTCAATTGCGGATCCAGGATTTCTGGAAGACGGGTTCAAATCCACAAAGGGGGGTTCGTTTCCAACATTTTACCTGATTTTTCACAAATTTTCACATGAATACAAAAGTGAACAAAGGTAACAGTATGTTGTCTCTGATTGTTAGGACTTTCCAATTTATTGAACAAGACTCCTTCATACTGATGTATAAGGCGCTCATACGCCTGAATGTTGAGTATCCTCATCTACGACGAGACATTGAAAGTGTTGAAAGAATACAAAAATGAGCTACCAGACTAATTGAGTCCTCCGTCAAACCACCCATCATTAGTATTCATTTTTAAATTGACCATTCAAATCAGCACATTAGCTAACGCTCAGTGACGGTTAGACAACAAGGGGTTAGACAAACAAACCAACATGCTTTTTACAGGTAAATATAGGTGCAAAAACACAATGTTTGTCTAATAGGGAAATAGCGGTGGGCGTGGTAATACCTTGCAGGCGGAGGAGTCAATTCCTCAGCTTAAGGATTTTACTTACAATGAAAGACTTACCAACACTAGCACACCGTAGAAGGAGAGGAGACATGATTCAAACTTTTAAGATTCTTCACAAAATAGAGGATATACCGTCAGAGAGATTTTTTACCATTGCTACAAATCCAACAACACGTGGGCATAACTTTAGAAACCACGTTCTAGAACGTCATTCAGATTGCAACATTTTTCACAAAGAATTATCAATGATTGGAATGCTCTTCCTTCATATGTAGTGAACGCAAAGGATGTAAACGATTTTACATCGAAACTGGATCAACACTGGAACCATGAAGTTTTGCAACTAGTCACAACTTTAACTTCTGGTCCAGCAAATCCCTGCTAAAAGCCCAACCCTGCTGGGACTACTCATTGGTAAAACCACTGCTGTTTTAACCTGCAGCCTAATATCTTTTAATTTCACGGCCCTTTTTGCCTATATAGCAAACCCAGGGTATTTCCCCCGAACTGCTGTGGCAAAACTTTGGTCAAAGCCCCGCTCATTTCCATGGCTATCTCCCGCCCTCCCCTGGGGTTGGGGTGGGGGGCATGGTTACAAATGACTAGTGCATAAACTGATGTAAAATGAAAAACAAAACCTTTATTTTTTCAGGTGGTGAACCATCAGGAGGTCATGGGTCCAGACCCAGAAAGAGAAAGGCCAAGCCAGGAACTAAGGCTTTGTTAGAAATAAGACGTTACCAGAAAACCACTAATTTGTTAATAAGAAAATCTCCATTTATTAGATTGGTAAGTATTTACACTGCTCGACAGAAAAAAGGAGCATGCGGTGTATGCTTGCTGGTAGAGGGTCAGACTTAGAATTGAGGTCCTCAGAAGCTGAACCCTGCTGGAGTGTTGTGTTCTCGAGCAAGACATATTTACTCCCTAGATTACTGGTTAACTCACAGTAAGCAATTACTTTGTCCCAACATGACTAAAAAATTAATGACTGGGATGCCAAACCTCAATACAAAAAAAAACAACAACAAAAAACATCTATTGGGAAAAAAGAGAAGAGATTAAGTTTTCAAATAGGGGCAATTGTGCTGTCTTTGCAAAATCTTTTTTCACTCTACCGAACAGCTGTCCTGCAAATGAAGTGGTGGTCTTTCCCAAAATGACTAAATGTTGGTAACTGTAATGTAAAACAACAAAACAAATCAAGCCTCATATAGACATGTATGAACATTTTCTTAATTTTCAATGTCCAAGAAAACGCACAGAAATTTATGATATGAGCCGTCCCATGAGAACACTAGATATTTGCATAAGCAAAAGCAAAGGTGCAGATCAGCTTTCAGTGGCAGATTTAGAGGGGTTTTGGATGGTTGGCTTGAACCCCCCTCTGGGACCAAATTATTTCATTTTCATGGGGAAAATTATTATGAAAAATCGGGTAAAATGTTGAAAATGAATGCCCTCATGATGGATTTGAATCCCCCTTCCAGAAATCCTGGATCTGCCCCTGGCTTTATAGTGCAATTTCCCTTAGAAGTTCTACTTATATCCAAAAGGACTAGGGCATTTAACGCCTGATTTTGGCCTCAGATTTTGCTGAAAAATAAATTTTGGAATTTAGGTGAGAAAACTATTCATAAAAACAGTCATATGTCTCCTCTATTAAAAACAAGAACAAGTACTTCATTTATCCTACAAGCGTTGCCATGGCAACGCCCAGAAGAACCATAGATAGAGCACATTTTGCACTTTTTGGTCTATTTTTGACCATATCTGAACACATTTTTTAATTTTTAAGTGCCAGCCCACACGACGAACAAAATGATACTTAGCATACAATATCTCTGGATGATACGTTATAGTTATTTCACAATAAGAAATTGTTTCGTCGCATGGGCCGGTAGTTGAAAATGATTTAGAATGGTGAAAAATAGACCCAAAATTGCAAAAAATAGTATTTCTATGCTTTTCGGAGTGTTGCGATGGCAACATATATAATTTGAATGTGATAGCTGTGCTAGAATTTATAAGCAGGGACCTATGCCTGTTATTTGCAATACTTCCCTCCTCAAAATTCCAAAATTCAATTTTTTACCAACACACGAGGCCGAATTCAGGCCTTATATTCCCTAGGCCTTTCAAGCTTCTAGCTTTCTTCTGAGACTGTACAACACACCGTTCATCCAGATACAACAAACGCGGGAAGGTCTTCCAAACGCGGATATAAACAATAGTATTTTGAAGGCTGGAAAAACAGAGGGAGTATTTATTATCTTTAATTATAACGAATAACGGATGAGTTGATTTTTGTTTGACATACAATGAAAAAGTACGTAACTTTGCAAATGTTTACCTAAAACCCTGTCTCATAAATTCTATTAGTTGGAGAAATATAGGCTTCTAAATCTGACTTGGATGCACGAAAAGAGCAAAATCTTGATACGAATGTCTGTAAATCATTATTAAAGCACGAAAATATGAACAAATTGGTGTTTTTCGAAGGATCGGGGATCGCTTCAAGTGTTGCCATTACAAGAACCCACGCAAAATTATAGAAAGAGAATAAGAACTGTTTGAAATTGGGTACTCTCATTTAATATGGTGCAACATACCACGGTTCAAAGTTTCAAGCAGGTGAAACAAACTCGGACCATTCGGTGCAACAAACGCGGATAATAAAAACCAAATTTTTGTCTTATTTTAGGGGAAAACTGGCTGCAGTCATTGTTAAAGCCAATTTTGTATGGTTTAGAGTCCATAGATGGTTGGTTTAAGACCAATTATGGATTAATATGGCGTGATAAAACCATAAGGAACGTGGATGGGCACTTTCACTACGCTTTGGACACAACAGAGGCCCTCCCAGGGGTTTTGGGGATTCAGGGAGAAGGGCTATTTATTTTCAGGGATTTGGGGAGAAAGCATAGTTTTAGGGAGCAGGGAGCAGGGGGCTGAGGAAAAACATTTTAGGGAGCTGGGGAGAAAGCTCATTTTTCTTTCAGGGAGCAGTGAGAAAAGACCCCCACCCCCCTGCGGGTGGGGGGGGGGGGGCTCACGACATTAGGAAACCATGTTAACATGTTGTATAGAATGATATGCCCATATCAGCTGCATGTTAACCGAGAAAATGTCCGTGCCTTTGTTACCTTTCTTTAAATTCGACATTTAAAAGCCTTAGCTTGCTTCATGAATAAAAATTAAAACAGAGATCCTTTAAGAGCAGTGAACAAATTAATGTGAAAAGGTACAAGTAGGCAAAGATCAGGAAAAGGCGCAATCAGAAAAAGATTCCCACTCCAAAACCGAGGTGGGAAAAAACCAAACTAACAATCAGGTACTTATACCATGAAACAATCGTAAGCCGAATGGGCAGCTATTTTCCCAATAGGTGGCCACTCAGTTACCTTAACTTAACTAAAAATATGAAAACATACATAAGGCAAAAATATGAAACCTAGGGATGGGCCATACCGCGGTTTCGACTATTAAAGTCTCGTCAATTACCCTTAATATTTGGCGACATGGAGCCAAAGACACATGATTACTGAAATTTTGCAACTTTCAACAGGGTAGTCGATATACAAACTAGTATTATCTAAATGGGACCAAATATGACAAACATTGGTTACAAAATGAATCTTAACCGATATTAAATTTCTGATTTCCCAGAACATCCTCGCTGATCTCAAAGGATAAAAAAAATATAACCTGCACTATGGATGATGTACGGGGAGATTTTTAGGGCCGCCACACGGCACAACACCAGCTGCAGTAATAGCAAATAAAAATCAAAACTGAGATCCTTTAAGAGCAGTGAACACTGAGAAAGGGGGTGGACCATACCACGGTTTCGACTATTGAAGTTTGATACTGTCAGATATGGTCAGAGCTCCAAAGGCTTTCGCCTTTCATATTCAAACACCAACTCTATTACGCATGTCTGTAGATTATTACATGTAAAACATACGATGTAATGTATGGATGCATATCTTTCATAAAGATATGGCCAAGAATATATTTATCACGATTGTCTTTCGCTCTTAAGTGTGGCGAAATGAAATCCTTTGTGAAAGGTCCTCTATGACAACATGCACGAAAACAAATCATGAATAAAAACGTACATAGACTACGTAGATTCAAGAAGAGCAGTTATTAGTGGTGATAAAAATGTGCACAAAGAACTCGTTACCATGTAGACTAATGCCTCTGGAAGGCTTTTGGTGTGAAAATAATGACTGACCGTATCTATATGGCCTTAGTTGTTGATCCTGTAGTTTTAGTTTAAACATAATTTATTCAGGTTCACAAATAACATATCTACAAACATTGGCTAAAGGTTCATGGCGAAAAGAATAAGAACGAAAGCAGAACTTATAGAGTTTTTCTCCTTGCAAACGCTGATCCTGTACGTAATTAAAGAACAAAAACGTATAGCAACGTGGCATAGTTTGACTCCTCATCCGGCGAGGTCGCGGGTGGGGGTGGGGGGGGGTGCATGCTGACACCAGGGTTTTGTCTTTGAGCAAGACAGTTTAATTTTCGTTGAACTGTTTAGCACCCAGGAAGCGGCGGCTCCTTCCTGACACGGCTGAAGAGTCGTTAACTGGGATGTTTATTCACAACATAAACATGCCTTTTCACTGAATACCGTTTCTCTGATTCTACGAAATAATTATCCATAGAAAAAAATCTGGTAGCAGATATGCTATAATATTGTGTTATACGTTATTTGCCACCCCCGAATTCGAACATATATCAAGTGAATACCTTTTGTGTCCATGTCGATTCTTCTCTATACGTTGGGTTTCATTCGCTTTAAGGGAGATAATCTTGTTGTGCCTTCAAAAAATTGAATTGCTGACCAAAAAGCCAGCAGGATGCCTTTATAGCACGTTTACTTGATAAAAATCTAGATTCTTCATTGTATTTTAATTAGAATACGTTCTGTCAGTGTTTTGCACGTTAAAACCAGATTTTCGAATCCGAGTTTGTTTTACCCAAATTATGTTGATCATCCGCGTTGTGTAGTATCAACGTCCGTGGTAAGTTGTACCTTTAAATAAACAAGGCTGATTTTTAAACATGGATATCGACACCCAAAAAAACTTTTCCAGTTTGATTAATGGGATGAATATATTCCATAGATGTCGGAAATTAGTTTTGAAGAGATATTTGCACGAAACCAAATAAATAAATTCTACAAATATGAAAAGAATCGGGTTGTAGGCGAGAAAATTATGATTTAAGAATTAATATCGCTTGTATCTATAGTTTACACAAATCTTATGTTATGATACTGTACCATTCTCAAGATAAACCATTTCGCATCAGCTCTGCATAAACACATTTTATATAGGAACTATTTCAATGCTGTTTGTTTATGTTTACTTACCTTGTGTATTCCCGCGATACAATTGTTTATATCCGTGTTTGGAAGACCTTTCCGCGTTTGTTGTATCTGGATGAACGGTGTGGTACAAGCCTTTTTCTGTCCGACTAGGTCAGAAAATCGGAAGACAGATTTTCTTGTGTTGAAACTAATATAATATTATTTTTCTTCATTTACAAGGTACGAGAAATCGCCATAGAAATATCTCATCAGCATTATAATTGGACAGCAGATGCACTTGCTGCTTTACAAGAGGTCAGTCCCCTTACATATTACAGAAACTTGCCCATGCACAATACAGATATTGAAAATTTCTTTGGAAAAAAAAAAGATATTTTTGCTCCAGAACCGCCTGCCAAATAACGTGTATCAACAATTTATGATTTGGATAAGAAATAAGAAAAAATAGGTATACCCCTTTAAACCCCAGTTTTACTATATAAAAGTGGGGTATAAGGGGGTATACATTTCATGAAGATGTTATCCTGATCTGAAGGCACTCTTTTAACACAACGTCAGTATGGGAGCGGAAGTAAACATACAATTGCTATTGACCAGAAAGTCTGTCACTTGCAAGCATGTGTTGTGTTGATTAATTCATTAAACCCAATAAAACAGTCCTTGAAATACATGCAAAGTGCACAGACCTGGTTTATTTGGCATTTGGTAAGTAACGTATGTTACATATGTTTTGTATATATGAGCCACCTCATGAGAAAACCAACAGTATGCATATGGGAAAAACAAAGAAGCAATTCAGCTTCACAGTAACTGCGAAGCTGATCAGTGCCTTTGTTTTCGCTACATGGATAGTACAATTCCTCTACTTTCTAAATCCAAAATTTCCAGTCTCTAGCCATCTTCTGTGCTTGTACAGCCCGGTTTGTGTCGGACCTGTTCGGAAACCACATTGTTGGTTTTCCCACGAGGCGGCTCAATTATTTTGAACTACATTTACATGCTTTTACATTGCCAGCTTTCTGTAAAACAGGCCTACCATCACTATTTGAGCCGCATCGTGAGAAAACCGGATATTTGCCTATGCGAAAACAAAGGCGCAGATCAGCTTCGCGGTAACCGCGAAGCTGATCAGCGCCTTTGTTTTCGCTACACGGATAGTACAATCTCTCTTCTTCTTATATCCGAAATTTCAAGCTTCTAGGCATTTTCTGAGCTTGTACAGGCCGGTTTGTGTCGGACCTGGTCGGAAACCCCGAAGACCGGTTTTCTCGCGTCGCGGCTCATATATGTATACATGTATGTATATTTGATTTCTTCCAGGCATCCGAGGCCTTCTTAGTTCATCTGTTTGAGGACGCTTTATTATGTGCCATTCATGGAAAACGGGTCACAGTAATGCCCAAAGACTTCTATTTAGCCATGAGATTAAATGGTACTCATTTAACTCTAAGAAGAACTTAAATCAAAAGTGAATGCAGCATTTGTATGCAACCACACAAGCTTGTTTAGAATAGAGATTAGAGACTACAAATAAGAATAAAAGAGGAGTATGCAGCATTATATCCTATCTGCTCTTTTGTTTTTCACATATTCAAAACGCTAGGTTTCTCATAAGCCATTCCTTAATCTCGGTATATTTTACCATATCAGCCGCGACTTGAGAAAACTGTTTTTTGGCCTGTATAGCCACAGAAAAAAGCAAGATGCTTAAAATTTATAATTTAAGAAGATTGATTGCACAATCCATGTGAAAAACAAAGGTGCTGTTCAGCTGTGCAGTAACTGCACTGTCAGCTGATCTGCGTCTTTGTTTTTGCATATATATGTAAAAATTTGGTTTCCTTTAATATGATGTTGCTTGTATTCAAAATACATGTATTAATAATCCTATTCTTCAGTTTTGATGTCAAAAATTATTTTATCAATAATTATCTGTATATTAAGAAAATTTGCATCTTATAGATGTTTTAGAATGTATAATTCTCTTTTATAAAAGTGTAGTTATAATTATGATTTTACAGATACACAATGGATTTTTAATGCTAGTAGCAAAGTTCTGATTTGATGAAACATCAGGAAAACATGTCCATACAATGTATACCTCCTTAAACCCCTCTTTTCTATAGTAAAACTGGGGTATGCAGGGGTATACCTATTTTTCTTATTTTTGCTCGAAAACATAGATTGTGGGTACTCATTAGAACCGCCTCACCAAGGCAAAAATAAGAAAAATATCAAAAATTTTCCACTGAAAATATTCATTTTTTACAACTTTAAAAATCAATATTTACATTTTTATTGCAATCGCCCTAGATGAAAGTATCTTTCTTGATGTTCTTCATTTCCCAATGAAAAACATTAAGTCACGTGATCTAGAAGCCACGCCTATGGGCGCGGCGACGTCAAAACCCATCCAGTGACGTTGTTTGTTTACTCTTGTGGTCGTGACGTTGGTCGCGTATCGCCATGACGTTAGGCGCGAAAATTTGACGTTTTGGCTGTTCCAAAAGTACGTTAAGTCGGATTTAATGTCAAATAACATGAAAATGAACGGTGATATGCGCAATTAAAAATCTGATACTTGATTGATAATATAAAATGTAAATATAAGTATTGAAATTCAGATTTTAGCTTTCACTGGATGATGAAAAACATTAGCTGTTTTAATGTCTCCGAGAAGCCCTTCGGGCTTCACAGACATTAAAACAGCCTAATGTTTTTCATCATCCAGTGAAAGCTAAAATCTGAATTTCAATCCTTAAATGTATATTACATGGGCAAGTTTTCATAATGTTCGCTGTTGGTTGTTGCCCAATCAATTTGGCTTTCAATCACAGCAATCCATTAAGTCATGTGGCATGTGAAGTTGAATCAGTCTGCACTGTAAGAAATTTGGTTGCATCACAGATATAGCATGATCAGACATTTTCCATGTTGTACCATCAATTGCCATACTTCACACACTTTTGTATATTATGTAGATATTTCTGTTGTTGTGTATAATTGAGCAGACTCATGGGAAAACCAACAATCTGCATATGCGAAAACAAAGACGCAGATCAGCTTCGCGGTAACCGCGAAGCTGATCAGCGCCTTTGTTTTCGCTACTCGGATAGTACAGTTCCTCTTCTACTTAAATACGAAATTTCAAGCTTCTAGCTCTTTTCTGTGACTGTACAGGTCGGTTTGTGTCGGACCTTGTTGGAAACCACATTGTTGGTTTTCCCACGAGGCGGCTCAATTACTTGCAACCAATGGCCAGTGTATTGAGGATCCCAGGTTTTACAATTTAATATGTGTGGGATGCTGCAACAATTTGGGCTTCCCACCAGAACTGAAACAAATCGGCCTGTACAGTCTTAGAAGATGGCTAGAAGCTTGACATAGAAGAGTGATTGTACTATCCGTATTGCAAAAACATAGGCAGCTGATCTGCACCTTTGTTTTTGCATATGCAAAATGCTTGTTTTTGCATATGCAAAATGTTGGGTTCCTCATGATGTGGCTCTGAACTATTTTATGGATATCCTTGGTGCATTTATGGATGTCCATTTCATTTTTTGATATCCACAATTAGATTTAAGAACATCCCAAAATGAATTTAAGATATTGTAAAATAAATTATGCACATCTGTAGATGAAATCAGGGTTTCCATAGATATGGAATTTCAGTAATAAATAGTAAAACATCATCCCTCTACGCGCAGACACTGTATATACCAGGTAGTAAATTTTAAACTACCCCGTGACCAAAAATAAACAGATTTATCAAGTTAGGATTAGTAAACAGATGAAATGGGGAGCTTTTAGCAAGCCATTTCATCTGTTTATGGTCCGAGCCTGATACATTGGTTTACTTTTTGTCACAGGATTGTTATTCACTTTATAATGCAACGAAATTCGATAATTTTGCGCAAAGAAACTCGTCTGATGTGAGGAGATTTACTTTCCGCCATTTTGTTTATTTAGTGAGCAGCTCACCAATCACTCCGCAGAAGGACTCCTCAAAATTCGCCACTATGGCTGTACAGTTTGTTGATAATTTATAATTTTCTTGTTCATTGTTTCATCTACGTGATACTGCATAACAATGGTGGAAAACAGCGTCACAAAACGTCACTAATATTGATGTCACTAGCGCTTTTCTTTTTGGTGCATGATACCAAACTTGAATGCGATCTTTATTTAGTCAGTAGAGGAGGCCTTTATTTGGTCGGTAGCTCAGTAAAGCAACATTTTTTGAAACCCCTTTATTAGGCCAATATTTAGAGTTGTTGCGTTATAAATAGTCATCTTGTCTTGTGAAAGCTTGTCCTCTTGGTATCTGACCAGGTCCTGAGGTTATAAAACTTTTTTTATGCTCAACGATCCTTGCGCATAATACACAGTAATGAGGGTGACGCAGTATCTATAGATAGATAGATTATTAGGCCATGTTTTTGTGCACATTTTTTATTTGATGTAGATTATTTGTCACAGAAACTTTGGTAATGAGTTTACGTTCACAAACAGCAAAGATTACTCATATAACTTAGCTCGCTCACCTTTGTCACATATATTTGACAATGAAACTTCGCCACAGAATTGAATTTACAAACTTTGTCAAATAAAAATTGTTCGTGGAAACAAGGCCTAAGAACTGCCTACCATGGTGATTCTAATCATAAAGTTAATGTGTACCCTCAATCAATGTTTTGTCACAAAATAAGAAAATATCTTCTTTTTTTTTCATCGGAAAATTGTCATTTTTCAGTAAACACATACAGCAATTACAGGTCAAGTAAATAAAATTGGTGCAAATCTGCTTCTGCGTCAAAATATTCATCATATTTTGTTGTTTTTAAGTCATACAGAACTTACTTAGGACTCACATTTCAACTTGTTTTAAATGTTTATTTTTAGAAATAAATTATTACATCTCATTTTATCATTTTGTTCATCAATTTGTCAAACCAGTCCTGTCTCCAGAAAACCTGATTTTTCTGTTCTTTGAAAAAACAACAAAAAACATACAATTACACATATCCTTTGTGTGGTTCATGTTAGAAAGATTAATCGTCTTCCACTAATTTTAAAAATTGTCAAAATAATGGCAAAAACTTGTAGGAGGCTTTCCCAGAAAACATGTGATTACTGGAGAGTTAGATGCCAAATGAGCCGCCCCATGGGAAAACCAACAATCTGCATAGGCGAAAACAAAGGCGCAGATCAGCTTCGCGGTAACCGCGAAGCTGATCAGCGCCTTTGTTTTCGCTACTCGGATAGTACAATTCCTCCTCTACTTAACTCTAAAATTTCAAGCTTCTAGCCTGCTTCTGTGCTTGTACAGGCCAGTTTGTGGCGGACCTGTTCGGAAACCACATTCTTGGTTTTCCCACGAGGCGGCTCAAATTAAGAGATACTGGGTCCAAACCTGTAGGGTTGTGTCCTTGAGCAAGACACCCCCATATCACTGGTTAATACCCAGGGAGCAGTTGCTCTGTCCAGACATGACTGAAAAATTGCCGAAGAGGATGTTTAACCACAAACAAATGAGAATGTGCTTGAAAAAACCTACAATTTGGGTTCCGACCAGGTCCAAAACAAATCAGCCTGTACACTCACAGAAGATGGTTAGAGGCTTGAAATTTTGGTTTTAAGAATATTTCGTGTAGTGAAAACAAAGGCGCTGATCAGGTTTGCAGTTACTGCGAAGCTGATCTGCGTCTGTGTTTTTGCCTATGCATATTGCTGGTTTTCCCATGCAGCGGCTCAAATCAGAGTGTGTGTTGGACGCACAGGGACTTGTAACAACTTCTACTACTATGTGAATTATGCTTATTATCTTTATAATAGATTATAGATAATAGAAAACAAACCTAATAGGAATTGTTACAAGTCCCTGTGGTTGGACGTGGATATAGATCAAGAATGACTGACAGAGCTTAATTCATTGACTTCAAGCTAGTATCTCACTGGCATGCGAATTCCTCGCGACTGTTACGCGAATTTAGTCGCGGCACTTTCGCACGACATTCGTGCGAGTGTCGTGAGAATTTTCACATGTCGCGAACTACATGTAGTTGCGAACTGGTCGCAAAGGTTTTAAACATGTTTAAAAATTGGATGCGAATTTTTTTCCCAAAATATTTCGCAAGACTGTCGAACGACTGTCGTGAGACGGTCGTGCAACGTTCGTGCGAATGTCCCGAACCTGTCGCCGCAAAATTTTGGCAAATTTACAATGCGAAATTTTTCGCGACACTCGTATGAATGTCGTGCGAGTGTCGCACGACGGTCGCGCGACAGTCTTGAGACAACATGCGAAAAACACGCGACTATCTGACGAGAAAATAAAACTTAGCGTCATTCATACGAATGTCGAGCCACACTCGCACAAATGTCGCGCGACTGTCGTACGAATTAAAATGAAAATAAGATACATTCGCGGGAAAGTCGCGAGACACTCTCACGAATGTCGCGCGACAGTCGCGCGACTATTGCGCGACAGTCGTGAGATATATTTTCAAAATTAGACCGAAATTCGCAAATTTGTCGCATAAATGTCTATTCAATGAGACTGCAACATGAAAGTTTTGTTTATATCGTTAATCTTTGTCGCGTAATAGTCGCGAACTATTCGCGAACTAGTCTCCGTTCGTTGCATCCCAGTGAGATAGGGGCTTTAGTTGTCTGCATTTATCAACAAAAATGTTTATCAGACTCACTAACTTGACCTTGAAATTAGGTAGGTCAAGGTCACCAATTACAAGTACAAGCTGTGATAGGGGATAAATGGCTCTGCAAAGAGGTATTCACCATTTTTAGCTTGACTGCACGAAGTGCATAGAGCTATTGCAGTCACCCCGGTCGTCCACGTTCCCGTTCCCGTTCCCGTGCGCGTTCCCGTGCGCGTGCGCGTCACACTTGAGTTAAAGTTTTCTAGAAGTCCATATCTTGACAACCACTCATCAGAAAGCATTCATACTTGGACCATAGATACCCTGTAGGGTTAGCTTTCATGCCATGGCATCGGACCCCTGGGTCCAGGCCAGGGGGTGGGGCTGGAGGTTAAAATCTAGAACACCTTCAAAAATGGCAATTCTTGTGTTAAAGTTTTCTTGAAGTCCATATCTTGACAACCACTCATCAGAAAGCATTGATACTTGGGCCATTGACACCCTGTAGGGTCAGCTTTCATTCCATGGCATCAGATCCCTGGGTCCATGCCAGGGGGTGGGGCTAGAAGTTAAAATCTAGAACACCATTAATAATAATGGCTTTTCTGTGATATAGTATTCTAGAAGTCTATATCTTGAAAACTTTTTATCAGAGGGCTTTCATACTCGAACCATAGGTACCCTGTAGGGTTGAGTTTCATTTCATGGCATCGGGTCTCTCGGTCCATGCCTGGGGGATGGGGCTGGAGGTTAAAAACTAGAACACTGTAAAAAATAGATGTACTGCTGTGTAACTTTTACAAGGAGTCCATATCTTGACAACAACTTATCATAAAGCATTCATACTTCATACACTTTAGGTTCCATGACATCAGACCTCTGGGTCAGAGTCGGGGGCGGGGCTAGAGGTCAAAATCTAGAACTCCCCGAATTTTTTTTCTTTTTATTTCTTAATAGAAACAACTTAGGAAGATGGTTGGTCATTCATCTTTTGACTTTGTGACACTGACTTGTGTGTCATGACGGTAAGGGTCGGTTGACCTACTTTCCATGGTTCAGTGATTTTGCCTTATATCTTGACACTCAATTAGTATATTTTCTTACTCTTTCGGATTATGAGTGAGTACGACCAGGCCTTTGACCCCAATATACTTATAGGTCACTGTGACCTAATTTCACGGTTCAGTGATTTTGCCTTATATCTTGACACTCAATTAGTATATTTTCATACTTTTTTCAGATTATGAGTGAGTATGACCAGACCTTTGACCCCAATATACTTATAGGTCACTGTGACCTAATTTCATGGTTCAGTGATTTTGCCTTAGATCTCGGTTCTCAAATGGTTTATGAACAAACTCCTTTCAAAGTATGTTTGCGTATGACAAGACCTTTGACCCTGAATTAGTCCTAGGTCACTGTGACCTAATTTCACGGTTCAGTGATTTTGCCTTATATCTTGACACTCAATTAGTATATTTTCATACTTTTTTCAGATTATGAGTGAGTATGACCAGACCTTTGACCCCAATATACTTATAGGTCACTGTGACCTAATTTCTAGGTTCAGTGATTTTGCCTTATATCTCGGTACTCAAATGGTTTATGAACAAACTTCTTTCAAAGTATGCTTGTGTATGACAAGACCTTTGACCCTGAAGTAGTCCTAGGTCACTGTGACCTAATTTCACGGTTCAGTGATTTTGCCTTACATCTTGACACTCAATTAGAATATTTTCATACTTTTTTCAGATTATGAGTGAGTATGACCAGACCTTTGACCCCAATATACTTATAGGTCACTATGACCTAATTTCACGGTTCAGTTACTTTGCCTTATATCTCGGCACTCAAGTAGTTTATGAACAAACTTCTTTGACACTATGTTTGCATATGACAAGACCTTTGACCCTAAAGTAGTCCTAGGTCAATATGACCTTATTTCACGGTTCAGTGATTTTCCTTTATATCTCGGCACTCAATTGGTATATGAACATACTTCTTTCACGATATGTATGAGTATGGCAAGACCTTTGACCGTAAAGTATTCCTGGATCACTGTGACCTAATTTCATGGTTCAGTGATTTTGCCTTATATCTCGACACGCAGTTGGTATTTTTTCATACTTCTTTCTGATTATGAATGAGTATGACCAGACCTTTAACCCAAACATACTTATAGGTCACTATGACCAAATTTCATGGTTCAGTGATTTTGCTTTATATCTCAACACTGAATGGGTATATGATCATATTTCTTTCACATTATGAGTAAGTATCACTAGACCTTTGAGGCTTTGACCCTGAAATACTTATAGGTCAGTGTGACCTTATTTCACAGTTCAGTGATTTTGCCTTGTGTCTTGGCACTCAGTTGGTATAATTATGAACACACTTCTTTCACAATATGAGTGAGACCTTTAAATCTTAGGTAGTTATAGTTAACTTTCATGGTTCAGTGATTTTGCCTTATCGCATCAAGGCAAAAAGATGTATGAGCATAATGCTTTGGGTTACCGGTCGGGTTTGGCCTTATGTTTGACAAAGGTCAGAGGCAGTCAAGCACGCTGTCCTGCGACAGCTCTTATTGCATTGTCCGCTGGTTCCCAGCTTAGAAAAAATCAATATTGGAAATACAGGTAACCAGGGTTCTGGTTACCTGTTTTTCCAATATTGATTGTTATCAGCAGGAAACCAGCTGATAATGCAAAAGTGGTGAATTCGGTCAATATCCCAGTCTGAAGGACCTGGTGGCCTCGGAGTTGAGTTCTTTGGAGCAAGTGATACTACCTCTCTTGTGTGGTGTCCTTGAGTAAGACATTTTAATGTCCCAAGAATACTGGTAAACACCCAGGAAGCAGTGGCTCTATCCCAACAATATCAGACATGAATGAAAAAAAGTCTTAATCTGAAAAGTATACTTCTGACACACCAAATTGAAAATAGTTCACAGGGACATTGAGTGAAAATCGAAATGACAACACATTTTGCTCGACATTATTAGCTCACCTGAGCCGTTAGGCTCACAAGGTGAGCTTATAGGATGGCCATGATCCGGCGTCCATCCGTCGTCGTCGTCGTCATCCACCATTTTCAAAGATCTTCTTCTCTGAAACCACTTGGCCAATTAAAGCCAAATTTTATAGGCAGCATCTATGGGAAGGGGGAACCAATGTGTATATATTATAAATAATCCAGGTCACATGATCAAGATGGCCGCCATGCCCATATATGGTAAAAACCCTTTAAAATTCTTCTTCTCCTGAATCAATAGACCGATTTCAGCGAAACTTGGCATGAAGCATCGGGGACTGAAGTACTATAATGTGTTTATAAATTATGACCTTTGGATGACCTTGACCTATTTTACGGCAAGGTCAACATAGGTCACCAATGCATTGGAATGGGGAAAACTTTTAAAATGTCATTTAAAGTGAAAGTGTTGCAGGAAATGGGCAGTAGGACTGAATATTAATGATTCTGAAAAAATTGCACCCCAGGGGCTCATTTGCCCCAACCCCGGGGCATTATACATGTATATCACCATAATATGCAAACATCTCCTCTGAAACCGCTTGGCCAATCAAAGCCAGATTACATGTGAAGCATCTATAGAATTGGGGAATCAATGTGTAAATAAATAATCAAGGTCACATGACCAAGATGGCCACCATGCCCATATATGGTATAAACCCTTCAAAAATCTTCTCTGGAACCGGTGGACCGATTTCGAAGAAACATGGTGTGAAGCATCTATAATGGCTTAAGTGCTACAATGTACATATAAATCATGACCCTGTGATGACCTATATAAATCATGAACCTGTGATGACCTTGACCCAGTTTATGGCAAGGTCAATATGGGTTGGCCATGCATTTGAATGGGGAAAACTGTTAAAATGTCATTTGAAGGGAAAAGTCAGCAGGAAATTGGCAAATGGATAGAATATTGATTATTCTGAAAAAAAAAAATCCTCAGGGGCTTCATCTGCCCCTGCACTGGGGTTAAATACCATAATATTCAAACATGTTTATTGGTTTATGCAGCAGATCTCAGGTGAGCATTTACAGGACCATTGGTCCTCTTGTTCTCTATTCCAGTGAAGAGCAGCAATAAACAAAACAAAAAGGTTTGCCTTGGATGCCAGAAGAAAGTGCTGATAACTAGTTCAGCCGCCATGCTTCAGAAAGATTAGTTTAATGGTGAAACACCAAAATGACAAGGAAGCCTCTGTGGTGCAGTGGTTATATCACTCTTTGTAAACCAGGGGTTGCAGGTTTGATGATTTAAGGCTTCTCTAGTCTGTCGGATGAGACTATGAACCTAGGTCCCGTCTCCATATGGCCATAGCAGTTGGTGAGACGTTAAACACCAAATCAACTAACCAACCAAAATTACAGTCACATTGTAGGGCATGACTCATTGACTATGAAACTCACACTTCCAATCAGTCACACTCACTGGCTTAATCAGTCATGCGTCTGCTATTAAAACTGGTCACCAAAATGGATCGATAACCAGTCAACTCTCATGATATTGGTCGTTACCCTACAAAGGAGGAAAATCGAAACAGGCGGGTGCTGTACGAGTAGCGTCCCTTGGTCGTCAACCGCGAAACCTAGCAACCAACCAACAATCTGGCGGAAGACAAGTGCTGAAAGAAGAAACAGAAGAAAAGTCTAATTGGTAAGCCAATTTGCTATGTTGCACATGAGTTTTAGGTTACGATGGATTGAATATCTATCGCTCTACGTGATTGATCAAGCGAAATATCCACATTTATTTTCTGTGAAGAAATCTAGAGGCATTAATAAATTTTTCCACACCAATATCAGACATGTCACTCTACCATTCGATGATTCGATTTTTAGTCCCATTCCAACAACTTCATTTCTCGATTCTTACGCTCAAGTAATTTGCAGTCCATGTCATCGGGTATAACAGGGGCATAGCTGGGCTTAACTGCAGTTAGCAATATAAGGATATGGCGAGTGTAAGATTGTATTGGCGTTAAGACAGCTCTATTAACCCGGTCGGCAAGCTACTCTTTCGTTAGAAAAAACCAATATTTGTTACCGGAACTGCACCTTTTTAATAGATCTTTATCTTTTTAGGGGCAAGAAATTGTTTTGCGCTTTTATCGACTACAAAAAAGCTTTTGATTCTGTTAATAGAAGTCTTTTATGGCAGAAATTACTAACTCATCATATTGATGGTAAAATGTCAATCTTCCCAAGATTGACTGGGTGACAAAGACTCTCAAACCAGACTGCCCCAACATTGACTTCTACACTAAATGTCTTGAGGCCTTTGATGATTGCCTACTGGAGCAAATGGTGACCTCGCCAACCCGAGGTCAAAACATTCTGGACCTTTTCTTTACTACAAATCCAACCCTCATAGACAAAACGTCAGTCCTCCCTGGTCTCTCTGACCATGATATAATAACTGCGGAAGTAAATGTCAAGCCCAAAATGATTAAGCAGGTCCCCCGTAATATCTTCCTATACAAAAAGGCCAACTGGGACCAGCTAAAAGAGTCTATGAGGGAATTCCACTCAGTACTTCAGTCGGACCTTCCTACCGCAGACATCCAGACTCTGTGGGATGAGTTTGTCACCAAACTCCAGCATGGTATCGACACCTACATTCCAATACGCAAGGCAAGATCAAGAGATGGTCTCCCATGGATCAATCAAGAGATCCGCCGCCTGATGCGTAAACGAGACAGACACTATAAGAGATGGACCAGGTCAAACAGACCTGTTGATCACAAGAAATTTCTTGACTATAAACACCTGGTACGCCGGGTATCTGAAACGGCCTATGAAAAATACATCGGTGACATTCTTGGCCTACAGCAAGAAGCCGATGACCCTGACCTTGACACCCCTACCAAGGTCAATACCAAGAAATTATACTCCCTGCTGAAACACTCCAGGCAAGACAATAGTGGCATAACATCCTTAAAGGCCAATGGACAGACTTTTACCTCTGACACAGACAAGGCCAATACTCTAAACCTTCAGTTTCAATCTGTTTTTAGCCCAAAATCACCCACATCACTGAAAGCCATGGCACAAAAGACCTTACAGGACCTACATGACCTAGGTCCAAACCTTCCCTTCCAAGCCAGCCCATACACTAAAATGCCGGACATAGAAATTTCATCAAAGGGTATTGAATGCCTTTTAAAAAAGCTCAATCCCCATAAAGCATCTGGTCCCGACCAACTCAAACCTGTTGTACTACAAACTCTTCATAAGGAATTAGCCCCCATTCTTGAAATAATCTTCCAGAGGTCCTTAGACCAAGGTAAACTCCCTACCATCTGGAAGGAAGCAAATGTGTCCCCTATATTCAAAAAAGGGGACAAGACAGACCCAGCCAATTACCGCCCCATATCGCTCACATGTGTTCTTTGCAAAGTACTGGAACACATCGTGGCATCCAACATATCAAAACATTTCACGGACCAGAATATCCTCTATGACTTACAGCATGGGTTCCGAAAGCGGCGGTCCTGCGAGACCCAGTTGATCATGCTTATTGATGAACTCTCCAAAAACATGGAGTCCAAAAAACAGACAGACTTAATACTTTTAGATTTTAGTAAAGCTTTTGATAAAGTCGCCCATGAAAAATTGCTCCAAAAACTTCATGCCTATGGCATTCGGGGTGACACTCTAAAATGGATAAAAGACTTTTTAGACAATAGGAAACAATCTGTAGTAACCAACGGTATCAGCTCCAGCCCCATCCCTGTCTCCTCTGGTGTCCCGCAGGGCTCTGTTCTCGGACCAATCCTATTCTTAGCCTACATTAATGACCTTCCAGAACAGGTAAGGTCAAGAGTCAGACTTTTCGCAGACGACACAGCAATGTATCTATGCATCAGCTCACTCTCAGAAGCAAACATCCTTCAAGAAGACCTCCTGAAACTCGAGAAATGGGAAGAAGATTGGGATATGAACTTTAACCCAGCAAAATGTCAGGTCTTACATGTGACCAGATTCAAGACTCCCATTCCATCCAAATACTTTCTACACAACACTGAACTTGAAAGTGTACCCGCTGCCAAGTACCTTGGGGTCACAATATCAGAAGACCTCAGCTGGGGAAATCACATAAATAATATCACTACAAAAGCAAATCAAACGCTGGGCTTTCTCAAACGCAATATCAAAGTTCATAACCAAGACCTCAAATCCACAGCCTACAAAACACTTGTCAGACCACAGCTGGAATACGCCTCCTCTGTATGGTCTCCCCACACCGACACTGACATAAAAAAGATAGAATCTGTTCAACGTAGATCGGCCAGGTGGGCTACCCATGACTACAGGCCCACCTCCAGTGTTACTGAAATGCTCAATAAACTTTCCTGGCGTCCATTAGACCAAAGGCGAATAGATACCCGACTGATCATGCTGTACAAGATCACATATGATCTTGTAGCAATCCCTCTAACTGACTATCTCACACCAAATCGCAGACAGTCCAAATTCATCCACCCGCTGGCATACAGACAAATCAGCACTTCTACCAATTACTGCAAGTATAGCTTTTTTCCAAGAACTGCAGTACATTGGAACGCTTTACCCATCAGTATTGTCATGCTCCCCACCGTGGCACAGTTCAGTCATGCTGTTTGCCAGGTGGTGCATGTGTCTCCCTAATCACCAGATTCTGTTTTTTATCTTTTAAACTATACTAACACTCTTCTTTCACTGTACAAACTCATTTCACCCACTTCACTTTTCTTTTATTTCAGCTAACCCCCTTTAGCACTTGGTATACCGGAATTCCTTCTAAAGTCCTCTGATGAGGTTAAGAAGTAGTGGAAGATAGATAGATAGATAAATGTTTAAAGTAATTCATAGTTTATATGCTAACGCCAAATCTTGCGTTAGACTGGGACACGCTAAATCCGAGTTTTTCGTAAGTAATATAGAGTACGGCAAGGTGAAAACCTATCACCAATTTTATTTTCTTTGTTCCTTAATGACCTATCAGAATTTATCTCACATGCATATAGTGGCTTGAACGATATTAAGGAAATGTCGAAAATTTTACTCAGCAATGATGAAATTGAAGTACTATTTAAACTGTACATTTTACTCTATGCGGACGATACAGTTATTTTTGCTGAATCAAAGGAAGAATTGCAGGCAGCATTGAATGCCATGTATCTCTATTGTAAATCTTGGGATTTGGAAGTTAATCCAACAAAAACTAAGGTTACAATATTTTGTAATAGGAAATTTGAGCATAATTTGGTTTTTACTTATAATGGACAGCAATTAGATATTGAGGATGGTTTTGTGTACTTGGGTGCACTTTTTTCTTATAATGGTCATTTTGTTAAGAATAATCAAAGGCTTGCAGACCAGGCTAGAAAAGCTATGTTTTCTGTGTTAAGAAAATCTCGTAAATTACATTTACCCGTTGACCTTCAATTACAACTTTTTGATAGTATGGTTATGCCTATTCTGCTTTATGGCTCGGAAGTAACTGGGTTTGAAAATACTGATATATTGGAAAGGTTATGTACCCAATTTTACAAAATCATTTTGAATGTTAAAAAATCTACACCAAATATTATGTTATATGGTGAATTAGGACGGTATCCCATCAACATTCTATGTAAATCAAGAATGGCTGGATTTTGGCAACGTATCGTAAATGGAAATTCATGACAAAATTGCTTATAGGCTATACAAAATTTTGTTATCAATGCATCAAAGAGACTTTTTTCACTCTAAATGGCTTCTAAGCATTAAAGACAGTCTTGTATCTAGTGGTTATGCTGATCTTTGGAATTCACAAGATACTATTCTTGTGCCACAGAATTTAGGTCAGCTGGTAAAATCAAAACTTCTTGAGAGTTATAAACTTACTTGGAAAGATTCAATTTTTAATACAGCCAAATGCCTAAATTACAGAATGTATAAAACAGATTTAAATTTTGAGCAATGTTTTAATCTACTTCCTAATGATTTAGCTATGGCTTTTTGTCATTTTAGATGTATGAACCACAAATTACCCATTGAGCTAGGCAGATTTTGGGGTAGTGAGAGAGATGATAGGATTTGTGAACTATGTAGGTTAGACAAACTGGGTGACGAGTATCATTATTTATTTGAATGCTCTTATTTTGAAGAGCAAAGAAGAATGTTTCTTCCGAGGGGCCTGCCTCGCCAACCTAATATGGTCTTCTTTAATGAGGTCATGAACAGTAAAGATAAATTTGCTTTATTTAAACTCAGTAAATTCTGCAAGGAGATACTTGCTACATTTAAGGTGATACACAGCAACTTATAATAAACATTTTCATTTCTTTTAAAGTTAAGTGAACCAGTACAGAGCTCCTGGTATCAGTTATAAATGGTGGAGCATTTGTCTTTTCTCGACTCCTGCTGCATGTGCAGATGGGGACATTCGGGACGGGATCAGTTGACAAATCTGTCCGCTGGTGCTGTCCTGGATGTCTATTTGTTTTTAGGGGAAGAGAGAACTGTTCTTTTCAGCTATTTATATGTCCTGGCTAGATGGATACGAGATACCAGTGGGTCTGATTCATGCATAGTGATATTAATTCATATTACATCTCATGCGGCTCCGATTGTCGTTAAATTGTGCTAGTCTTCTTTGAAGCTTTCTTCGATGTATTTCTGTGTTATTGTTTCATATATATATATGTTTGCAGTTGGATCTATACCATGGTTAGGGGTCTCGATCCTTAATAAAATCTTGAAATCCCGCCTCTTCTCTCATTCGGTCAAGGGTATAACTCGGTCAATATCGCTGTGATTTAATTATTTTTAGACGCTTATAAAATCATAATTTGTCAGAATAATAACGGGGTTCATACCTTGAGTTGAATAAATAATGAAGATCTAAAAAGACATGCAAAGCTTTTATTAATATCTTTATTTTATTTTCATATTTTCTGATTTTAATTCTGTAAGGTTACAGCGATAAAAACCGAGGAATTCACCTCGTACGAATGACCTATGATGTCACGCCGATCGTATCAATGTTTTGGTTTGAACTGCAGTATTTTGGGCTTCAGAATTGACCTCAAAATCAATGGAATTATGAAACTTTTGGCGACAATGGCCATTGAAAATAAGCATTTTTTGATTTTCCATCTGCTTTAAGCCGTGAAATTCAAGCTTAAATACCATGAGGTTGATGCGTGTTTTGTGTCGTTTTTAACGGTAACGGGTCGTTTCGGCCGTGAGTCGTTTCGGCCTTGAGTTGTTTCGGCCGTGGGTCGTTTCGGCCTGGGTCGTTTCGGCCTGAGTCGATTCGGCCCTGGGTCGTTTCGGCCAATTTTGGTGAGTCGTTTCGGCCTGATTTTTTATTCAACCCGTATATACTATATTATATGATATACTTTATGCAAGATGTGTATGCTATACGAGGCTAGTTTACCATGCAGCCAGTCTTGCAAGGGTACTTGGGTCTATTACAGGGTGAAAAATTGCATCTTTATTAAATTAAAAACGATAGAGAAACTACAATGGTCATTTAAATGGCGACATGGTTTATAAAACCAAAAAAAACACAAACGGTTTAATTTCATAATTTTCCTTACGTTTTTCTCATCTTAAACTAAACATCATTTTGAAGAAGAAAAAAAAGTCAACTTTAGAGATTTCTGGAGTAAAGCCTGTATCAAACAGAAATGAAACCAGTTAATGCAATCTAAGCTTTACATGTACAATGCAAACAGCAACTTAACAATCCCATCTCAGAGAATTCTAAAAAGTCTATATAAAATCTGTAAACATAGTACATGTATCTAATAGAATTTGACGTTCAAACTTAAAGATTCAGCTGTAACAAAATTTGAGTTTTTTCATAACTTTTTAAAGCTACCATTTTAACGGTATTTAAAATCTTTTTCCAAAGTCACATAAGAAAACCAACAATATGCATAGGCGAAAACAAAGGCGCAGGCAACTGCACAGCTGATCAGCGCCTTTGTTTTCACTACAAAGATAGTACAATCATTCTACTTCTTAAATCCAAAATTTCAAGACTCTGGCCTGCTTATGTGACTGTACAGGCTGGTTTGTGATGGACCTGGTCGGATTCCAAAACTGTTGTTTTTATTCATGCGTAGACTCAAATTAAATTGACAAGCACACGTTTTCACGCCTTAATTGAGTACATTAATAATCAATCACCATGGACTAGCATTGCTGATTACAGACACGAGTTTTCACACCTTGTTAATCACCCTTATAATTAGATCACCGACAGCCGTCACTGAAAAATTTTTCCCTTGCAATGCCGACTATTTCATAACTATATGTTTAGTTTAATTGTACAATCTATCTATCTATCTATCTATCTATCTATCTATCTATCTATCTATCTATCTATCTATCTATCTATCTATCTATCTATCTATCTATCTATCTATCTATCTATCTATCTATATATCTATCTATCTATCTATCTATCTATCTATCTATCTATCTATCTATCTATCTATCTATCTATCTATCTATCTATCTATCTATCTATCCAGTCCAGTCCAGTCCAGTCCAGTCCAGTCCAGTCCAGTCCAATCCAATCCAATCCAATCCAATCCAATCCAATCCAATCCAATCATCTATCTATCTATCTATCTATCTATCTATCTATCTATCTATCTATCTATCTATCTATCTATCTATCATTCATTCATTCATTCATTCATTCATTCATTCATTCATTCATCACCTCAACCCTATCAATCCTTTCTATCGCCAGTACTAATCATTAAATGTTAATGGGAACTTCTTTCCGAGACACTAAGAATATGTGAGGCTGGAACTGTGACTACAATACTTTCAAAACACCCCACATGCATACATCATGTACATGTATATGTCCACGAAAACGCATGTACTCAAGAAGATCGATTTATCTTTGTTACTTACCTGAAGATTTCCATATACTTTGGCCGAAATGACTAAGGGCCGAATCGACTCACCCAGAAAATTGGCCAAAACGACCCACCTACCAAGGCCGAAACGACCCACCCCCAAAATTGGCCGAAACGACCCAGGCCGAAACGACTCAGGGCCGAAACGACCCGGATTCGTTTTAACAGTATTTGTTAGTCTTGCTAACAAAACCGATCAGGGGAATCCCCAATGTATGAAATATATGGAATACAAGAAGGAGCCCTGGTATCCTGGTCTACAGTATTTGTCCTTTCTGCGCAATCATGTAACCATGGCCCCCGACCCTGGGGGTGGTATACTTAATGTATTCTAGCGCTAAATAAAATGTGGTCTAGCAGGAAGTCATATTTTGCGAATAAACACACCACTATGGCCCCAACTTGCAGGTTTTCTAGACAAATGCATCACTTAATGTCAACCTTTCATTGACCACAAGTTTATTAAACTGTTTGTTTATTTTCAGGTGAATTATGAATTAAATAAGAAAAAAATGTATGGAAATCAATTAAATTCCAATAGACCTGCAAAACCCATTTTAATGTAGACTCTATTTCCTTTTTCAAAATAAATGAAATGCACCTCATTTTGACTGTTACTGTTAGACTGTTCCTTGTCTGTTACGGAGTGACAACAACGCCATACCCTTGTATAGCTAGAGTTTGACTATTTGACGGCCTTGGTAGTAGGGGGAAATACCTGGGGTTTGATTTAAACATAGGCCAGCAAACAGTATCAATAAAATTGCTTGACATAGATGGTTAATGTCTAAAAGCGTGATCCAAAATGCCCAAGAATTCCTTTACCTGAATCGGACAGCAATTCAGATACAAGATTTATGGCATTTTATGATACAGTGGGGCACAGAAAACTGCTGGCACTTTCTCATAATGATTTCTTTCAAACATTTTTTTTTCAGAATGCTCAAACACTAACATATCAAGATGGGACAAGCTCTGCAGAGAGCAGCACAATGGACCTCGGCCAAAGATGGCTCCGGGGGGAAATTGGAATTCACAAAAATAAATGAAGATCTACTCAACACCATCATGCAGTGGGTGGATGGTATTTCTAGCAAACATCCCGAAGAAGGAAGGCTGGTTTTTCAGTCTCCGTTGACATGGCCGTCAACACTGCGGCAAGACAAGTTGTCTGGAGGAGGATACACTGAGAAGTAAGTTATATGAGCCTGTGCCTGAGAAAACCAACAGTTCGAGTTCCAACAAGGTCCGACGCAAACTGGGCTGTACAGTCACAGAAGATGGTTAGAGGCTGGAAATTTTGGATTTAGAAAGTAGAGGAATTGTACTATCCATTTAGCGAAAACAAAGCGATTACCGTGAAGCTGATCTGCGCCTTTGTTTTCGGGCAACTTTTCGCCTAGACAAAAATCCGGTTTTCTCACGTCGTGGCTCATATAATTGAGCCTTTGTGTGAGAAAACCAACAATCTGGCTTTTGTACAAGGTCTTACACAAACCAGGCTGTGCAGCCACAGAAGATGGCTAGACTAGTGGCTGAAAATTTAAGATTAAGAAAGTAGAGAAAGTACTATCTCTGTAGTGAAACCAAAGATGCTGATCAGCTGTGCAGTTACTGAACAGCTGATCTTCACCTTTGTTCTTGCCTAAACATGTTGTTCATATACTATTTTCCAAGCTTCAGTATAAATTAAACACATGATGAATATTATTACATGTGTAAAATGAGTACTAAGAGCAATTAAAGAAAGTGTGCAAGGCAAACTAGAATGCTATTGTCTGAATGTGATAGAAAAATTGTTGAGCAAGAAAGTTCATAATACCATTTTTGAGCATATTGCAGACCCTGATCAACTGTAGTGAGATAAGGATTTTGACTGAATACCATTACAGTTGAGCTGTACCATGGTTGAAATTTTGTGATAAAATTTTGAAGTAATTTAGTTTAGTGAATGTCTTAAAATTAAGCAATTTAACATGCAAAATTTCAAATTTCTTACATACATGTAATATTACAGAGGAGAAGACATTGTTTCCACGGCAACCACAGAAGGAGGCCAGCCAATGCTATCCCTGAAGAAAGTGGGGGCCAATACTTACGCTGTTTCTGTGATGTCACTAGAGTATGTGGAGACGGTGCTGAGACTTGCGGGAGACAAGAAACTGCTGGAACTCAGAAGTTGCCTGGAAGGTATTGAGAAAACCAACAATCTGAGTTTCCGACCAGGTCCGACACAAACTGAGCTGTATTATGACTATATGCACAGGAGATGGCTAGAAGCTGGAAATTTTGTATTTAAGAAGAAGAGGGATTATAGTATTAATAAGTAACTGTGTAGGGAAAACAAAGGCACTGATCAGCTGTGCAGTTGCTGCACAGCTGATCTACGTCTTTGTTTTTGCATATGCGGATTGTTGGTGTTTTGATGCAGCAGCTACATTTTCAAACCTGTTAAACGAGAAAGGTCACTTATTCATAAGAAGTAAGGTAACTGTTCATTTTGCAGTGAAGGTAATGAGAATCGAGCCAAGGGCTGAGTGATGAAATTCTGATTCTTATAGAACAAAATTGTCTGGAGTCTGTATACCAAAGACATCTTAAAGGCGTAAATGAACTCAGTGTCCTGAACTTCTGCTCTGGGTCCAATTTCATCAATCCATATTTGTTCTAGGAAGTTTCTACATCATATCTACAACAATGTTAATGTGACCCATGTAGGTCAAAGTTTTGTCCTAAATGCTTTGATGAAATTGGGCTCTGGTGTTCTTTATTTAGAATTGCACAAGCTGATAGGAGTCTTTGATATAAGAATCCCTAATCTTGAATGTTTAGTTGATACAACAACAAACTGCAAATAAAGTTGATATTTCTAACTACATACCATGTGACTTTGAAACTGTTTTTAACTTAGATCTGCTGTGAAACCAAAAGATAGGAATAATAATTCCCCGAATAATTCATGCCATTTTTCATACAATCTTTCTGGTCTGTTTCAGCCAATCGTGACCCTGTTGTAAAGATGCTGGGTGACAGATTCGCCACAGTTGAGGGTGATGATAACTCAATCTACAGGTACAAATTTTATGACTGTTTACCATTACGAAAACTTGCCTATGCACTATACAGAGATTTTTTTCATCTGTAAACATTGAAATTTTCATTGGTAAAAATTTGATATTTTTAATATTTTTTTTCTCAAAAAATTGATTATTGGTACATGTTAGAACCACCTCGGTGAGGCTAACGAGTAGACACAATCTATGTTTTGGGTCAAAAATAAGAAAAAACAGGTATTCCGCTGTATACCCCAGTTTTACAAGATGTAAAAGTGGGTTTATATTTCACAGACATGTTATCCTGATGACTTTACCTTAAGAAAATTATCACAATATGATAGTACATGTATTAATTAAGAAAAGGAATATGACGTCATCAAAATCTCAATTGTATTTATTTTAGACTACATGTACTTATTTAACTAATTTGGAAAGTTCTTGTGATACATGTTTCTCATGTTTTCTTACATTAAATTTTCAAATTTATCCAAAATCTTGAATTAGCAATCATTAATGACTAGCCTATTTACCAACAAAAGTGGGAGTTGAAAAATAGCACAGTAATTCATAAAAAATTATAGCAAAAGTACTTTTTTCATAAATGATAGCCAAAGTTGAGTTCTTACAATTATTTCCAAGCTGAGGAGGATCAAGCAGGGGCAGATCCAGGATTGCTGGAAGGGGGCTTCAAATCCGTCGAGAGGGCATTTGTTTTAAACATTTTACCTGATTTTTTTCACAAATTTCCCCATGAAATTAAAATACTTGGCCGTAGAGTGGGGTTCAAGCGAACCACCCGAACCCCCTCTAAATACACCACTGTCATGTTTATCTCTAAGTGAAAACTTTTGATTTGTTTTGTAGATTTATTGAAGAAATCACCAAAGAAACTAAACAAGAGGGTGACCATAAGGGAGATGTGGAGGAGAAGAAAATCCAACTGAAATTGTTGCTCAACCTCAACAGGCTGGACCAACAACTTCTGAACCAGTCTATTGCTCAAATATCAAGGTAATAACTAAGACAAAACTAGTCTATTGCTCCTAGTTGATGAGAAAGCAAAATTCAACTGCAATTATTGCTCAGCTTGAACAGACTGGACCAACAACTACTAAACTGGTAAGCATGGTAATTAATACTGAACCAGTCTAATGCTCAAATATCAAGTTAACTTTGCCTAATAATCAGTCTACTGATAGTACTATTTCTCTGCTTTCTAGATCTAAAATTTCCACCCTCTAGCCAATCTTCAGGCCGGTTTGTGTCGGAACTGTTAAAAAACCATGTTGGTTTTATCACGTGACTCATACTTTTTCAGTGAAGTTCGATTGACACTTGTTACTGCAGATGGTGAAATGAACAGTCTCGGAACACCCCTCAGCAACTTTCTGGCTGTCCATCAAGGACAGTCATATACTTAAGTTTGTCAAATACCATGGAATTGCTGTAACTTTGGATTAAATCATCCTGCTTTATACATTTTCAGTGACGTTCGATTGACGCCTGTCACAGTAGATGGTGAAATGAACATTCTCAGAACATCCTTAAGCAACTTTCTGGCTGTCCATCAACGACAGTCTTGTACTTAAGTTTGTCAGATACCATGGAATTGCTGTAGATTGAATCGTCATGCTTTATACATTTTCAGTGAAGTTCGACTGACGCCTGTCACTGTAGATGGGGAAATGAACATCCTTCACCAGCTATCAGGCCCAGATGAAGACAGACATGTACTGGGATCTATTGAATACTGGGGTAAATAAAACAATACCAGTTACTTACTAGTAATTTTGTGCCTAGTAAGAAGACATTTGTGCTGCGTCATGAGAAAACCGGAATTTTGCCTGTGCGAAAACAAAGGCGCAGATCAGCTTCGCAGAAACTGTGAAGCTGATCAGCGCCTTTGTTTTCGCTACACGGATACAGATAGTCTCTTCTTCCTAAATCTGAAATTTCCAGCATCTAGCCCTCTTCTGTAGCTGCATAGACCGATTTGTGTTGGACCTGGACAGAAACCTCGAAGACCAGTTTTCTCGTGTCGCGGCTCATTTTTAGCTCACCTGAGCCGAAGGCTCACAGGTGAGCTTATAGGATAGGCAGGCGTCCGGCGTCCGTCGTCGTCCGTCGTCCGTCGTCGTCGTCCGTCCACAATTTCAAAGAAGAATATTTCTGAAGCTAGTAGGCCGATCTTGATCAAATTTAATGTGAACCATAATTGGGTTGGGGGATTGATGGCATTAGGTTTTGGAGCAGATTGTATCAAAATTGTGGTTTCCATGGCAACAGATAGGTCCCATAGACTTACAATGGGAAAAACTAAAAAAATCTTCTTCTCTGAAACCACTAGGCCCACAGCTTTGATATTTGGTATGTAGCAATGGCTAATGGTCCTCTACATAAATTGTGCCATTCATGCCCCTGGGGTCAAATTTGGCCACACCCCGGGGGTCGATAATCTCCATAGACTTACTATGGGAAAAAAATTAAAAAATCTTCTTCTCTGAAACCACAGGGCCCACAGCTTTGATACTTTGTACGTGGCAATGGCTAATGGTCCTCTACATAAATTGTGCCAGCCATGCCCCTGGGGTCAAATTTGACCAAGCCCCGGGGGTCGATAGTCTCCATAGACTTACAATTGGAAAAACTAAAAAAATCTTCTTCTCTGAAACCACTAGGCCCACAGTTTTGATATTTGGTATGAAGCAATGGCTAATGGTCCTCTACATAAATTGTGCCATTCATGCCCCTGGGGTCAAATTTGGCCACACCCCGGGGGTTGATAGTCTCCATAGACTTACTATGGGAAAAAAATTAAAAAATCTTCTTCTCTGAAACCACAGGGCCCACAGCTTTGATACTTTGTACAAGGCAATGGCTAATGGTCCTCTACATCAATTGTGCCAATCATGCCCCTGGGGTCAAATTTGGCCATGCCCCGGGGGTCGATAGTCTCCATAGACCTACAATAGGAAAAAAACTAAAAGAATCTTCTTCTCTGAAACCACTAGGCCAACAGCTTTGATATTTGGTATGTAGCAATGGCTAATGGTCCTCTACATAAATTGTGCCATTCATGCCCCTGGGGTCAAATTTGGCCACGCCCCGGGGGTTGATAGTCTCCATAGACTTACTATGGGAAAAAAATTCAAAAATCTTCTTCTCTGAAACCACAGGGCCCACAGCTTTGATATTTTGTATGTGGCAATGGCTAATGGTCCTCTACATAAATTGTGCCAATCATGTCCCTGGGGTCAAATTTGGCCACGCCCCGGGGGTCGATAGCCTCCATAGACCTACAATAGGAAAAACTAAAAAATTCTTCTTCTCTGAAACCACTAGGCCCACAGCTTTGATATTTGGTATGTAGCAATGGCTAATGGTCCTCTACATAAATTGTGCCATTCATGCACCTGGGGTCAAATTTGGCCACGCCCCGGGGGTTGAGTGTCTCCATAGACTTACTATGGGAAAAAAATTAAAAAATCTTCTTCTCTGAAACCACAGGGCCCACAGCTTTGATATTTGGTATGTGGCAATGGCTAATGGTCCTCTACATAAATTGTGCCAGCCATGCCCCTGGGGTCAAATTTGGCCACGCCCCGGGGGTCGATAGTCTTCATAGACTTACAATTGGAAAAACTAAAAAAATCTTCTTCTCTGAAACCACTAGGCCCACAGCTTTGATATATGGTATGTAGCAATGGCTAATGGTCCTCTACATAAATTGTGCCATTCATGCCCCTGGGGTCAAATTTGGCCACGCCCCGGGGGTTGATAGTCTCCATAGACTTACTATGGGAAAAAAATTTTGTACATGGCAATGGCTAATGGTCCTCTACATAAATTGTGCCAATCATGCCCCTGGGGTCAAATTTGGCCACGCCCCGGGGGTCAATAGTCTCCATAGACCTACAATAGGAAAAAAACTAAAAAAATCTTCTTCTCTGAAACCACTAGGCCAACAGCTTTGATATTTGGTATGTAGCAATGGCTAATGGTCCTCTACATAAATTGTGCCATTCATGCCCCTAGGGTCAAATTTGGCCACGCCCCGGGGGTCGATAGTCTCCATAGACTTACTATGGGAAAAAAAAAATAAAAAATCTTCTTCTCTGAAACCACAGGGCCCACAGCTTTGATATTTTGTATGTGGCAATGGCTAATGGTCCTCTACATAAATTGTGCCAATCATGTCCCCGGGGTCAAATTTGGCCACGCCCCGGGGGTCGATAGTCTCCATAGACCTACAATAGGAAAAACTAAAAAAATCTTCTTCTCTGAAACCACTAGGCCCACAGCTTTGATATTTGGTATGTAGCAATGGCTAATGGTCCTCTACATAAATTGTGCCATTCATGCCCCTGGGGTCAAATTTGGCCACGCCCCGGGGGTTGATAGTCTCCATAGACTTACTATGGGAAAAAAAATTAAAAAATCTTCTTCTCTGAAACCACTAGGCGCACAGCTTTGATATTTGGTATGTAGCAATGGCTAATGGTCCTCTACATAAATTATGCCATTCATGCCCCTGGGGTCAAATTTGGCCAGGCCCCGGAGGTTGATAGTCTCAATAGACTTGCTATGGGAAAAAAATTCAAAAATCTTCTTCTCTGAAACCAAAGGGCACACAGCTTTGATATTTTGTATGTGGCAATGGCTAATGGTCCTCTACATAAATTGTGCCAGCCATGCCCCTGGGGTCAAATTTGGCCACGCCCCGGGGGTAGATAGTCTCCATAGACTTACAATGGGAAAAACTAACAAAAATTTTCTTCTCTGAAACCAAAAGGCCCAGAGCTTCTATATTTTGTATGTAGCAATGTTTGGTAGTCCCCATTATAAATTGTGCCAGTCATGCCCCTGGGTCAAATTTGGCCATGCCCCGGGGGTCAATAGTGTCCATGCATAGACTTTCATTGGTCGATTCTCAATTAATTTAAATCTCATGAGCTTACAATGTGATAATCTCTCAGGTGAGCTACAGGACCAATGGTCCTCTAGTTTCTAAAGTGTTTTTCATAAGGGTAAAGTTATCAAATCCTGTATTCTTTTGATTATCACTCATCGTAAGCCATATCCAACAAGAACTCAGTATGAATGCTATTCAAATCTGTTAAAATCAGTTTTAAAAGGGAGCTCAGCCAAGATAATTTTAAGGCGAGGTCTGCTGACAACCTGTTGTATTTGAGAGCTGCTGACAGCCGGTTGTAAAAGTGCCCTGCTGACAACCAGCCAACTAATTTTCCAATTAACCATTTCAACCGGTTGTCAGCAGACCCTAATTTTTAAAACCTGGAAGCTCAAAGGGTCAGATATGTCTACAAAAGTTGTCAAATACTATTGACCTAAAACTGTGATGTCCAACAATGCATGTATCAAAAAGTACATGTAACTTTATGCATGAATTAAAAAACACAAAGTTTTCTGCCTCGAAATTTGAAAACTTTTTCTTTTTTATCAGTTACCCGAGGGCAACCGATTTATTCTTATTATGAACACTGTATGAGATAGATATTGCAAAAAACTCTACATTTACATTTGAGCCGCCTCATGGGAAAACCAACAATCTGCATAGGCGAAAACAAAGATGCAGATCAGCTTCGCGGTAACCGCAAAGCTGATCAGCGCCTTTGTTTTCGCTACACGGATAGTACAACTCCTCCTCTACATAATTCCGAAATTTCAAGCTTCTAGCTCTTTTCTGTGCTTGTACAGGCCGGTTTGTGTCGGACCTGTTCGGAAACCACATTGTTGGTTTTCCCACGAGGTGGCTCATTTATATTTCGTACATTTTAAGGTGACGGCTACGTTTTCCAGAATGGTTGTCATGCGCAGCCATGGCGACAACTGTATGGCGATATCTGTTATATCGTTGCTAAGCCACATGACTGTGGGCAAATCTGTATAACTGCCAACACGAGCGGGTATTATCTGAACAGCGTAAGTTTACATTACGAAAACATGCCTATACAATATACATGCTCAGTGATTTTTAAGCCTAAAAAAGTAAAAATTGACACACAAAACAAAAACATCAAACAAAGAAACAAAAAGAAACAGATACTTTAACCATTTGATCATGACAGTATAGTGGTTGATTCTGTTAAGTTTTTGCAAGAAAAATTAGCTGCGTCATGAGAAAACCAGATTAATGTTTGCAAATGCAAAAAAGGCGAAGGTCAGCTTTGTAACTTAACTGCAAAGCTGAGTTTGCAGTTACTGCGAAGCTGATCATGCCTTTGTTTTTGCTACACGGATAGTGCAATTCCTCCTCTACTTATACTCAATACTTTAAGATTCTATTATTCTTCTGATACTGTACAGACCGGTTTGTGTCAGACCTGGTCTGAAACCCAAAAGTTTGGTTTTCTCGCATCATGGCTCAAATCTTTTACAGCAAAAGAAAGCTTATTAAAACATCTCAGTTTAAAATATCAAATTTGAAAATACAGATAAAACAACTGGATCTCAATCTGTTCTCTTCTCACAATTTGGTAATTTAGCCTGGAACATTCAAAGATCATTTACTGAACATTATTTGAGCCGCTGCATCAGAAAACCAACAATCTGCATATGCGTAAACAAAGGCACAGATCAGCTGTGCAGTAACTGCACAGCTGATCAGCGCCTTGTTTTCGCTACACAGATGGTACAATTCCTCTTCTTCTTAAGTCCAAAATTTCCAACATTCTAGCCTTCTTCTGTGACCATACAGCCTGGTTTGTGTCGGACCAGATCAGAACCCAAATAATTGTTTTTCTCATGCACAAGCTTGATTCTTTTTCAGGGCCCCGATGCGAGCCAGCCCGGTGAACTTGATTACAAAAAACAAGGCGACTCATATCGTGAACTCGTTACATTATTAAAAGACAAGAGCCCGAAATTTGCCGAAATGATCGACAAACAATCATTCTCCCTCAAAGTCAAAGAGAAAGACGATCTTCTCATTCAAACAAAGAAAGAAAAAACTCGTGACGATGGTGAGGGAGACTACCAGCGGCAGACGCAAGATAATCGTGCAAGGGAGACAACCCAGGATTTGGGCGGGAAACAGAAGAGCAAGGTTACGAAGAAGAAAAAGTTGGAGCCGTCGTTGAAATGGAGAGCTCTTGGCATGGAGGAATACCATGAGAGGTGATAATTTTTCATCAAAATATGGCTGAGAATTTTTTTGGAGATGAAAAAGATATTGGGAAAATACATTGATTACTACAAAAATGTTAATTTTGACATTGCATAAAAATTCATTAGTCCAGTTGTGCAGTGTGTGACAATAACTTTAATTTCAACGTATGCATGGAGAAAAAATTGCAGAAATTAATCTTTATGAAGATTTTTCCTAGTAGTGCACAATGTAATAAAAATTGTTCAGTTTTTAGGGAAAAAGCTGATAGTATTATGAAGCTGTGTATATACTTTAGTATACAAATGATTATTTCAGGGAAAAAGCAGACAGTGAAAAGAGACTGGTCAAAAAGAAGCGAACGCCCAGCCGTCTTAAGAGTAAAACTCCAGTTGAGCCTGAAGACTCCTTCAGTGAGAGCTCTTCGGAAAGTGAAGAGGAGGAAGAAGCAGTTGAACGCCGGACGGAAACAAACGCCGACCTGCCCTCAGAGTACTGGCAGATACAGAAACTGGTCAAATACTTGAAGGTAACTCATTACGAAAACTTGCCCATGTAATACAGTGATTTTTAAAGTTGTAAAAAATGAAAATTTCCAGTGGAAAATGTTTGATATTTTTCTTATTTTTGCTCAAAACATAGATTGTGGGTACATGTTAGAATTGCCTCGGCAAGTCGGTTCTCGTGTGTACCCACAATCTATGTTTTGGAGCAAAAGAAAAATAGGTATACCCCTGCAAACCTCATTTTTATCTGACATAGAAAAGTGGGGTTTAAGGGGGTATACATTGCACAGACATGTTTTCCTGATGTGACCATTTCATTCCTACATGACTGATAAAATTGTTGACTGGGACGTTAAATCTCAATACAAACAACCATTTGTAGGACTCAAAGAGTCGGAATCACACCTTTGGATGTAAAGGATTTTCACGTGCTTTATTAATTGAATGATTTCTCCGAAAGAAATTGCCTCAGAAATTTTAGTGGAAAATACAAACTATAGGTACTACAATTTTGCCATTATGCATTGCAAAAATATGCCCATGCATTCTAATGAGTACCCACAATCTATGTTTTGGATTTAAAACAAGAAAAATTGAATACCCCTCTATACCCCAGTTTTACTATATGAAAATGGGGTATGCGGGGGTATATATTGTTGTGAGCTGGTATTCAGGCCTTAATTTTTCTGCAGAACGAGCCAATGTTGCGCACTGGAAACCTACCTTATGTCTGGTAGCAAGCATAGTAATTTGCACCGTAACAGGCTGGTTAGGTGCTCTGGTTGCAAGAGCACATTTGCACTTCAAAGATCTACACTGTTTGTTTACTCGTAGAAATGTGTACTAAGCGAGTTACCGATCTTTGGGTTTTCCAATAATTGAGCTATTTTTAGATAAGAAAGCTGACGTTGCTAAGCACAATGTAAATAATGTACAATTCTCCGATACGTCAAATTGTATTTGTTAATTTTGCAATACGTTTTCTCAGTATTTCAACCATGCATTTTTGTACAATGATAATGGTCATTTAGATCATTCATTTACCTTTCATCTCGTAGTCCATTTATTGTAAATTATTTTATTCATGGTTGTCGTGTAATTTCCGATTTTCTGCAACGACCTGTGATTTTCTATTCAAAGATGGCGGCATGTTTACAATTTTTCCGTCATTCTACAGCATCTTACATAACGTTACGTTGTAAGGTCTCGTGAAGTATCGCATCCGACGTGAACTTACACTGTAGATCCCTGTAAACTACAGAGATCTACGGCGTAGGCCTTCACGGGTATATAAGGAAACGCGTAGGATGCTGTAGGGACTCCATCTTTCGATCTCGCTGAAAGCAGCTGCGTTTTTTGGTCTGTGCTGCTTGAATTTTGGTTTTTTGGCTTTATTTAACGTTTTCTTCGTTTAAAAAGGCAAAAATAGATAGGAAATAAATAAATAAACACATTTTCGGATTTTGAAACATTTTAATTATTGATTTTGACACTTAATCAGAGTTTAATAAAAAAAGCAAGGCAATACTGAATACAAGTTACAACTTTTATCAAGAGTTAACATTTTTAAACATTGTTAAAGCTGACATAGCCTAGTGTACAAGGGATTGTTCATTATTTTTGCTCGTTAAACCCCATGCTACCAATTTTCATCTCGTATTTCATGTTCTAGTCATATTTATTGCTCATAGCCATTTATTTTAATTGTTGAAAGAAGTTAACATGATCTAAGGATTATTATTCATTAAAATTGTTGAACATTTAATCATCTTTCTTCTCATTCCATACCCATTGAGTTTAGAAATAAGTCATGCATTTTCATATCCAAATCATCCTTTTGTTGGAGTCCACGCCTTTGTTAAGTTTATTATTTTATTGAACGCCCAGCAAGATAACAAAAGCTATACTGGTCTAGGCCTCTACATAGGCAGTTACTGGGGCAGCGGTCCGCACGAGCCGGCGCGCAACAATATTTCATGGACATGTTTTCCGGAATGAGCTCCCAACATCTCTAATACATGTACAAGGAACAAGCCAAGCCAGAAGACCGTTATGCCATTTGATAGTTTTCTGATTTGAAAACTATTAAGTATCAAAAGGTAAAAATGTTTAAGTATGTTATAATATACAGAATGGAGCCGCCACATGGGAAAACCAACAATTTGCATAGTGAAAACAAAGGCGCAGATCAGCTTTGCAGTAACTGCAAAGCTGATCAGCACCTTTGTTTTCGCTACACGGATAGTACAATTCCTCTACTTTCTAAATCCAAAATTTCCAGCCACTGGCAATCTCCCTTGCTTGTACAGCTTGGTTTGTGTTGGACATGGTCAGAAACCCAAATTGTTGTTTTTCTCATGCGAAGGCTCAAATTTCTTTTGTTTCCAGGGAGGTAACCAGACTGCTACTATTATTGCTTTGTGTTCAATGCGAGATTTTAACCTGGCCCAGGAAACATGTCAGCTGGCTATCAGGGACGTCGGTGGTCTAGAAGTCTTGATTAACTTGCTGGACACTGAGGAAGTCAAATGCAAGGTATGATTTTGATACTAACGCATTACAGCCTCACCTGTCTTAAGCAAGTGTCCAAATGCTAGGTATAATTATGATTCTATCACATTACAGTCTGACCTGTGTGAGGCAAGTAGCCAAGGATAACACTCAAATTGCTTGCTTTTAGACAGATAGATGCTTTCTCAGTAAATGTTCATTTGCATGTAAAATCAGTTGGGGATATGAAAGAGCTAGCTAGAGACAGTTGCTTGCTAAAGAAGTAAATACAGGTGTTGCTTAAGACAGATTGGACTGTATTGCCATGTGTTGTGAGATTTTAACCTGGCCCAGGAAAAAAACATTGACCATTGCAACAGTTTAAGCAGCACACCTATCAGTTTTCATATGAAATGCAATTATTTTTATTCATTTTGTCTCAAATTCTTACAGATTGGCTCTCTTAAAATCCTCAAAGAGATTTCCCGCAACATTCAGATCCGTCGAGCGATCGCTGATCTGGGTGGTCTACAGACAATGGTCAAGATCCTGCGTGACCCTGACAAGGATCTGAAATGCTTGGCTGCTGAGACGATCGCCAACGTCGCCAAGTTTAGACGGGCCCGACGGACAGTGAGACAGCATGGTGGGATCAAGAAACTGGTTAGTAAATGGATAAGTTGAGTTCTTGAATAATCTGATTTTCTGTGAAGAAAATGATGAATACACGGCATGCTTATGAAATATATTGTACAGTGTATTTGTAGATTGGGTTAGCTGTCGGGCAAAGTTGTCTTTCATCAGTCTATGCTATAAACTTACCCACAGAATCAATAATGAGCCATGTAATGAGAAAACCGGATCTTTGCATATGCGAAAACAAAGGCGCAGATCAGCTTCGCAGTAACTGTGAAGCTGATCAGCACCTTTGTTTTTGCTACCCGGATAGCACAATCCCTCTTCTTCGTAAGTCCGAAATTTCAAGCTTCTAATTATCTTCTGTGACTGTACAGGCTGGTTTGTGCTGGTTTGTGCCAGACCTGGTCAAAAACCACGAAGACCGGTTTTCTCACGTCATGGCTCAAATATCTTGCATATCAATATCACATTTTGCCGGTAAAATATGTTTAAATGCTACACACTGTCATGCTTTCTTGAATAAATAAAAAAATACTGTTTATTTGCCCACCTCTCTGTCGTGCTCATTGCCTTTCGTTTTGGTTGAAACTTAGCTAGATGGCTACCTTGTTGGGAAAGAGCTAGTCATTCTGCTCTTTGTGTGTGTTGTCGGAAAAATGTTTTGTTGAGTTTTATGTATTTTCTTTCCCACCTGGTGTCTATGTTGGGACTTTGATTTTAATTGCATCGATTCCTGGTCCCTCTATTCTTACTTCAAATAGATTTTTCACCTAGAATTTCAAAGAGTCATTAGGAATGTTTTGCTGTATAAGATCAACAATTTATAAGTAACCCAAATCTTGCAGGTTGGTCTGTTAGACTGTGCAGCTCTAGGTAGCCACCAGATGACCGCCGAGACCCAGAAAGACGTCGACGTTGCCCGGTGTGGGGCCCTTGCCCTCTGGAGTTGCAGTAAGAGCACGAAAAACAAGGAAGCCATGAGAAAGGCAGGGGCTATTCCGTTACTGGCGCGATTGCTCAAGTCCGCTCACGAAGACATGTTGATACCCGTGGTCGGGACGTTGCAAGAATGTGCCTCAGAAGTGAGTTTTTCTAGAACTTTGGATCTTTGATTCTAAAAAAAAAATAAGAATCCATTATAAATAGATTGTATATTTCTTTTGAAAGTATTTGCATAAATAATGAATAAAAGATCATAATCATGACAGATTATAAATATAATCATGACAGATTATAAATAAACTTGTAAAAAAAAAAATTTACACCCCAGCACTGTCTGTCCTGAATATAAAAAGATGTGAAAAATCCTTGCATTTATTAAACAAGCCTTTGGCGTCACCATGAAACACAAGAGAAAGGTGTATTCATGTATGGCATAGCTATCCGCTATAAAAAAGGCAATAAAATCCTATTTTATAAGTCATATGATAAAACAAATCTTACACACATAGTCATTTCATATGAAATTTATTAAACTCACCACACTCATGGTTATTAATAAATTTCATATGAATTGACCACTCACATAAGATCCTATATTTAGTTTACAAAGTTTATTCATTTAAATTTATCTTCCATTCACAGCCAAGCTACCGACTAGCCATCAGAACAGAAGGGATGATAGAAGATCTTGTAAAGAATCTCAAATCAGCAAACCAAGAACTGCAGATGCACTGTGCTTCGGCTATCTTTAAGGTGTGTAGGGATGATCTTAAAAATACTGTCCGAATTGGTGATTCGAACGCCAGTCTTTTGAAACTACCAGATTTTCCGAAGACAATAGCTGTTGCTGAAAATATAGTTCATTGTAAATATAATTTCTGATTTTTCAAATTTCGAAAAATTCAATTTTTGGAACATTTTTTTTTTTCTGGTCCCCAACAAAGAAATTTCAACTAAAATACCCGTTGAAATCGGAAGCTATGAATCAATTTGCATTTGTGTGAAAACAATGTGTATAAACAACTAACACAGAATAATAATTCTTATCATTGTTGGAGACATTCATCTTTTGCCTCGGGTTGAATCTATTGTTATTTGCTTATTTTGCACAATTTGAATTTTGACTATCATCACTTCAGTGTGCCGAAGAAAAAGAGACACGTGACCTAGTCCGCCAGTACGGAGGCCTGGATCCCCTTGTTTCCCTCCTCTCTATGACTGAAAACAAGGAACTTCTAGCAGCCGCCACGGGAGCCATCTGGAAATGTGCCATTAGCACGGAGAACGTCATGAGGTTTCAAGATCTGAAGGCAATTGATTTGCTGGTGGCGTTACTAAATAATCAGCCTGAAGAGGTGAGTTTTCTCCCTTGTTCAAGTTAATCATCAGCGATCAAGAAAAAAAGTGTGGCCGTATTATATGTCCACATTACTTGAATAACTTAAATAAATAAAGCAGCAGTTCACACCGTAAGCAGAATATCAGGTTCCAAAATTTGAAGGCATGAAATGATCTGATGGTGGCATTAATGAATAATCAACTTGAAGAGATGGGTTATGTCCCTTAGTTTACATTCATAAATTCATGAATTTTGAAGTGACACAAAATCTGTGACTATGTGTGCCATGCTATATGAGCCGCCCCATGGGAAAACCAACAATCTGCATAGGTGAAAACAAAGGCGCAGATCAGCTTCGCGGTAACCTCGAAGCTGATCAGCGCCTTTGTTTTCGCTACTCGGATAGTACAGTTCCTCTTCTACTTAAATCCAAAATTTCAAGCTTCTAGCTCTTTTCTGCGCTTCTACAGGCCAGTTTGTGTCAGACCTGTTCGAAAACCACATTGTTGGTTTTCCCACGAGGCGGCTCATATTTGAAAAAAAAAAAGAAAAGAAAAAAAAATTATGGCTTACAGAGAATTACCTTTCAGTACCATAACCAAACAAATCTTTAAATTTGATCTGCACCCTCAAAGGTTGAATTAATATCTGACTTTTCAATAAGATGATATTGCCGAAGATTTATTTGGTCTAATAGGAGAGTATTCCGGTCTCATTAAAGCCTTTTTACTTCAGGTGCTTGTCAATGTTGTCGGAGCCTTGGGTGAACTTGCCAAAGAAACTCCGAATCGACAACAGATCCGAAAAGCCGGCGGAATATCACCATTAGTCAACCTACTCACCGGCACCAATCAGGCATTATTAGTCAATGTGACCAAAGCTGTAGGACAATGTGCTGAAGAGCCCGAAAACATGGTGTAAGTATAATTATTTGCGAGTCAGTTATTTGCTTAAGAATGTGCACTACCGTAAGTACTGGTAATGTTGAATTTTACCAGAAGTCAACCTACGCACCAGCACCAATCAGGCATGGTTAGTAAATTTTACCAAGGCTGCGGGACAACATGCAGAAGAGGCAGAAAATATGCTGTTAGTGTAATATTGTGTCTAGTTTTGAATCAGATAGTGAAAGAATTTGTACTCAGTACTATGTGGAATTGCAGCGCTGTTCAATCTACTCAAGGGCATCAATAAGGCATTGTTAGTTAATAAAGAAGTTTACATGTATGTGTATGAACACTGTATGCTTATCCTTATTGAAGAACTGGAGAAAATACTGGTTATTAATTAACTCATTTAAGCCTGGCGTCCCTTTTATAGGACATAGGCAAACAGAATAGCCCCAGATGGGACGCCGCAGAACGCGGCGTCCCATCTGGGGCTATTCTGTTTGCTATGAGGATTTTCATCAAAAATTTATTTAAAAAATGAAAATCACTCCTGATGCCCCTAAAAATGAAAGTGGACTCGCCCAAATGATAAAAATGGGAAAATCCATTCGTCAAATATGGGTTAATGTTTGATGTATCATTTCAGTATCATAGACAAATTAGACGGTGTTCGGTTACTCTGGTCATTACTCAAAAACCAGAACCCAGATGTTCAAGCCAGTGCAGCCTGGGCTATATGTCCTTGTATAGAAAATGCCAAGGTTTGTAGTATGGTTTATTTCTTTAGTATTTTAAAGGGATTTTACTGACATGAAATGGTTGCAAAATTAGGTATCTTGTTAGTTGTATAATCAACAGAACAGAAATGAAATGATGTTGAAGGAATAAAAATGGTGCAAGAACCTCACACAGAGAACTCTCTGTAATGGTCCTTAGATTTACCTTAGGTTGAAGTAACCAGGAAAGACCCAGACTTAACTGCCACCAGGGGAGTGGTCTGATCAGGCTCTTCATTGTTACAATGTGGCATTTGTGATGGGTTTCTGAGTACCGGTATGTATAGTAAAGTCATGCTAACTGTTTGGTTACATAGTTGTCATTTTTAGTTTTGGTTGTCTCCCTTAGCCTAATTTTCCTTTTAAACAACCCTCATCAATTAAATTTTCCTTTCTTTCCTTAAAACAGGATGCGGGAGAAATGGTCCGCTCCTTTGTCGGCGGTCTAGAGCTCATCGTCAGCCTCCTTAAGTCGGAGCACAAGGAAGTGTTGGCCAGTGTCTGTGCCGCTATAGCGAACATAGCCAAAGACGAGGAAAATTTGGCTGTTATAACGGACCATGGCGTGGTGCCGATGTTAGCGAGATTAACAAATACGGTAAGTTTCTCCAATAGCTTTGTGTGCTTCTTGATTTTGTATGAATTATGTTGTCTGTTGTTTTTGTTATTATTTTACAAAAATCAGAGATGGCCTGATGTAGGTCTACCCTGTTAGTGTAGGCGATTAGCTGTCAAAACTGACATGAAAAGGATGACTTCAAACAATTATAAAATGATAACTGGAAGAAAAAATACAGCCTGAAAGTCACCAGGCCCTGAGGTTATAAAACTTTTTTCATGCTCAACTCAGCTGAGCATGAAATTTAAACTGTTCATAAATGTCGAAATAGCCCAAATACATTAAAATTTCGTGCTGAGATTACCAAAGCCTGTAATTTATCCTCCTTATAAATGTTAAAATGCCAACAATTGTTGGCATTTTAACATTTATGAGCAGGATAAATTTTTGTCCCCAGCTGAGTTGAGCTTGAAAAAAGTTTTATAACCTCGGGCCCAGGCTCTAAAAAGAGCACAATATGGCACTTCATTATAATGTTAGGAACCTTAATATGTCTCAAGGACAAAATAATTGGTTTTGACATTTGAGCCACTACACAATAAACCGGTCTTTGGGATTTCCGACCAGGTCTGACACAAACTGGCCTAGATGCTTGAAATTTTGAATATAAGGAGAAGTGAAATTGTTCTATATCCGTGTAGTGAAAACAACAACGCTGATAAGCTGTGCAGTGACTGCACAGCTGATCTGTGTCTTTGTTTTCGCATATGCAAAAAGCCAGTCGTCTCTTGATGCGGCTTATTTAATGCCATAGCTAGCGCTATACATATTTCATATGTTTGTCGTATTGGCTAGGGCTAATTTGATATAATTTTAGCACTGTCATGAGAAAACCTATCTTATGGGAAGGTTTTTAGACGGTATTGATTTCAAACTTGCCCCTATATCGCAATGGAGACTAGCGTTGTTGTTATAGATTCACTAGAAAGAGGTATTGATTTATATACTAGCTTAGCAAAGGACAGCAAAGGCTGATTGATGTCTACATTTTGATGGTCCCTAGGATAGATTTTCTTGTGACAGACTTATAATTTTGCCTCCTAGGAAAGCTTAGCATTTATGTATGCAAAAATTGCAATGTTTAGGAAAGAAGATAGAAACAAAAATGCACTTTAAATGTTGCGTGTGTTCGGGGTTCTCCCATTGGTACCATTAGTTGGTAACATTTGTACGATTCGTACCAATGGCATTACCATTTTTACCATTATTTGCACCAATTTCTTTACCAATGGTACCATCGGCAATTAAATTGGTCCAATTAGTAAAAATGTTACCAACCAATGGTACCATTGGAGAACCCCGAACACACGCATAGCTACATACCTGCTTTGTAAATGTTTACATGTTCATAGATTTTTCACCATCACAGTATATACAATTTTGTACACATTGCTTCACACTTAATTCCATTGCTTAATTGCTTTAATTCATTATTGTTTTCTCAAATGAAAATTTTGGCGAGAAAAGATAATCAAGTCTATGAATATCCACACCCTTTTCTTAAATGTAAATTATAAGACAGCCTTACAGGCCACAACATTACGTCAACCTAACCCAGAGGTTATAAAACTTTTTTTATTCTCAGCTGAAACTAAAATTTATCCCGCTCATAAATGTCAAAATGCCAACAACCATTGTCATTAACATTTATTAGCAGGATAAATTACAGGCTTTGATGATCTTGATCCGAAATTTCTATTTATTTTGGCTAGTTTTCAGTATCTATTAGCAGTTTTAATTTCATGCTCAGCTGAGTTGAGCATGAAAAAAGTTTTATAACCTTGGGACCTGACTGCGGCTTGACAAGAAATTCTCAATTTTCATCCTGAGGAAGGCCAAGTGCCAAAAGTTTAGAAAAAGTGTGTGAAATATTCATAGACTTCATTAAATTTAACTTTATGTTTTCTAACAAATTCACATACATGTATGTACATATGTATGCTTTTATGTACCATTATCGCCATTTGAGCCGTCTCGTGGGAAAACCAACAATGTGGTTTCCGAACAGGTCCGACACAAACCGGCCTGTACAAGCACAGAAAAGAGCTAGAAGTTTGAAATTTCAGATTTAAGTAGATGAGGAATTGTACTATCCGAGTAGCGAAAACAAAGGCGCTGATCAGCTTCGCAGTTACTGCGAAGCTGATCTGCGCCTTTGGTTTCGCCTATGCAGATTGTTGGTTTTCCCATGAGGCGGCTCATTTCATTTATCATCATTATAGTATGGGAAAACTTTGATGCAGGTAATTTTAAGTTTTATAGGCATTAATTGGTAGACTTAGTAGTCACTGTGGTGAAATTCTTATCTTGACTTTCTCAAATAATTTTATTTTCCAAAGTTTTTGGACACCTAACACATGGGATAGGTGCCAATCGTGACAAAACAAAACTTTTTAGATACATAAGTTGTTCTTGCCTTCCAAAACAGGTGTTTAAAGACATTTGAAATTGCAAAATAAAAATAGAAAGAATGCAAAAACCTGTTGGCAATTGAAAATGTTTTGGCTACAGTCAGAAACAATTTGAGTATACATGTAATTGGTTGTTTGGTATTGCTTTCTATCCAGTGTGTGTAAAGTGTTCAAAAACATTGGAATATTACAGTAGTAGTCATATTTTATCATCTTTTTCTCATGCAGTGTTTCTGTACTTTTCATTTTCTTTTTATTTACATCTCCATATTATTTCATTTCTTCATTTAGAAAAGGATATCTTTGGTATATTAATTAATAGCTAACCCCGCCCCCTTTCCCCTCTCCAAACCCCCATTTTATCCATGTTTTCTTGTGATTTGACTCAAAACCTCTGAAAATTCTGTTAATATACCCTTCTTTTTAGCTCACCTGAGCCGTCAGGCTCACAAGGTGAGCTTATAGTATACCCATGCTCCGTCGTCCGTCCGTCCGTCCGTCGTCCGTCCATCGTCCACAATTTTCAAAGATCTTCTTCTCTGAAACTGCTTAGCCAATCAAAGCCAAATTTTACATGAAGCATCTATGGGAAGGGGGAACCAATGTGTATATAAATAATCCAGGTCACATGACCAAGATGGCCGCCATGCCCATGTATGGTAAAAACCCTTCAAAAATCTTCTCCGGAACCACTGGACCGATTTCAACCAAACTTGGCATGAAGCATCGATGACTCAAGCACTACAATGTGTATATAAATCATGACCTTGCGGTGACCTTGACCTATTTTACGGCAAGGTCAACATAGGTCGCCTTTGCATTTGAATGGGAAAAATTGTTAAATTGTCATTTAAAGGAAAAATCTTGCAGAAAATGAGCAGTAGGACTGAATATTAATGATTCTGAAAAAAATTGGGCACCAGGGACTCATCCGCCCCCACCCCGGGGCAATATACATGTATATTATCATAATATTCAAACATCTTCTTCTCTGAAACCGCTTGGCCAATCAAAGCCAAATTTTACATGAAGCATCTATGGGAAGGGGGAAACAATGTGTATATAAATAATCCAGGTCACATGACCAAGATGGCCGCCATGCCCATATATGGTAAAAACCCTTCAAAAATCTTCTTCTCCAGAACCGGTGGACCGATTTCAACAAAACTTGGCATGAAGCATTGATGGCTCAAGCACTACAATGTATACATAAATCATGACCCTGTGATGACCTTGACCTATTTTACGGCAAGGTCAACATAGGTCACCAATGCATTGGAATGGGGAAAACTTTTAAAATGTAATTTAAAGTGAAAGTCTTGCAGGAAATGGGAAGTAGGACTGAATATTAATGATTCTGAAAAAAATTGGACCCCAGGGGCTCATGTGCCCCCACCCCGCGGCAATATACATGTATATTTCCATAATATTCAAACGTCTTCTCCTCTGAAACCGCTTGGCCAATCAAAGCCAAATTTTTTGTGAAGCATCTATAGAATGGGTGAATCAATGTGTATATAAATAATCTAGGTCACATGACAAAGATGGCCACCATGCCCATATATGGTAAAAACCCATCAAAAACCTTCTTCTCTGAAACCAATAGACTGATTTCAAGGAAACTTGGCATGAAGCATCGATGGCTAAAGTACTTTAATGTATATATAAATCAGGACCCTGTGATGACCTTGACCAAGTTTATGGCAAGGTCAACATGGGTTGCCTATGCATTTGAATTGGGAAGACTGTTAAAATGTCATTTGAAGGGAAAAGCCAGCAGGAAAATTAGCAAATGGACAGAATATTGAAGATTCAGAAAAAAGAAAATGGCCCAAGGGCTTCATCTGCCCCTGCACTGGAATAAAATACCATAATATTCATACATGTTTATTGGTATATGCAGCAGATCTCAGGTGAGCGTTTACAGGACCATTGGTCCTCTGGTCATGATGTTGCTTTAGAAAAACAATCTGTTTAGAGTTGACCTGAAACTTTTCCCAGTGGAGGCACGACATAATGCACTAGTCATTTGTAACCATGGCCCCCTCACCCCCGGGGAATAGCGGGGACTTTGACTTTTGGTCCAGCAATCCCTGCTAAAAGCCCCACCCTGCTGGGACTGCTCATTGGTAAAACCACTGCTGTTTTCCCCGGCAGCCTGCTATCTTTTCATTTCACAGCCCTTTTTGCATTTATAAAGCAAACCCCGGATATTTCCCCCGCACCCTGTGGCAAAAGTTTGGTCAAAGTCACATTCATTTCCATGGCTATCCCCTGCCCTCTTCCGGGGATGGGAAGTGGGGGGGGGGGGCATGGTTACAAATGACTTGTGCATATGAATGTCAATGATACCATAAGAATGTCAGATCAGTATTGAAGTCATCATGACCTGGTCTTGAAGTTATAAACAGTTTTCATGCTCAACTCAGCTGAGACTATAATTTTCCCTGCTTTTTTCCTGCTCATAAATGTTAAAATGCCATTTATGAGCAGGATAAATTACAATGTATTGGCTTTTGAAATATACTTACATGAAATTTCCACAGATTTTTTTCTAATTCATTATTTATGAGGAATTGAAATTTCATGCTCAGTTGAGTTGAGCATGAAAAAAAAATTATTACCTACGGACTTGGACTTGACATTATTTTGCCATAATGTGCCGACTGGGTTCCTATTCCTAGAATCTCTTTATTTCCTGGAAACTTCTATTTTTATCCTCTTTGTCATAGTCGTATTAGTTTCACTTGGTATATAGGGTTTCTTCATAGAATCATGTTAACATGCTTATAATTAGTAATTTACACCTTGGATCCCACTTAGATAAGAGTAAAACTGAAATTTACATGTTTTTTCAACATTTTTCCTTTTTAATTTGGCTGAAACATGTACATGTACTGTGTAAATGCTTTTGTTCTGAAGAGTATCCACAATCTCTGTTAAAGCCCCAAAAAATGGGGTGGGGGTTGCTGAAACCATCTAAAAATGTGATTTTAGAGAATTGCAATATATTTGCATCAATAAGCATGTTAACTAAACATACTATCATGTGTTGTGTCAACTTATTGTTATCTGTAGTTTGGTGTCAATGTCTTTATTTTAAAACTAACTGTAGTGAATGTTTTTCTGTGGTGTTCTGTTTATTAATCCCCTGTGATTAATTTCAAGATGTTATTAAAAAATAAAAAGTGATCAAAATACCCTTAAAACAAGAGAAAGACAGACAGACAGATACCAAAATTGTGCGCAGGATCATGCTTAGCAGCACCAAAGCATGAAGAATTGTGCATTCTTAGTTAAACTTATCTCATTTATTCTTAACTCAAATCCTGCTCTAGACTATTGAGATGAGCATGAATATTTCATGAATATTTCATGCTCAACTCAATAGTATATGGACAAAACACCCCACGGATCTGTAGGGGGTGTTTTGTCCACATTATAATACTGGGCGTGTGGGGTTATGTCCACGTTCAAAAAAAATGTGGTGGGTTTTGTCCACATATACCAAAAGTTATGTCTGTGGAGTGTTTTGTCCTACACTCATGAAATATAATTCATGAGCTGAGCTAACACTAGATGTTAACTTTGTTTATGTGAAATGTGGTTCGGCATGAAGTACAAATGTAGTCAGTCTGTTGAAATCCACTACGTGTTTGTTTTTTGTTACTTTTTGAAAGTTTCATTTTTTTGACTTCTTATAACAGTATGGGAAAACTACAAAAAGGGTAAATAGTGTTTGACTGTTTTTCAGTTCACTTGAACTAAATTAGTGTGACTTTGAGATTAATATATATATTTTATTTTTTCACAAAAATATAGTGTTCTCTGCTCCATATTCTTTCTCTGATCATGATTTCTCACATCTTTATTGCACATTTTAACCTGTTTTTGATGAATGGTTTTTCCCATCACTATGGTTTGGGTGAGTCCACTTACATTTTGAGGGGCATCAGTTTAGATTTTAAATTTTTGATAAAAATCCTATTCTGTTTGCCTATGTCCCATAAAAAAACATCAGGCTTAAACGAGTTAATGAAACTTTCAAAATCTGTGTGTTCGTTGTCTGTTTAAACATTCTGAACCACAACATAACCCTCTGACCAAAAGAATTTGCACAATGGTTATTGTTTAAACAATGTTAAATATGCAAACTTTGAAAACATACACAGGGATTGAGCCACTGCATGAGAAAACCAATAATTTGCATAGGCAAAAACAAAACCGCAGATCAGCTGTGCAGTTACTGCACAGCTGATCAGTGCTTTTGTTTTCGCTACACGGATAGTTCTATCCCTCTTCATTTTAAGCTTCTAACCTGCTTCTGTGACTGCACACTCAAGCTGTTTTGTGTTGGATCTGGTTGAAATCGAAATTGCTGGTATTCTCACGCACAGGCTCAATCATTAAACGCTGACTTACAGGATTGAGAAAGCTTTTCTGTTGGGCGAGCATTTACTGGACCATTGGTCCACTGGTTTCATTCATTAATTTCATTTTTCATAAATTAGTCAAAATGCTATGAGTATTTGTATATATGTGTACAAAGATATATATGCAATTTCAGCTCTAAAACCTTATCGTGATAGCAAATGATGTATGAAATATTCTCAATGCAGATGTTATACTGTTCTTACCAAGGGCATGAATTATATTATGATTAATCAGCTGCTATGTGACAAAATTTTCTCAAAAAGAATCGTTCAACAAAACCTCAGACCTGCATGGTTTAATACTCTTTGATAAGCATTAAATGGGCAGCTGAGCTTTCTTCATGAAATCAGTCTGGGACAAAATCCATTCTTTAAGTCTGGACTGGTCTGAGTTTCAGTGCAGCACTGTGTCTCATTTTGCTCGATTTCTCATACTGTGGCTTATAAATATTGAAAATTTCTCAGGGCTAAATTTTCTCTAACTGTTAATCAGCTCGACCTAGGATATCTCGCTGAGTCCTTAAGGGAATGCTGTCTTTAATTAATTAAAACTGGTTTGCTCTGGAAAATTGTGTCATCGAAATTTTAATGAAACTGGTATCCTCAATAAATGACTAGAAATGCTTGAAAAACAAGGCTCTAGCTTTCATTCTTGTGAAGTTCATTATGAAAACATGCCCATGCATAGTGATTTTTAAGGTTGTGAAAAGAAAATTTTCTTTCGAAAACTTTTGATATTTTTTCTTATTTTTGCTCAAAACATTGATTGTGGGTACAGGTTAGAACCGCCTTGGCGAGGCTGTTCTAACAAGTACCCTCAGTCTATGTTTTGGAGCGAAAATAAGAAAAATAGGTTTACCCGTCTTACTATACAAAAGTGGGGTTGAAGGGGGTATACATTTCACAGACATGTTTTCCTAATGAAGTCATCAAACTTCAGATTAAAACGAGTTAACTGTCCTATGGTTTACCAACTTTTTTTCAAATATTAACTTCTGCGATATATCTTTGTTTTTATCTATAGACTTCTTTAGGGACTACTTTTTGTGATGTCATTCAGAATCTAACTTTTGTATTGCTTTCATTTTACGAAAAAGGCATTTGAGCAACACTATTATTTGAGCCGCATCATGAGAAAACCGTAAATTTTACCTATGCGAAAACAAAGACGCAGATCAGTGCCTTTGTTTTCGCTACACAATGCCTTTGTTTTCGCTACTATCTCTCCTCTTGTTAAATTTGAAATTTCAGTTTGCGTCAGACCCGGTCGTAAACCCCAAAGACCGGTTTTCTTATGTCACGGCTCATTTTGCATCCATGTACGGAAACTCAGATTATTTCAAACTGTATTGTGGTACACATCTATTTTAATAGTCCTTGAAAGGTATTATCCCAATGCGGCTATATCGACATGCATTTTAATTGGTCTAAATATGCTATTTCTTGCATTTAAAAGGAAGTAAATTAAAAATAAAGATAAGCCAATGCCTAATATCATTATTATTGTTTGATATGTCTCTTTCAAGATTATTTCAGCTCATATGAGACTGGCCAATCAGTAGGTGGGGCGAAAGCAGGAGAATCCAGAGAAAAACCACCTGGCACACCCGCAAGCAGATTTTGGCTGGTCTCACACGTAGTCAGTGTGGGGGTCAAATGAGATCAAGTGATTAAGAAACCACTCTCACAACCACTCGGCCACGGGGGCCGCCCTAATAATATTTGGCGGTACCTTTCATATGATGCTGCTGCTCATCATGTTTGATTTAGCTACAAATTCTCCACTTTGTCCTGAATTTCAACCACCCTGCAGCATCATTTATGGTCAATATCTACTGCATCACATTAGGACCTGCTCATATTTCTAATGAATATAGGTGCATATCTTGTTTATTCAGCAGTGTGTGTAATTTTGTCATAAAAGTATGCTGTTCTTGTCACATGTGTTTGCACACCTTAACAGTAAATAATATATTTATGATAAAATCTGACAACAAATGTTATCTTTAAGCCCTTTGGGAGATAAAATGACTTGTGACGTCAATAGATCACTGTTGTGACCGTGCACTGCTTTTGTTTAAACAGTACATTGTATTTGATTTGGTTTGGTTGTATGGTTTAATGTCCTAGTCAATAATTTTTCAGTCATGTCAGGCCATAGTCACATCTATGGTGAAATTTGTCAACTGCACACTAACCCATGCACACTGGGTAATAACCATTACTATGTGGAGTTTTTAGTATCTTGCTCAAGGACTACATGGTAGTGGTTGGTATCAAACTTGGGCCTTTCAATCCGAAGTTACCTACCACTACACCACACCTCTTTCCCTAGTAAAAATAGAAAGTTCAGGAATTGATACACTTACATTTAAAATCGGAACCCATACACCAGGCCGGAAAGGAGATACAACATGCATATCAGAAAATATAGCTAGCTCTTTTCTAGCAAGTTGCTCATTAGGATATCAGACTAAATCATTAGTTTAAATCACTGCATAATATATAAACTTGTACTTTTAAGCATGATATAGTGTAGCCAAAATATTCATTCAGAAAACAATACCACTTCCTTTTTTTTGGACTTTAAATGAATACAATAAGTAATTGCATTCCACATTTATTGTTTTCAGGGGAAAATGTTCTAACCATAAAACTAATTTGATACACCAAGGGCCATTCTGCCATTAAGGCAAAAGCAATTAAAATATTGCATAATACAAACCCTTTGATTCTGTACATGCACATTACACATAGAGTACAGCAAAAGTGCTATCGACAGAACAACAAACATGCTTTAAGCAACCAATCCACGCCATTCATTTGTACTTGTACAGTGAAGCTACTAAATGACAGTCACAACTGTCTGTATGCATAAGAGCTTACTCGGAGCTTATATCAGCCTGACCTCTGAGGTGACTGTCATTTAGCGGTTTCGTTGGTCTAAGTCGTAAACAAAAGACAAATTTTATACAAGACATGGCACATATTGCAGACTTTGTATTGATTCGGAACTGGATAATTACCAACTGTTGACATTTAAGGCAGTAATTTGCTTTGGGGATATTAATATCCCTTGTTTCTACAATCATGGTGTGAATAATTGACATAAAAGGATAATTTGTTATGAAAGCGATAAATGTTTAATGTTTTATGCAGTCCCTTTGTAATAAATATGATGAATAATAAAATGTTATGTTATACTTGTCCATACTGTATGTAAATAGGTGTAAACTATATAATGTTCTTGATGGGAGCATGATTACTTAGTGGTTGAGTACCGGACTCCAGAGCAAAAGGTCCTGGGTTTGATACCTAGCTGTACAATGACATTATTGCCCTTAGACAAGACACTTCAAGCTCCCCATGTTACTGGTTTTAAAATACCCAGAAAGCAGTGGATCTATGTCCTGGTATGACTGAAAACTTGTTGGCTGGAATGTTAAGTCATAACAAAACCAAATTTCTCTAACTGAAATCTTCTGATATATGCCAGACATCTACTCTCTGACAGACTGAATCTTTTGTTGGACGTTATCAAAAATACTAGACATGAAAATAACAATGCATCATTATTTTCTACTTCCAGAATGATGACAAACTTCGGCGCCATCTAGCTGAAGCCATAGCACGCTGCTGCAACTGGGGAAATAACCGTGTAGCATTTGGCCGAGAAGGCGCAGTCGCTCCCCTTGTTCGGTACCTCAAGTCCAATGATGAAAACGTTCACTGTTCCACTGCCAGGGCCTTGTTCCAGTTATCAAAACATCCAGAAAATTGTATCACCATGCATGAATCAGGGGTTGTACAGGTATAGAATTTAGTTTTCTATTGGTTGAAGGGTCATTTACCATGCATGTGTTCGGGGTTCTCCAATGGTACCATTGGTTGGTAACATTTGAACCATTGGTACCAATTTAATTACCAATGGTACCATTGGTAAAAAGAAATTGGTGCAAATGGTAAAAATGGTAATGCCCTTGATACCAATGGTACAAATGTTACCAACCAATGGTACCATTGGGGAGAACTCCGAACACACCCCATTTTTTGCATTATCGGCTGGTTTCCAGCTTACACAAAATCAATATTGGAAATACAGGTAACCAAAACCACACTGACCTCGTCAGGGTGGTTCTGGTTACCTGTATGTCCAATATTGACTTTTTTCTATGCTGGAAACCAGTTGATAATGCAAAAATGGTCAATACTTTGTTTAATGCAGACATGACAGGGGTATTAACAAAACAAAAACAACAACAGATGAACTTAATAAGCTTTTACAGTTTTCGTTCAAATCCCATTTGCATTATTTGGTTATTTGTACCTGTAAATATGTATGTTTATTCAACCAACAAAAGACAAAACCAAAAAACATTATGAGCAGGCATGCTTTGTGTTGCAGATATTATGTATTTTTATCATATGCCATTCTTGTAGTGTTATAAATGCTGTTGAAAAAAGACATGATATGAATAAAATGTGACCACACTCTAAAAATTAAAGTTGTGGGCAGGGAACTCATAACATCAGTGTGTCTTTGCAACCAATTATATTGTTCAACTTTAATGAGGGCAATAAAGTCATTGAAAATCATGGTCATATGATGAAACAATAATCTTTATGTGACCATTCATATGAAATTTATTAAGAGTTGCACCTATAATAGATATTGTATGAAATAACCGTTGGCTTTAGAAGATCTAATAGAAACTTGATTTCCAGTTTTCTAAAAGACAAAAAAACAAAGGAGTATAGAACTTGATTAGAAAACACTGTCAATTTCAGTGCAGCACAAAATCATATTGCATTAAAAACAAAACTTTCTTTTTCTATTTTTAGCCATTGATGAAGATGGTTGGTTCCAGCAATGAAGCTCTTCAGGAAGCGGCAGCAGGCTGCATAGGAAACATCAGAAGACTTGCATTAGCCAATGAGAAAGCTAGATATTCATAGCTGCATTCTGATTGGACTAAATTCAAACCAACAGTGGATTTGAAAATTCAAATTTGTGATACACCAGTGAAATGATCTCATACATTCAAAGAAGTGAATTTTTGTGAATTTGAAACATCACCATGAGGATTTTTGGACAAGAACAGGAACTTGAACATTTTGAGGCAATATTAGAACATGTACACACTACTTTCAAAAAATTATTCTGCCAAACAATAGTCCTTTAATAATAAGTCATATAAAACATCATTTTAATCATAAAGTCCAGAAAATACTCGAGGCATTTATCGATATATAAAGGCAGCTTCAAGGACCATTTGAATGAAAATGCTTAAACCTATTTGAAAGCCAAGCGATACATTATAGCAGAACATGTATAATGGCCTTATACTTCCCTTTTCACTGAGTTTAATGCATAAATCTTTTCGCTCTTAGAAAGATATTGAAAGAAAATTAAAAGATTAATAATATTGGGTAAAAATAATAAATTATCTACCATAAAATACTGTCAAGTTTGATTTTGAATGTTAATTTCATTTCGATTTATAAAGTCGTTACACTTTATATTAATGTAATACCTATTGACATGCAACAAAAAATACAGTAATTGGTACAAGCGGGGAAATAGCTCATCTGTGATATATCTCTTACTACCAGAGATTTATTTTTATTGCATATTGAAAAATATATATGAAAATAAATATGGCTTTCAAGTGGGTGAACAAACGTCTTTTTGTCAAGTTTGCAACATATCCATGCATATACCAAGGGAACTTCTCATTTTAAGAAGCGGGTAGTTAGTAGGTTTTATTTTGATTTTGTGAATATTTTGGCGAACAAAATTGAGCAGTTTTTAAGAAAACTATACATGAATAGGTACCATAAGCTATCATATAACATCTTTGCAATAAACTCTCACCAAGGACATTATGGTGCATTGTGCGATCATACATGTCAATGGAATCATCCACAGGACATTATAGGCTGCCAGATTTTGTAACATTTGTTGTTATATTATGCATAGAAATGGTTAGAGGCATCTTGTTATTATTTATGAAGTTTTAATACTACTTGTTAACAAAGTTTTGAAAAATAACAAATTTAATAAAAGATCTGAAAACATCAGATAGTTTAATTGTTCTTTACATTGCCTCCTGATCGTTCCCAAGGGTTGATTGTATTGTAGAGTTCAGTTTAAATGTTTCGCCAACAGCAGGGTTTTCACCTCCACTTTTACCAGAGTAGGCTATTAGTAAGGCACTAAAAACTGATTTACCGGTAAGCTGCATCAAATCCCTAATTAGCATTTTGAAACACTGTAGGTAATCAGAACCAAGCTAATTCAAGAAGTCACAAGTGGTTCAGTCGCTGATTTAGAGGGGGTTCTGGTGGTTCGCTTGAATGCCCCTCTGGAAACAAATTTCAATTTCATGGGGAACTTTATGAAAAATCAGGTAAAATGTTGAAAACGAGCCCCCTCTTGATGGATCTGAACCCCCCACCTAGAAATCCTGGATCGGCCCCTGTGGTTTGATTTAGTTAATACTGATGTCACAAACACACCTTAATTATCTGTAACATTTTCTGTTATTAAACTAAAACGCATGTCATGTTCTATATTGCCCCACCTTAGTATCATGTACAGTCAGTGGACATAATTATTCGCCACCTTTGGAAAATTCCATAGACTTACATGTATTTTCATGTTTGCAAGAAAAAATATTCTGCCTCTTCTGGTCAACATATATTCACGTTTTTGGTGTCATTTGAAAGTTAAATGATTAAGGCAATAAACAAAGGTTAGTTGGTGAAGTTTCAACATTGCATTTTGTATATACAGCAGTTTAAAATTTTGGGAAATTTTGAAAAAGCCACTTTCCCATTGACGTCAATGGTGACGTTGCCCAAAAAGTGTCCAAAAAAAAAATCACAAGTTTTTAAAAAATTGTAGCTTTAAACGCAGACATGGAATTAAATGGAAAATATCTTGTTTATTGCTTTATTCATTTACCTTTCAAATGACACCAAAAACATAAAAATGTGTTGACCAGGAGAAGCAGAATATTTTTTCTTGCAAACATGAAAATACATGTAAGTCTATGGAATTTTCCAAAGGTGGCGAATAATTATGTCCATTGACTGTACATGATACTAAGGTGGGGCAATATAGAACATGACATGTATCTTCAATATAGTCCGTAAATTTCTTCAAAATTAATACAATATTGGTAATTAACTAAAAGTGCATTGTTAATTCGTGGAAAAACTTTTGTAATACAATAACAGTTGATAGGGTGTGTTCACTTAATTCAAAACAAATGGAAATTGTTTGACTTATATGTTACCTTTAAAACACTACTATATATACAGAAACAGATAAAACAACTGCCTGTCCTGTTCAGTTATATCTTTCGCTCATTTTAGCCTAAAGTTTGTTTAACCAGCCCTTCAAAAAGTAGTCCACAAAAGGAATAAGTACAAGGCCATACCTTTGCGATCAGCCCTCAAAAATAATATTTGCCAACACATTACAAAAAGTAATAATATGGCTCATAATTATTATATCAGGCACAGATGTGTATCAGCCTGCACGATAATTATGCTCAGAGTTGTGTAAGTGTGGACAGGAACACATCATTTTTTTTATGCGGACTGTATTGTAATGACTGATCAGACAGGGCATTAATATTTTAAGTCTTTGCATGAGGTAGTACAGAGTTAATGTAAAAATGTATTTTCTTTTGCATGTATGTGTATTAATTACAAACGGAAAAACGAAATTGAAATAAGGATTTGAGTACTTATAAGGAAAACTGGATCTAATCCAAATGAATAGCATAAGAAAAACTGATTTTTGCTTATGCAAATAAGATTGGCACAGTACATGCTAATCAGCAAATGAGTTACTTTGCCTGAACCGTTTTTAAATTTTTGAAATCCAAAATTCCATGTGTCTTGTCAACTTCTAGAGCTACATGGCCTAGTTTGTATCCAACCATATCATATTCAATTTGGGTTTCTTCATGACGAGGCTCAAATAAATTTCTCAAGTCAAAAAGCAGGATGTAAAGTGTATAGATAACAGAAACTATGACTAAAATGCATGTGACTATTGACTTTTTAGACATGGCACAAGAGAATTTTGATTTTTTGAAAATTTAATATTTTGAGCAAATCTTATATGTATTTTTTATATTTATGTAATGAAATATTTTGTATGTTATCTGCATTTTGTTTTTGCTTGAATAGTTATATTATTAATGAAATACAGTTGGATTTTGCTTAAGGGATTGGATTCATGATTTGCTGAGGGCTAGTCGAAATACAATTTTATCTGAAATAGAAATCAGCCACATCCTAAAAGAAAACTGTCTGCGGTTTTCAACCAGGTCTGAAACTGCACTTTACAGCCTGACAGCATGTGATTTGATATTAAGGGGTGCAGAAAAAATACTATCTGGAAACGAAAATGCTTGCTTTAATAATACAGCACTGCCAATCTTGTTTTTGCATGAACACAAAAAATTGATTTTCTCATGAAACGAATCAAATAATCATATGACAGTTTGTTTATAGTCAATTGTCATAAAGTCATGTTTATTTTTCTATCATTAACATATGAATGACCAGTAATATATGAGCCACATCATGAGGAAACTGGATTTCGCCTATTCTTAAACAAAGGCGCAGATCAGCTGTGCAGTAATTCACAGCTGATCATCGCCTTTGTTTTCTCACCGCTCAAGTTCAGTTCCACTACTTCTTTTATAATTTCTTCAAAGGGCTTTTCGTCCTCTGTTGTTGTAAAGACAGGCTTGTGTCGGACCAGTTGGAAACAAGACTAGTTAACTTTTCTTTTGATGCGGCTCATAAACATGTAACAAAGACGCAATAAAATATGACTTTCTGATCTAAGGTTACCTAACCTTGAATAAAACATGTCAATATCAAATTGTGTCTTCATAAACAAAGGAGTATCGAAATACAATCTGAAATTCAACTTGTTTACTAAAAACACAGTTAATACACTGTAACTTGTACTAAACTATGAGATGCCGCTGCGAGAAGATTAGTCCTTATCTCTTATGCACTAGTCATTTGTAACCACGGCCCCCACCCCGGGGGAATAGCGGGGACTTTGACTTTTGGTCCAGCAAATCCCTGCTATAGCTAAAAGCCCCACCCTGCAGGGACTGCTCGTTGGTAAAACCACTGCTGTTTTCCCACCCTTTTCATTTCACGGCCCTTTTTGCATATATAAAGCAAACCCCGGGTATTTCCCCCGCAGTGCCTTGGCAAAACTTTGGTCAAAGCCAAGCTCATTTCCACGGTTATCCCCCGCCCTCCCCGGGGGTGGGGGGCCGTGGTTACAAAAGAGTAGTGCATTACAAGTGATGGGATCTTGGACAAGCAATCAATGGATCATCAGAAATTTCGACACAGAAATGAGCTGCCTCGTGGGAAAACCAACAATGTGGTTTGAAACCAGGTCGGACACAAACCGACCTGTACAGTTACAGAAAAGAGCTATGATCTTGAAATTTCGGATTTAAGTAGAAGAGGAACTGTACTATACGAGTAGCGAAAACAAAGGTGCTGATCAGCTTCGCAGTTACTGCGAAGCTGATCTGTGCCTTTGTTTTCGCCTAGGCAGATTGTTGTTTTTCCCACGAGGCGGCTCAAATGGTGGTTCTTATGCCATAATCTGAAGAAATAGAATAAAGCATAGTCTCTAGTCTTGTCACACAATGTGCTTGTCTGTTTATTGCCCCAGAAAATTGCCACAGGACACACCTCTGTTTAAAGTCTCATTCAAAAGCTTTGAGAAGCCCAACTCTCAAGCCTGCTTTACAACACAAAAGCTTCTTATATAAACCATTACATTGTGTAGGATTCTTCCCACAGAGGCTCACGAACGCCCTAGCGGGAAAGAAACAAATGTTTACAACTGGGGGTTTTAACTTCCTTTAATCAGTGTTTTAATACTTTTTGTCCCGTTTAAACCCAAAATGATATTCAATGATGCAGTTAATAAAATCTTTACATATTGAACTTTTTGCCTTGATCTAAAAATTCAGGCTTTAAAATCAATATATCTTTAAATCTATGACCTAAATGGTAAATGTACTATGTTAATACAATACCTTTAAAATACTGAATGTATGTATTTGATTAAACGAAAGTTTTATATGAATTTAAGACCATAGAAAATACGGACCTAGGCCCATGGACAGAGCTGCTGAAGCACATGTCAATGTAACACTTAATGGGCGGATCCAGAGGGGAGGATAGGGGGTCCGGACCCCCCCCCCCCCCTCCCACTGGAATTGCCAGATTATTAGTTTTTGCCATATTGAAATTTTCCGTCAGACCCCTTCTGGGAATTTGGACCCCACCTGAGAAAATTTTCTGTATCCGTGCATGACTTAGGACCAAAATATGTCCTATAAAGTTATTAAAGCTTTGAACAAGGTGGGCCCTAGGTGACTCGTCAAGCTATTTTCTATGCACAGACACAAAAAACAGACTAGAGAAAAATGACGTAAGTTTCTTGTACTTGGTCAAAAAAGAATATTCTTATGCTTTGGTATTGGTTTGGTCATGACTTGAAAACATTCAAGTCAACAATTTTTCAGTCATGTCAGGACAAGAGCTACAACTTCATGGAGTTAACCAGTACTTTGGGGAGCTTTAAGTACCCAGGACCTCTTATTGCTCCAGTCCTTTTCTTCTAGCTATAACTGTTTTAGTTAACACAATAGTGTTGACAATGTATCATATTTCGGATATGAGATATTACAAAATGACAATTACAGGAAATATTGATATACCCATCCTATTAGATTATATATCTCTTTTCGTTATTGCATCTGTGTTGCATTTCATTGCTCAATTGTGAAAACCCTATTGCTATAACATGTCATTGCAATGACTGTATATGAGCAATCGAGCATACATGTACATGTACATGTCTATGATCATATAGCTGTTTAGAAGAGAGGACTTCCAACAGTAAATCCGACCAGGTCCAATGCAAACCAACCTATACACCCATAGAAGAAAGCTAGAATTTTGAAATTTTGGATGTAAGTAGTGGAGGAATTGCACTATCCATGTATTGAAAACAAAGGCTCTGATCAGCTGTGCAGTAACTGCGAAGCTGATCAGCGCTTGTTTTCCCAAAGGCACAATTCCTGTTTTCTCATGACGGAGCTCATTTGTTGTGATCCTGAGTGGCTGTCTCATCTCCTCAAAGTGTGGGCGTATAAAGATTATCTAACTGATGAATTGACAGTTTAGTGGGGTCATATCAATTTTACTGATTTTATAGTGGGTGGGGTTATAAAGTAAAATCTTGTGGGTGGTAGGGCTAAAGACATCAGGAAAACATGTCCGCGAAGCATCTACCCGCGCCCTTAGACCCCACATTTATATAGAAAAACTGGGGTTTGCAGGGGTATACATAAGGCGGTTCTAACGAGTACCCACAATCTATGTTTTGGAGCAAAAATAAGAAAAATATCAAATCTTTTCTACTGAAAATTTTCATATTTTACAACTTTAAAATATCCTTGTATATTGCATGGGCATTTTTACGTAATGTAAAGTGTTTCACAGACTGCTCGTGTTTCTTAACAGACCATACTGTAAGTAGTATGCCTTTTTTTATAGGGCTCCACTAAAACAGACTGGTCCTGACTTTCAGTTGCCTGTGTTTTCTGTTATTTTAAGCAGTATACCTTGATGCATTTATTGTTTTTCATAACATAACTCAACAGGCCTCGTCTGGGGCTATACTGTTTGCCTATGTCCCATAGCTTATGTGAGTTTATGCACAGTTGATTGAATCATGAGTGTTTTGCATGACATAGCTCTGTTGATATTATCAGTATTTGAGGTCATAAAACTTAAAATCTGTCATTACCCTGTACAGTAGCACTTATGTTCTAATCTCTAATCTTCCATATCAGTTATCAAAGTGCAGTAATTAACAAAGTCCACTGTCCTACAACGCAATAGTTAGTGGCATTATTTTGTTGTTGCTAAACCACACCAGTCATCCAGAGACAACCATTGGGACTGAGTACAACCAACACAGATGATCTCTATATCAGATTGGGTTAATATAAGGTTGTTGGGTCTGAAATACCTGTGTGGGAACAACTTACCATGTGGGAACAACTTACCATGGATCATTCTGGTCTGTGGCAAGTTGTTCCCAGACAGGTGTTTATTGAACTTTATTCCCTAGTATCACTTGATTTTATCTGTGTTGGTTGTCTTCAGTTGCAGTGGTTGTCTTTGGATAACCAGTGTATCAAATTTCCTAGTAAACAGCTATGGCTATACGGGGCGGTCACCTCCCTTTAGGTTTAACATTTAATTTTCAATTTCATCAACATTAGTCATGTCCAGTCAGAAACCATCGCTTCTTGGGTATTAACCAGTACAGCAGTACTATGGGGTGATAAAGTGTCTTGCTACGGGCAAACCCCGGCAACACCTAGTACATCTTGATCCGAGTCCGACTCTGTACCACTCAAGTCAGGGAAACTCGTCGAATTCCGCGATGTTAAAAGATCGCCGTTTTCCGTGATGTTTTTGTATCGTAAATGACCGCAGATATCGCTGAAATTCCAAAACAATGCAGGGTCCTGAACCTCTTCAAATACATCACGAAAACATGTCCGTGTAATGTATACCCCCTTAAACTTTTATATTGCAAAAATGGGGTATGCAGGGGTATACCTATTTTTCTTATTTTTGCTCCGGCGAGGCGGTTCTAACGTGTACCCACAATCTATGTTTTGAGCAAGAATAAGAAAGATATCAAACAAATTCTAATGAAAATTTTCAATTTTTACATCTTAAAAAATCTCTGTATATTGCATGGGCATGTATTTCGTAATGTTCTCCATAAACAAGATCATTGGTATATTTTCAAAACTGATGGTAGAATTAAAGATGATTTATAAATCTTCAACTTTAATGTTCACTTTTTTGTAATGGGTTGATTGCCTTTGTACAGGGTCACAAAACGCTGGATAAGTACCAAGATTGCGGAATTCTACAATCTTAATTCTGTCATTTTTCACAAGATCGCGCTAAACAGTGATCTTGCTGATCACGGTATTCGACTAGTTTCCCTAACTGCACTAGACCATTCTCGCCCCCCACTAACAGTTGAAGCATTCCTGAAAAACCGTCACATTTTTTGTGACCAAACATCGTCACATTTTTATCATTTTTCAACGTCTTTACTTCCCGCCCTGTTACCAGAAAAATGCAAAACAAAAGCTTGGAAGATACATCATAAGGTTATAGACCTGGGAACCAGACAATATATGGGTACCTGCCCAATAAGTAGGTCTAAAATGGCTCCAAACTTCACAAATGACAACTTTTTTGGGTATGCTTTTGGCATTTTATATATGTCAGAGTAACTGAGAACTGTTCGCTGATATTTTTCACAAACTTAAATGTTTGAAGTATTGATAACTGTTCTCAAAAGGTTAATTACGCCAGATATAAAGCCAATTACAAGATTACGCGGTTTAAAAACTTAAAAAAATCGTGAATTGTGATGGTTTTTGGTCACACTTTTTACTGAGTGGGACAAAAAAATGGTCACATTTGTATAATTTCTTGTTTTTTCGGAAATGTGACTAAAAAATCGTCACATTCAATCATGCTTGTTACAAAGTGAACATTTACCTTCACACAAAATGGGACGAAATACCGTCACAAACAAATGTGACGGTTTTTCAAGAATGCTTCAACTGACTACCAAATGAGCTATTGCTCTCGAGCCAGTTTCTTAAATGGTATGAAAGTATTCTGTTGGTATGAAAGTATTCTGTTTCATTCATTTGGATTTTTTTTTTGAAACATGACAAACAACTATAGAAATTTTTGAGAATTTTATTTTGTAAGAAATGTCTAACATCAAAATACTAACAATGAAGTATAGATATAATCTTTATGTGTAGTAAATCTGACAGAAAAATACAAGACGAATGAGAAACTTGACAAAATTATACAGTTCAATGTTTGATGTAAAATATATGTATGAGGCATAAGCCAAGTCGGAATTCAGCCAAAATTGCAATATCTGGCTAAGCCAAGTTGGAATTCCTATTTTGAAGAAACTCCTATATTGCTTAGGTAGACTCCAGATCTGGATAATTTCCTTATTAAGATGATTGTGCTCAAAACTCACACCACTTTAGCTGTTTAAAGCAATACAAAAATAATGTTTATCAAACTGCCCTGTAGCTTTCATGAAGTATTTCTCAAAGTCGAATCATTTTTTTCTGGTTTTGGACCTGTCAATATTGAAATCTTCTTTAGTTCATTTTGTTCTGTCAAAATCAACATGGACTTGTTCCACAATATATCTTGTGTCCAGATAAAGTGGTCTCATAAAAGATTTGGTTTTCTGGTTCTTCACATTTTCTAAGTTGAATTTTGTGATATATAATTTTTACTTAACTAGCAGGGCAGTTGAATTTTCTGGTTATTTGATTCAAGATGAGATTGACAATTAGATATATTTTGATTTGTTGGTTGGAAGTTTTAATAATAATTTTATATTACATTAATTCAAGCAAAGCGCTCACAAAAAACAAACTAATTAAATGAGCTGCATCATGAGAAAACCGAATTTTTGCCTATGCGAAAACAAAGGCACAGATCACTGCGAAGCTGATCAGCGCCTTTGTTTTCGCTATAGTACAATTCCTTTTCTCCCTAAATTGGAAATTTCAAGTTTCTAGCCATCTTCTGTACCTGCGCAGGCCGGTTTGTGTCAGACCTGGTCGGACACCCCGAAGACTGTTTTTTCTCACTCATGGCTCAAATATAGGTGGTGAACTCAAAGGTAGTCTTGTAATTTTACACATTATGAAAAATAGTTGTTTCATAACAATAAATATACATACAAATATTGCAATGTAAGTCAAGTTTGCTGTAGTAAATGAACACTAGATATTTTAAAGCACTTATGTCAGAGTAGCAAAACCTAGTACTATTAACTGAAAAAAAAAAAAGAAAAAAAAATAACATGTTTATAACTAATCTAACCGAAAGAACCAAAATTTCTCATTTTGTCATAAAAATCCCCACCTAAATGTCTATAAGCTAAAAAGTTACATACCAATAACTGTTGAATATCTGATGATTTAACACAAACATGTTTTATCTTTAAACTGCCCGTTTCTACGAGTAACTTATGACTACAAACTTATGCAACACAATCATGCACAAATATGGGTGTCTGCATATCTAAAAAGACTAAACATGCGAAATAAATTACAACATCAAAATGATTCATCTATTTACAGCAGTTCAAATGTTAACATTCACCCTTAGCGTCTTGCAAATTAAGATTTTGGACACTTTGCGTTAACAAATATGCTCTACTATTCAGATGGGTTAATTTACACATCCATGTAACAGACAGACCAAAATAACATCACTAAATTATGTTCATTATTTTTTTTTATGCTTGCATTTATACTGATTGTAAGTTCAAATTTCTTTGGTATTTCAGCAAAGGAACAGCTCTTTTCTGTTTCTATGTGAAGTATACAGATAAAAAGAATTGTTTGGTCCGTTCAGTGCAATGTCAAGTAAAATAAAATGATTGCATTGATAATTTATGTATGGTTCCAAAGTGCATTTTTGTGTTGCAAATTGCATAAAAAATAACAGTTTTGTATTCAAAATTTTGACCTGCAAATGTGGTATAATTTTACATGTCCACAAAAATATTGTGTAATGTTTATGCTATAAACGTACATGTATGTTAAACTGAATTTGTAAAATCGAAACATTCAAAACCAAACAGATTTTTAACACAAAAAAGTAAAACAGTAATACAATAACTCTGTCAGTACCATAATTAAACAAAGGTACAGATGTACTAAAGAAACCAACCGTCATAAGAACAATGACTTAGTTTTTTAGGCCAATGTTATGTACAGAATATTTACAAGGCTGTTTTTTACACACCTCTTACTCTAGTACAGATGCTTTCCCCATGCGTGTACTGTATCATGCGTGTACTGTATCATGTGTGTACTGTATCATGTGTGTACTGTATCATGCATGTACTGTATCATGTGTGTACTGTTACTACTGTATCATGAGCGATCAAAGCTACAAGCAAGCAAGCTGATATGCCTGAAGATTGTGCAATGTGCTTTTAATTGCCCAAACTGAAACATTTTAAGTGCCCTTCAACAAGTCTAGTCTGCAAGTCACTCTGCATATGCATACTATATGTACAGAACGTTTGTTAGTTTTTCGATGGGTGTTTATCTGATCCCATTAAAAATTAATGAACTTGAAGAGGTAGCTTTGATTCCATATCCAACAAATAGAAATGTACATTGATTTGACCTCTAATGGCAAAACATTCTAACTATTTATTGAATTTAAAAAAAAATATTTACAAGAAAGAACAGTTTTGCTTATAAAATAATTCCAAACACCGAAAACTACGAACTGACTGCAAGAGTCGTTGAATTCTTGATTGTTATAAAATGAGCCTTCGCATGAGAAAACCAACAATTTGCATACGCGAAAACAAAGACGCAGATCAGCTGTGCCATAACTGCACAGCTGATCAGCGCCTTTGTTTTCGCCACACCGATAGTACTATTTCTCTTCTACTTATATTCAAAGTTTCAAGCTTCTAGCTTTATGCTATGACAGTACAGACTGGTTCGGTCGGACCTGTTCGGAAACCTAAATTGTTGGTTTTCTCATGCACAGGCTCAAAATGATTTGAGTACAAAAAATTGCATTGTAATTAACCAAGAGCTGTCTTCCGATTTTTTGACACAACAAATTTTCTAAACTGCTTCTCTAAATTGAAAGCACTTTCTGTCTTATACACATTTTGAGAGTGATTCTTGCCAGCACTGAACATCCTTTGAAAATCGCATTGACAAGGCCAATGTACATGTATGCTCACATTTATAGAAACAATATAAAAATTCTTTTTTTTTATTAATATTTCAGTCCAAAATTATCTCTTTCTTGTGTTTTAAACTCAAAGACTTGCTGCATGATTTCATTTTGATAGTTCCACATCTTACGACTTATTCAGATTTCATCCTTCACAGAAAAGATAAGCGACAGATTTGATGATAATTTTAGGATAAGTTTTCCTTATTTCTTCATAAAAACCAATTTGGCGTGCACTCAATAGAATCGCCTCGGCAAGGTGATTCTAATGAGTACCCACAATATTGTTTTTATGAAGAAATTCACTCCATAATTATGATCAAATATGCATCCTATGACCCTAACAGCTTCACTGTTTTATAGTTCATCTAGTGATTACACGACCTCGTACTCCTTTTTGATGGCTCGTCCCAAACAACAGGCGAATAAGATTCCGACAATCTGAAATGGTGAAAATAAAACATGATAACACATGCACAGAAAAGGTGAAAATAAAACATGATTAAATGAGCAATGGACAAATAATTTCAGCATCGTAATAGCTTAGTTTCTAAGTCACCATTTGATGATTGACATATCCTCTTATGTTGTATGTACATATACAACCAGAGTGAAATAAAAGGTGATGCTATGTTATGTTATGCTACTATCATATAAAGACGGGACCTCAGGTTATTTGTATTTATTTTTGTGGTTTAACATCCCAGTCAGTCAACAATTTTGTAGGGTCTAAACCACTGATTCCTTGGTAAACCAGTTCTATGGGGAATTTGTTTCCTGCTGAATGTTAAACAGTGCCAGTGGGGATCAAACCAAGGACCTCTTGATTTAGTGTCTGACACTCCACCATTACCACTAGGCTTGCTCCCAGCAGGCACATGACGTCACAATAACGTCAGATCGATGTCGATGCGACGTCATGATCATTTTTGATGTCGATCTGACGTCATTCTGACGTCATGTGCCTGCTGGGCTGTCACACTTCACAGGAGCAATCTTAAGGTATTAGGATGGTTGAGTGGGAATATGGGTCCCTGCCCATTTGGGAATAGTTGTGCCTCCAGGCAAAGTTTCTCTGCCGACTGGCCATCTTGATTACTGATTAATGGTTAGCTGCTCAGGTCTGAGCCTGCCCAGGTACATGTAAAGTGGTTTCAAGTCAAACCGTCTATCCATTAAACCATACTGGCTTACTTCGGTGGTTATATTTGAAGCACTTTTTGGACTTCGTGACATCTTAATTCTGGATTAAAGTCCCAAAAAATGGAGGCAACATCCTGACACGACCATAGCTGTTGAATGGGATGTTAAGCATCAATTCAAACAATGATTAAGGCATTCGCGAAGGAAATTTCTTAAGCAAGACTATCATAATTTTGTTGCTGTATAAAATACAAAACATTTTCTGACATTTAATTTTTTCTATCATATTTAGCCATAAGTTTACCTGAATAAACGCTAAAGCTATCCCTACAGCTCCGACAATGTATATTTTATCTTCTACCCATTTGCCGAATTTATCTTTGCATCCTTGTGAGTAAATCCCAACTGGCGGATCGGTAGTCGGTGTGCATGTGGCGTCTTTTATGCAGCAGGATGTCGGCGTTGATCTATTGGCCACTGTTTGCCAGTCAGTGTAATTATGTATACCACAGCATTCGAACTGGAAATAAAAATTACAAGTGTTAGCTTTCCATGATAGCAAATAAAGTCTGCTGCCAGTGACTGCACAGCTGATCAGCGCATTTGTTTTCGCTCCATAGATTGTATGATGCCTCTTCTTTATAAATCCAAAATTTCAAGCTTCTATTTTGTCTTGCTGTACAGGCTGGTTTGTGACGAACCTGGTCTGAAACACAAATTGTTGGTTTTCTCAAAGCTCGATTATCAAATAAATGAGCCGCCTCACGGGAAAACCAACAATTTGCATATGCGAAAACAAAGACGCAGATCAACTTCGCGGTAACCGCGAAGCTGATCAGCGCCTTTGTTTTCGCTACTCGGTTAGTACAATTCCTCCTCTACATGTACTTAAGGCCAAAATTTCAAGCTTCTAGCCTGCTTCTGTAGCTGTACAGGCCGGTTTGTGTCAGACCTGTTCGGAAACCACATGGTTGGTTTTTCCACGAGGTGGCTCAAATGATTTCTACAGGACACAGGCATTTCATTCTTCGAGACAAACTCGTTTAAAATGCATGCTCATTTTTATGAAGCCAACTTGTTTAACTTGCTTCTCATATAAAGTCCAATTCGCATGCGCCAAAAATACACGTGTGTACATGTAAATATACTCCGGTGTGCAAATTTTACTCGGGGTAAGCAAATGGCGCATGCGAACGCAAATACACACCGGAGTATATTTACATACGGGTATATTTGCTCCCGGGTCTGACCAGATGCAAATTTTATTTTTACAAATACACACGTGTAAATTTACTATTTTGTCCCATGTGAACCAAAGTAAAATTTACCCATGAGTATTTTTATTTCAAGTCAATATTCTGTTTTTAGATAACAAATTTTCACATTTTTTGTTCATAACTGATTATGTGACAGTTGCTGAAACTGTGGATATTGTTGCTATAAATAAGAGTTTATTGCCATTCATCACATTTTAGATCATATGCAGTGCAAACAGCCACACTATTTCTTCATCATTCTTGGTGAGGATTCTTGGGGTATTTTAATAGTAATTCCTGTATACCGGCTAAGGTTATGCCTGACCATTACATGATTCTCCTCTGCTGCCAAAGTCTACAAGAACACCTTGAAGCAGCCTCTTCTTGTTTTGCAAATACAGAAAACTTAAATGAACAGGTTTTAATCCAGAAATGATAAATTTACATACAAAAATACTTCTGTTGATAAAACCCATGCAAACGCACTTTAAATTTGCTCACAGGCTGATTTGCACACCGGAGTATATTTACACACCTGAGTATATTTACATGCGTGTATTTTTTGCGCATCAGGCCTAGAAATTTTTCTGAGGACCTACTCGTCCTGTGGGGCGAGTTGTAAACAATTTTCACTCGTCCTTACTGCTGGTGCACTCGTCCTTAAAATCTGGATTTCAAAAGAGACAAAAATCATCAAAAACTAATGTCGCTCTACTTCGACATTTTTGTCTACTTTCGATATCAAAATGGAAATGCTCCATTATTTGATTTTTGGTGTAAGTCGTTTTATCAAATGACGATAAAACCCGGGCGATAGTACGGCGCGCTGTGAATAAAATGACCAATGCTTTCCGGTATTTGGATCATGTACCGGATTTTATTGAGTTTCATTTACTGCGGACTAGTGACGTAGTGCAAACATCCAGTTGACAATCAGAAACGAAATCTTCAGCTGATCTTGCATTTACGGACATTTACTGCCTCGAGTCAGTCCAAAAAATGATACTCGTCCTGTCTGTCGGGCGAGCCGGGGTCAATTTCCACTCGCCCGTATCGAACTTTCACTCGTAAATACGAGCGGACGTGTGGATTTTTCTAGGCCTGCGCATGCGAATTGGACTTAAGACTGCCATCCTTTTTGTGGGACATAAGCAAACAGCATAGCCCCAGATGGGGCTATTCTGTTTGCTTAGAGAATTTTCATCCAAAAATGAGATAAAAATTAAAAATCACCCCTAACATCCCTAAAAATGAAAATGCACTCATGATAATGATGGGTGATTCCATTCGTCAAATATGGGTTAAAGTGCACATCTCTGAAGAAACCACCTTGCTTAACCCAAATTTGATGAATAAATGAGGCTTAAATTCAGGCACTATGAGTATTACACACACAAAAATAAGACAAAAAAAAAAAAAATCCCCATATTTCGCATGTATACATACATCTTTTTGTACGTCATCCCAGACTTTGTTCCCATCCTTCATTGATTTCGTCATGTAGTCCTCGATCCAGTCATTAACTTGTCCCTTCATCACGAAGCCGGCAATACCCGCTGCTATTTCAAGTATGAATATGACTACCAGCAATACAGCAAACTGAAAAATAACAAATGAGCAACTGAGTTAGGGTGTTTTTGCGTTTTGTTTTTGTCCTGGTCAACAATTTTACAGTCATGTCTGAATGGAGCTGCCAATTAACTTCCTGGGAATTAACTGAACTCCAAATATTGGAATTTTAAACTCCAACTTTTTTATTCTGACTCCAACTTTTTGAAAAGCCCTAATAGTCATGATAGTCAAGTATGGGACCAATCCAACATTTTAGAACATACCTCACTTTAACTCCAATTTTCAAAATCCTAGAGAGAACTCTGTAACCAGTGTCTTGCTCAAGTACATAATTCAATAAGCTCATCAGGAAAACATGTCCGTGCAATGAATACCCCGCTAAACCCCACTTTTATAAAGTAAAACTGGGGTTTGCAGGATCATACCTATCTTTCTTATTTTTGATCCAAGTCGGTTCTAACGTGTACCCACAATCTACGTTTTGATCAAAAATAAGAAAAATATCAACACTTTTCACCTAAAAATTTTCAATTTTTAAAGCTAAAAAAATCTCTGTGTATTGCATGGGCAAGTTTTCATAATGTTGGACTGCTCCACTTAGATTCGAACCCATGACCTCTTGTTTTGGAGTTTAATTCACCAGTCATTATTATGTAACCTTGGCTCCCCCATCAACAGGGAAGGGAGGGGATTATGACTTTTTAGTCTTCAATGCCCTGCAATAGACCCCACCACTCAGGGACAAACTGGAGGCCAAAACTATGCTCTTTGCTCTGCCCCTCCCAACAAAAAAGCTTCCTGGGGTAAGGACCCTGTCATTTCCCCTGCACTGCCAGGACAATAAAAAAACAGTTGCCCCGCACTTTAGCCCGGCTATCCACCACCCTTTCCCAGCGTTAAAGTTTAAATACACTAAATTGACCAATGCAAGAATATTTTGTAAAGATACATGTAGAAATGCTAATAATAAATATTATCAAACATGTTCATCTGATCTTTTCTAGAGTTTATATTAGCCAGAAAATTATTTAAAGTTTTAGAAAAACACAATCTTTGAAAATTTTTTGTACAGGCACATACAGCATCATGAATGTCAGGTGTTTAAAAATAAACAGGATCATGTTTGTTTAAATTGATGCTTAATGTCCATGTAAACAGCTATGGTCATCATGGTCATGTCCGGAGTCCGGACCGAGCCTCCATTTTTCATATGGGACTATTACCCAAAATTAGGACGTACATCAAAAAGTGCTTCAAATATGTATAACCATCGGTCCAAGTAAGCCATTAAGGCATATAATAAGTATGGATGGTTTGACTTGAACCACTTTTGCTGTGCAAGCTCAGACCCGAACGGTTAACCAGTAATCAGATGGTAAGTCTGCAGTGTATAAGCTTTGCCTGGAGGCACATAAGCTTTGCTTGGAGGCACAAGCAGGCTGAAGCAGCCCATCTATTTCTTTAAGCCCCAATCAATGGGAGGGGGCCCAAAGATACTTACAATCATTGTACAACAGTAGTTTTCTTTGATGGCTCCGCAGCATCCGAAAACGGCGATGAAAAAGATTATTACTCCAACTGCTATACATAACGCTGCCGCCGAACTGAACGACCCTTCTATTAAGTCAAAATAGTCTTTCAGTTTCACCTGGACGTATGCTCCTACGGCTATGAGACCAATCGCAGCAAGCTGGAAAAAGAAAATCATAAATGAGAGTTCCCGTGAAAACAAAATTATCTGGGTTTCTGACCTGAGGTCTGATGCAAATTTATATGTAAATCATTTTGTTGATATGCATAAAACATATTTATTAATATCAATAAGAAAGATAAAAAGAATGAACAATCAACAGTTGTTTTTTTTTATTACGTCCCACTCAACAGCTGAGTAGGAGAGTGAAAGATGTTACATCCTATGAGCCGTTTGCCTTTATTACGTCAGGGTGAACATTTGTCACCAACATGACAGGCATATATGTACCAGCCAGGTATCCAACCACCAACTTCTTGATTGCTAAGCGAATACGCTATCCATTACACTACCGCAATATTCCAATCTCTGGCCTTCAGTTAGATAGTAACACCTGGAAAGTCACATTCCTAGCAATTTTCCACAGGCACTTGTAGCATAAAAATATACCCCACCCTTTCTATATATGACATATATAGAAAGGGTGGGGGTGCATTTTTATGCTACAAGTGCCTGTGCAATTTTCTCAGAATCCGCAAATAAAAAAAAAAAAAAAAAAAAAAAAAAAAAAATCTCAGAATCGCTATTTTAACCAAATGTTTCAGCTGTCACAAGTAATTTAAACAATATAATCCATACATCCTTTAATGTTGTACTAGGTCAGACAAAAATACCACGATAATCTATGGACTCTTTTTACTATAAAATCGGCAATATGACCATGAAAACGATGTATATTACAACCCATGAAAAACTCAAAATGCAGCTGTCAACTTTTTTCACCTCGTAAAACTCGATATACTCACCACAAAAATTAAATTAAAGCCAAATAACAAATATTTGACACATTTCATTCCACCTTCCACCATTCTGATGGTTTAGTTTGTCCTGTCTTACACGAAAAATAAGGAAAATTGAGCAAAAATGAAGCTTAATTGACAGCAAAGCTACACAAGCTTTCCACGTAGTAATTTGCCACCTGCTGTAATAATCCGCTAAAGAATATAGCTACCCAATTATCTTCAATGCAATGGAATAAATAAATAAAATCCTTAATCCTTTGTAAGGAAAACTGCAAAATACTCTACACTATCCTCAATTGTAATGTTACTGATGATGGATTGTGTTAAAGGAATATTATATATTCGAAATGATTCACTTCAGTGATTTGTTGCGAAACACCGCGTAGAGATACACAATTAGCAAATGAAAACACTGTCACATGAGAATACGTCATTTGTCACACTGTTCTGAATGCGGTACGGAAGCTTTAGTCGGGAAGAGCATGTACCGTATTCGTTCTAATATACACAGTGCGCATGATAGATTTGTTCAAAATACATAGAAAAAAAAAAAAAAAAAAAAAAAAAAAAAAAAAAAAAAAAAAAAAAACGTCATGCTGCTCCTGTGCAAGTCGGCCAGGGGCAGATCATCAGTAGCTAGGACACAGTGGCGGATTAATGGATCGACCCCTGAGGCCCCTCCAGGGGGGGTCTTTGCTCCCTGCTCCCTGAAAGAAAATGACCTTTCTCCCCAGCTCCCTAAAATGTTTTTCCTCAGCCCCCTGCTCCCTGCTCCCTAAAATTCCGCTTTCTCCCCAAATCCCTGAAAATAAATGACCCTTCTCCCCAAATCCCTGAAAATAAATAGCCCTTCTCCCTGAATCCCCAAAACCCCTGGGAGGGCCTCACCCCTCACCCCCATGTGACAAAATTATTTAAATTTCTTGAGAAATTCAAGAAGAATCATGCAAAATTAAGTCGCCCCGGTCTATGTGTTGTCTTTTCAACACAGTAACCATGGTAACCGTGGAAATATTTTCGAATCAAAAATGGTCGTCTGTAAAACCTTGGCTGGGCTCAATGAGATTGGCTCCAATTTGGGCTGGACTGGGTCTGAGTCAATTTTTGCAGGTATCTGGGCTGGACTCAAATTTGGGCTGCTGGGCTGGACTAAGACAAAAAAAAAAAAAAAAAAAAAAAAAAAAAGGTCAAATATATGCCTATGACTTTTTAGAACAAGCAGACCTGGATGGTATTCGGTAGTCTTTAGGCTACATGCTTTGTTTCGCCTTACGAAAACTCTTGTTGAATGTTGAGCCCAGCCCAGCCCAAATTTGAGCACAGCCCAATGAGCCCTGTCCCGGTTTTTTAGAAGATCGCTTGAAAATGAGAGAGAGAGAAAAAAAATGCCTCATCATTAGCCTCGAGGGCTTTGAGCTACTAAACCAGGGTATTTCGCCCTGCATCCGATTGGACAGTTAAGGCTTTATCATCAATATGAATCAGTGTATGCGGACATCATTTTTATTGCAATCGCCCTAGATGAAAGTATCTTTCTTGGTGTTCTTCATTTCCCAATGAAAAACATTATGTCACGTGATCTAGAGGCCACGCCTATGGGCGTGGTGACGTCAAAACCCATCCATTGACGTTGTTTGTTTACTCTTGTTGTCGTGACGTTGGTCGCGTATCGCCATGACGTTAGGCGCGAAAATTTGACGTTTTGGCTGTTCCAAAATTACGTTAAGTCGGATTTAATGTCAAATAACATGAAAATGAGCGGTGATATGTGTAATTAAAAATCTGATACTTGATTGATAATATAAAATGTAAATATAAGTATTGAAATTCAGATTTTAGCTTTCACTGGATGATGAAAAACATTAGCTGTTTTAATGTCTCCGAGAAGCCCTTCGGGCTTCACAGACCTTAAAACAGCCTAATGTTTTTCATCATCCAGTGAAAGCTAAAATCTGAATTTCAATCCTTAAATTCACACTTGCGTGAAGCATAATATTAGATGACTATTCATACTAGAGCAACACCTACCAATGACAAAATGCAGAATTTTTACTATGCGTTCCTGTGTCTTCCATGCAAAAGCATAACTGTCATACTTTTCCTGAGGTATTTCAGAAAATCGTGATTTTGAGGAGAAAACACACACACACATACACATACACACACACACACACACACACACACACACAACATTTTCTGGATAGCTGCTCTTTCCCAGCAAGGTAGACTTCGGCTAGTATCAAACAAATCATAGCGGTACTGCATAATAAACACATAACGTAAAAATAAATCGCAGAAGAAACGTCTTGGTCCAGGAATAATACTGGTGAGCTTAAACCTATTATATGTCTAATCATAATGAGCGTTTGTGTTTAATACAAACCCCTATAAGGGACCGGTCATTATTTATGCCCAGGGTGGGGGGGGGAGTGGAGGAAATCTCACCATTTTGCTTTTTTTTCTGGGGACCCTCTCCTTTGTACTGTTATTTTTTTCAAGACCCCCCTCATGTCTTTATGTTTTTATAAAGCCCCCCCCCCCTTTGACAATGCCCCGCATTGTATTTTAAAGCCCCCCCCCCCCCAATAATGTCCACTCCATATAAAACACACACACTCTCCATAAAACAGCTCATTTAATATGAGGTTTTAAAAGCAAGACAAAACACCAAACCAGAGTACCAATGGTCCTGAAATCGCTCACCTGAGATTCGGTCTTGCATGACCTTTAGCTAAGGTCATGTTGGTCAATGTAAAAAGTAAACTTGACCTCTAATACGCAAATAATTAATGAAAATTTACCTTTTTTGGGGCCCCAGCAACCAATCAAAATAAGGTATTAGGGCAAAAGTAATATAAAACATAGAGGACTACTAAATAAGCATTTTTGCGAAATCTCCAATGAGACTGCACTGCAGAAATAGCAAATTTTCACTTTTCCCCATTATAAGTCTATGGAAACTGAAAGTAGCCATAGCAGCCAGAGTTCTTACCAGACTGGAACAAAAAACATTTTTTGTAGAGGCTAATGCCAGGAACATGTATGCAATCAATATCAGCTTCATAAAGCAAACAGTTTCTGAGAAGAAGATTTTTAAAGATTTTTTTTCGAAAATTTGCCCTTTTTTGGGGCCCCAGCAACCAATCAAAATAAGCGATCAGGATGAAGGTCATCTGAAACGTAGTGCATTACTCAATAAACATTTCTCTAAAAACAAAAATGAGACTGCAGAAATAGCAAATTTTCACTTTTCCCGTTATAAGTCTATGGAAACTGAAAGTTGCTATAGCAACCAGAGTAAACTTATCTGACTGGAACAAAAAACAACTTTTTGTAGAGGCTAATGCCAGAAACATGTATGCAAAGTATCAGCTTCATTAAGCAAACAGTTTCTGAGAAGAAGATTTCTAAAGATTTTTTTTTCTCGAAAATTTGCCCTTTTTGGGGCCCCAGCAACCAATCAAAATAAGCGATCAGGATGAAGGTCATCTGAAATGTAGTGCATTACTCAATAAACATTTCTCTAAAAATAAAATTCGAATATCTCCAATGAGACTGCAGAAATAGCAAATTTTCACTTTCCCCATTATAAGTCTATGGAAACTGAAAGTAGCCATAGCAGCCAGAGTTCTTACCAGACTGGAACAAAAAACATTTTTTGTAGAGGCTAATGCCAGGAACATGTATGCAATATCAGCTTCATAAAGCAAACAGTTTCTGAGAAGAAGATTTTTAAAGATTTTTTTTCGAAAATTTGCCCTTTTTTGGGGCCCCAGCAACCAATCAAAATAAGCGATCAGGATGAAGGTCATCTGAAACGTAGTGCATTACTCAATAAACATTTCTCTAAAAACAAAAATGAGACTGCAGAAATAGCAAAGGGGGTGTTAAAAATGTGCCCACGCATGGATTTTCTTTAAATTTTACACATAAGTAGGTCATCATATATGAGCTACGAAAATGTATATATTGAATTAAATAATTAATTATAGGACTCAGGAGGCAACCTTGGCGCACTCCCACAATGACATGATACCTGCCCTCATCTGTGTGTGTCTTAAAATTCAAGTTTTATAATTTTCTAAGATTTGTCAAGTGGATTGGCTCGAGAACATCCCAGGCATTATACTTATACCGTAAAATCATTTTACAGAAGTATTATATTGATTTCCTTATTAAATAATTATAAAATTTCTTAATTTTTTCTCGAAAATTTACAAAAAATACCAAATTCAACATAAAAGATAAATATGTTCCAGTCTTTGTCAAGATACCATATTCGCATAAATACATGCTGTATATATCCTGTTGATATGAGCAAAATTTCATGATAATTCAAAGCCGGTAACATTGTCATATTTTACATTGTATACATGTAGGTCACTTTTCATAATTTTAACCAAATGTTGAAATTGCTCCAAATCATCGCAAAAGGGTTTTGAATTATGACCATAATGCACATTTCTGACATACATAGTGCTAAGACAATCCTGAATGGCTTACATGTAGTTACATTTATGTAACTGAGTGGCCACCTGTTGGGAAATAGTCATTCTCTTGATAAACTGTACATTCTCTTTGTACAAGTAACTATTTGTTATTTCGCTTGTTTTCCACAAGGGATTTTAGGTTGAACATTGGCTCTAATTGCAGCAGCTCCTGACCATTGCTTACTTTTGCCATAAAGATGTTATTCATGATGGTTTTCTACCATCTGTTTTTCACACTTGACTGTTTTCTTTAGGTTTAGAACGATATAAAGTGATTCTAAAATAGCAGTGAGACCAAATGGCTTTACAGTTTGCCTTCAGTTGAATCAATGCTGAAAGCTCTGAATTATCCTAATGAGGAAATAATAGAGGATGTTTAACTTTGTTTAACTGATAATCATATTTTATGCTTTTCATATAGGAGTGAGACAGGGAGGTCCATGCGGAATTGTCTCGTAGTGATAAACTGAATCTGATATTACTATTTCTTACTCTTGGACCAATAGTATTTTATTGTAAAAGACACAAGTGGAAATATAGACAAATGTTCACTGTATATTACTTTAACATACCAATTCCATGTTGGATTTTAGAGGGAAAGCTAGAGTACCTCCTATATCGCTTACTGTACCCAAATTTTATAACTTTGATTTTCAACATACGATCTGATTTTGATCTTTACATGAGATTAAAACAGACATAAATTCTGTAAAGTCATATGCCATAAGTATTTTAAACATTTAGCCTTCAGTCAAACGCAAATGATCACTGCATTACATATGTTACCCACATAAATGATTACAAAATAAGCTTCAAACCAAAATCTCCTATAAAATGTATGCATTTAGGCTAATTATGAAGTATGTTTCATTGTTAAAGCAAGTCCACTTCCTATATTTACATTCCTATGGATCTTATTCAGCCTATTAAACCTATATTGAACGTTACATACATTACATCATTCAAAACTGAATATTAAAAATAATATTTTCTTGGTAAAAATTAGATATAATAAAGTACGTTCTGTCATATCATGACAAACGTCCTGTAGACAAATTAGTTTCCTTTTATACAAATACAAACATTAACCTTGCATATTATGTGTTCTTATCGGTTACACAAGCCTGTAAAAGTACTAAGATAGGGTTTGCATCAAAATAAAACATTCAATGATGAATAAATGTCAGAAAAACAGATTGGGTTATGAGCTTATAATCTTTTCTTGAGATTAATATCGCGGTACATGTATTGTGATGTTCAATGAAATGTAATTTCTTAATTTATAATTTTGTAACATGCTAATTAAATAAGGATAAGATGAATACAATTGAACAGCCCCATGATTTAGCATTTGTATTAACTATATATACAACATCCTTTTAAAATAAGTAGAAAAAGTTCAGCTCTTAAAGATCGTATCATATGAAAATTGTTCACAGTATATGTTTGCGCTAAATGTAACATATGTAACAAATTAAAAGGGTACTGAGAGACAACTTCTGAATTCAGGAAGATTAATAATATTGCATTTTAAACCCTGCAGTTATACTAATGTGATGTTTAAACACAAAACTTTATTGAAATCTTTAAATTATTTTAAGTCTGTCCAAACGGTAACTTATGTAACATGATATAAGGTCTGTGTGTTGGGTTTCATTAAAAGCATGCTATAATAATATAAATTGCTTATAATAAGCATACAGTAAAACTCAGACAGTCATAAATCATTTATTAAAGTACTTTGTAATTATTAGTGAAAAAGTCAACATTTTGATGAATAAGGGTCATGTGCAATGAATGTAACAAAACACCATGTTACCGGTCCACGATTTTCGTGAAATTTCACAAATATATGTCTAACATATGTGGGCAGTTTTTATATTAAAATGGTGTCTTGACAAAGACTGGAACACAGAAAAATTTTAATTGAAATTCTACCTCTTTTAATATAAGCATGTGAAAATTGGGGTTACATGTACATGAAAATGACTGCTCCGCAACTATCTTGATACCAAAAAAGTCGTTTATAGTATCAGCAAACTTACCAATGACCACTTTATTTCTGGAAAGCTTCCAACATTTGCTTCATGAATCGTTGGTCACTTTAGAAACGTTTAAAATGGGATGCCCTTAGCTATCATAGTGACGTCATATATTACGTCATAATTTGCCAGTGGAATTGAATTTACAAGGGAATACACCATTATTATAGCAGTCATAACCAAGACAATTAATGCCCATAAATTCATAAAATTCCATGCGTGGGCAAACTCCCATGTTAATTTCCCATACCCTGTAACAGGCCCTTTTCACTTTTCCCGTTATAAGTCTATGGAAACTGAAAGTTGCCATAGCAACCAGAGTAAACTTATCTGACTGGAACAAAAAACAACTTTTTGTAGAGGCTAATGCCAGAAACATGTATGCAAAGTATCAGCTTCATTAAGCAAACAGTTTCTGAGAAGAAGATTTTTAAAGATTTTTTTTTCTCGAAAATTTGCCCTTTTTGGGGCCCCAGCAACCAATCAAAATAAGCGATCAGGATGAAGGTCATCTGAAATGTAGTGCATTACTCAATAAACATTTCTCTAAAAATAAAATTCGAATATCTCCAATGAGACTGCAGAAATAGCAAATTTTCACTTTTCCCATTATAAGTCTATGGAAACTGAAAGTTGCCATAGCAACCAGAGGAACAAAAAACAACTTTTTTGTAGAAGCTAATACCAGGATCATGTATGCAAAGTATCAGCTTCATAAAGCAAACAGTTTCTGAAGGAGAAGATTTTTAAAGATTTTTTTCGAAAATTTGTCCTTTTTGGGGCCCCAGCAACCAATCAAAATAAGCGATCAGGATGAAGGTCATCTGAAACGTAGAGCACTACTCAATAAACATTTCTCTAAAAATAAAACTCAAATATCTCCAATGTGAAAGCAAAATTTGCAATTTCCACTTTTTTCCACTATAAGTCTATGGGACGTATAAGTTGCCATGGCAACCAGAGTTCTTATCCGATCTGAACAAAAATATCAAAAGTTTTGGCCACACAGCTTCAGAGGAGATGTCATTTGAAATTGTGGACGACGGCCGGACGACGGATACCTACCTATCCTATCCTATAAGCTCACCTTTGAGCCTTCAGCTCAGTTGAGCTAAAAAGACAGAGTGGTTCGCAAGAAAATTAAGACTGAAAATACCAGTGTTCTTTAAATATTTTAAACCGATACCAAGTATGTCTGCAGTAAAAGAGGAAGAAGAAGAAAAGTAAGAAGACGACGAAGAAGAGGAAGACGAAGAATAGTTTGAGAGCGAAAAGAGTGAAAGCTCAAATCAAGACAGTGACGAAGAGATTGATTTAAAATGATCTTGAAGTAAAATATAGTGATTGATGGAGTATCAAGTTAGATGTTTGGACAATATCCTCACATTAAAGTTTTATAAAGGGTCATGTTATGATTGTACAATGTCTCTACTTTCAAAATTAAAAAAATCAAGCCTCTTCTTATCTTCTGTAGCTGTAAAGCCTGGTTTGTCGGACCGGCGTACAAGCTCCGAGGGCAGATTATTTCGTGATGAGGGTCAAATGAAACAAAACAGAAAACAATAGAATCAAAGTTTTAATAAAGTTTTGAGTTTTGATTTATGTCTACTATCCTTTTTTTTTTTTTTTTTTTTTTTTTTTTTTTTTTTTTTTTTTTTTCCAACTGACAATTTTCAGGCCCCCCCCCCCCCCCCAACGACTTTAATCATTATTTTTCTAAAGCCCCCCTCAATCAAACTAAAATTATTGGATGCCCCCCCCTTTCCGAGTGAAAAAAATTTCAAATCCCGCCCCCTTCATTTCCTCCACTCCCCCCCCCCCCCCCGGCTATAAATAATGACCGGTCCCTAAAATGTACACATTATTGTTTAAGATATATGATAAAGTCCAGTAGAAAAATGAAAAAAAAAAATAAATAAATTTCAGTGAATAGAAGACGAGCTGTACTGTTCCGAGAGGTGACCTGTGGGTATCGAGAAATGGCCGTTGTTAGAATTATTCCAGTAATCTATTACTGACCATTCCAATGCGATGCTACTGTTTTGGCCGCTAAGTTCTGCGTACTGTTTCTCTAAATAAATATATAGAACGTCAGTTTTAGTGATTATTAGGCCTACATACGCACATACCCATCCGGGCGGGGCGGGGCGCTGCAGGACATGCTCGTTTATGCTAGCGTCACGTACTGTCTTGTAATTCACAACCCTCAAATTCACGTCACAACCCTTTTTGTAGAAACGTGATCACCGCGCTTCCGGGCCCACTCAATCACATTTCGTTCTTGAATCCTATATAGTAAGTACAAAGGGTGTATTTGATCTGGGGTTGGAAGCCTTATAATTCCATGTTTGTGGTCAAGATCAGACCACTATAAATATTGCTGTAAAATTAACCACTCGGCCATGGAGGCCTTATAAGTTTTTACAGCCCTTTCAAGATTATTTCAACTCATAACCTCGTATGTCTGAAAATACTATATATACTCCTTGTAAAATTTTATTATTCCGGTTGTAGTATTTGCATAGCGTTAAAGTTTTGTATGAACACCATTTATTGTCATTATTTTTATATATAAAAAATAACAGTTAGTAAAATTTGATTCAAATTATGACGATTTGACCTATTGTTTGTCTTTTTAAAGAAAATTTAGAACAAATTAATTTCAAGGGAAACTACTCTAAATTGAGCTAGATACGAAAGGAGTGATCAATAAGTATATGGATCACTATGGTTGATAGATTTTCACTTGTGGGCCGATTGTGTTTTTTTTTTTTTTTTCTTCACAGATTTAGCCTATCCAACATGATAAAAGTACAATCATCAATGATAGACTAGCCAAGCAAGGGATGAAATACATAGAGGTCATACTTCATTAAAATTATAGATATGTAATATTGTTTTTATACAAAAAGACATTTTTTTTTTATAATTAGCCGACTAGTAGCTAGTCTAGGGCAGGGTACATATTTGTTTTTGTTTTCTTGTTACTCCCATCAATCAATTTCTGATTATTCTTGGGAGGTAAACATTGTATACTCGGGTGTGTTTGCAGGATGAGCCTACATGCATGAGGATAGAACCAAATTCCAAATTTATTCATTAGCTCAGGTTATACAATACAATCATGATAACAACATGAGCAGCAATAGTATAAGCATAACAAGCACAGTTTTATGGTATCATTAAGGAAAGGAAAGAAAAAGAAAGTGTGAGAGAGAGAGGACAGCTTCTCCAGTCAGAGTTCTAATGAACTCACTAGTTTGTTTGTCAACCAGTATAATGTATATAAATACGACGTCTAAAAAGTCTTGCTCTGGTCCGAGAAATCAAAAACCTGAAGTAAATGCGTGCTTGTATATATGGTTAAGCGAAACGGTTAGTGTCTTGCCTGGTTGATGGACTTCCAAAGCGGGCTATCCTGCAATTCCAATTCTTTATATAGTCTTCATACTGGTACTCTTATGAGAATCTGTGTGTGTGTGTGTGTGTGTGTGTGTGTGTGTGTGTGTGTGTGTGTGCGTGTGTGTGTCTGTGTGTGTGTGTGTGTGCGTGTGTGTGTCTGAGAGAGAGAGAGAAAGAGAGAGAGAGAGAGAGAACATATAATAAACGTAGCACAACGAATCTACCCACATACGTTTGCTTAATTTGACGTTTAATAAATAGTCGTCAAAATGCAGCAAGATGCATTTCGAACGTCTTATAACTATAAAGCATTGAACTATCTTTGCTTGCTAGGAATTATCGCCAGTAAATATGTCTTGGATTTGGTTTGTGCCTGAATTGGTACTCATAGTGTTACAATATATAATATAACCAAGTCATGAGGGTTACCTAGTTCAAACAAACTATTGAATACAAAGTCCACCAACTATGTACAGAAATACATGTATTACAAAATGTTGAGATTTTTCTTATCTAGAAATTTCGTCGTATCGTACACACAAAAAGCAAGTATGACATGTTATTTTACGAAATAATCTGGACCCATGAGGGTATCAATTCCAAATTTATACAGAAAACACGCATATGCTAAAATATCCTTATTTATTTATTTATTTATTTATTTATTTATCTATTTATTTATTTATTATTATTTTTTTTTATTTAGATCCTCCTTTCTATTGCGGTCACGTTATTGAGTAGTAAATGTCAGCGCAAATCCAATAATTGTATAATGATGCAATTTCATAATTGCGGTCACCTTTTTTGTAGCCAATAATCGTAAGTTTGAGGTTTTGATCTTCCTAACTCTGAGCATTTTTTAGTTTGTCAAACGAGTTTAGGATGGTAAAAGGAGACAAACGGATGATATTCGTCGCTGTGTTTTGTTGCAATTTTATTAAAAAAGCAAGAGGGTATGTGTTTCGATATTTATAGCTTTTGCACGTGGAGGGAAATGTATTATTGAAAGTATTGGTGTTATTGCACGTGTAAACATATTTAACCAATCAGGAAAGTGCGTGCGTGTTCTTGTTTGATCAACAAATGATTTTGTGTTGCTATGGATATCTAGAGCTTTCGCTGAGAGGGATAACACGTGGTTAAGTTTGTTTCAAGTGTGTATGCATTGACTTCGTTTAGTGGAATTTTAGCTGTTGTTCTTGTGGGTATCTGCATGGTAAGTAAATACTAGTACATACAGTTTTCCCCCCAAGAAGTCTATTATAGTGATGATATACACAAGTGACAAGTAAGTATAGTTTAAGAAAATAGCCAACAGAGCGACATGAACTTGTTCAGAAGAATGGTAAGTATCGATTAATTTTTAGGTTGGACAGGGAGGGAAGTTACTCTCCCTTGAGTCGTCTGTTTGCTAGTTGCTCGGCGATATTCGCGCAATTTATTTATAGGTTAATTAGATTTATTTATGCATTTATTTATTTGTTAATCTGTTTATTTATTATAGTGTTTATCTATTAATAAATATGTTACAGGGGACGTCTGGTTTATAGTGCATGTATAAAAGTGGTTTTAAGACCTATCACGGATTGTCTTCATGACATTGTCAATAAATTTGCATAGATTTCCTAGCACTTTTTTATTGTTACTGTTCATCAATAGGTTGTATTTATATGTATTTGGATGTCTTGTATAAAACGGTTTAATATAAGAACTACGGCTTTCAGAGAACTGAGGGCACTTAAAAATATAGTGAAATTCATCGCCAAGTTCGGTGGCGCAGAAAAAGCACATTCTTTCGTTTAAAGGGATACTAGACCATCTTCCTATCTCTACTGGAAGGCGATGATTTCTAGTTCTGAAGGCAGTTAGTGTTTTCACTTGTTTGTTTGAGAGTACTTTAATATAATCGTTCATTCGAAACTTATCTTTGAAAATGCGATAATTTGTGCCACTTGAAGATTGATCGACAAGGGAACTCCAAGTCTGGATATATTGATCTTGTTGCTTTTGTCTAAAGGATTTTGCAAGCCATTTTACGTTAATTGCTTCATTCGAGGGTGTAGGGATCTTTAACCTGCACCGGGGATGACTGTCCCTGCACAGGGGGCATCCAGTTAACGTCCCGATCCAAAGGCTAGATGATACAAATTTTGGATTTATGGACAGTAGCCTGAGGAATTGTGACCATTTTGGTTTGCACTTCATGGGAGTCTAGAGCTGTTCGCCTCACCATTAGCCAACTAGAGCTGTTCGCCTCACCAAAAATCCCACCATGTGATCTACCAATGGTACCATTGGTACCAATGGTACCATTGGTAGATCACATGGTGGGATTTTTATCATATTGATCAATACACCTCACTTGTGTTTGTCTTTCTTATTTACTTCATGTATATTGTGTTATTTATAACATTTACATTTGCATGTATGACAAAAGTATTGCTTATTTACGAAATTCATGATATATTTTTAGGCTCGCCACTTTCCACTATGCGTAATTGCAGCCAGACACTTTTTGATCGACCCTCACGACATTGTTAAAGCTTTGTCCACAGATGGTCTCTGTGACTAAAATGAGTAATGGGGTCAACTCTTCATCCTTGACTGAGTCTGGGTCTCCAAAGGGGCAACATGTACCTAAAGGGGATTTTCAAACTGAAAAACTGAAATCCGTGCCGAAGGGTGGGGGATCTTCAAGAGATCTTTCTCATTTAGTGACAGGGGATGATGAGATTACTCAACTTAAAATGCCATATGTCTCAAATTGTTTTATTCGGGACATAAACAGTGAAATTATCTCTGATATGGACTCTAGCATACCAAACTGTAGTGTTGGGTCGGACGGTGCATCAGCTGTTGGGAAAATTATGGCCACTAGTGACTTGGGGGCTTGTAATATGCAGTCTGATGGGGCAGGTCAGGGCAATGGTCCTTTGGGTAACATGGGGAGAAAAAGTAAGGGGAAGAGGGCACAAAAGGATAATAACCTATCAATCACACGTACTGGGCATACAGTAGACCAGGTTTCTTCTAATGAGCAGAATTTTCCAGATATGAAAGGTAAAGAGAAATCTCTCAAGGCTTGGGAACAGGATCTCAAAAAGCGGGAGCAACATTCAAGTGATAATGTTAAGCAACTTGCTTCGGTTAGGTCAAAGGTTGTACAGCAGGAACACGTAATTAATGAATTGGAGAATTCTAAAAAGTTACTTGAGACTGAAATTTCTTTGTCAAAAAAGGTGGGTGGGGAATCGAGACATATTGAGATGAATGGGGACACTGGGGCGGGGGGCTCATCCCGGGCAGACTTGAATGCAGGGCTTATTGAAATGAAATTATCAATGCTTGAGCACAGAGTTCAATTGGTTGAGACTGAAAACCTAAGATTGCGTCAGGATGCTCTGCGTTCGGAACAGTTAAGGCTCAGCGAAATGCAAATTAACCTTGAAAGGAGGCAATCGCAGCTGCTTGCTAATTCTATGATGGACAGTGCTAACTACATGAACCAAAGGAATTCACAGTGGCAATCTGTAATGCAGAATGGACAGTTTTCTTCAGGTAATATGGGCGTACGACAACAAGCTTATCCGGGACAAATTCCCATGCAGCAAAACCTGTGGACTAATCAAGTGCTTGGATATGCTCCGCACCCTCATTTCCTTGGAACAAATCCTACTCAGAATTATGGAATCCAGACTCAACAGCCATCTGGCCACATATGGTCTAGAGTGGGGGCCAATCATGACAGGATGCAACAGCCATGTCCAGTGGTGATAAGACCTGTAAATTCATGGAATGTGCCAATGAGCGCTGGGGTGCGAGGTGTGACCCCTCGGACTGATGCTGCCCATGGGTCCCTTAACAGACCAATTTCTGCTGTGGATACTACTGTTGTGACGGATCGTGCTATTTCCCCAGTACAAAGTAGGCCTACTGTCCAGGACGTTTCTGATGATGTGGAGTGTGTTATTTCCTCAATCCGGAGTCAGCCGAATGTTCAGGAGGACTCTGATGTGACGTATTGTGATAATTCTCAAACCCAATGTAAGCCTGATGATCACGGTGATTCTGTTGTGACGAATCGTGCTTTCTCTTCAGTTCCGAGTAAACCAAAAAGTACAGATATAGATGTGGTGCCGTCTTCTTCGCCAGTTAGACATGATTTACATGTAAGTGTTTCTGCCTGTGAAAGTGGAGAGCCTGATTGTAGTGTTCTTGACAGCTCCGCTGGAGTGGGTGGGGATGTGTCCCCAGAGGAACATTGTGATAAGGAGGCTGGTATGATACAGATGCGGGAGACTGGTTCGTATCATGATGATAGAGCAAGGAAAGGAGTCCAACAGTCTTTTTTAGGACAGGCTACTGTTCCAACCAAACCGCCGTGGAGAACAACACCGATGTCGACATTCCCACTGAACTTGAGTCTAGGGACGTCTGCTCCAGCTATAATTCCAATGACCCAACAGTACCCATACCCACAACTGCGGTACCCAGTGAATATAGTCCCCCAACAAGGGTGGTTACCTTCAATGTCGAGAACTTTTACACCAACAAATTTTACCTTTCCTCATTAATGAAAAAGTCAGATATCATCGCATTGCAGGAACATTGGTTGTACAATTATGAAAAGAAAAATTTGAGTGATTTTTGCGGTGAAAACGGTTTTAGTACATGTTTGAAATCAGTCGATGATGACGATCCTTTGCTGCCGACATGTCGCCCGAGGGGTAAAGGGGGTGGGCTTTCTGTGGACAAAGGACTTAGATTCTGTGATTGAGGTTGTACATGATGGTGATTCCAGGATGATTGTGCTCTTGTTGCATGTTCAGGACTGTCCTGTGTGCATGATTAATGTTTATATGCCATGTAGAGGGCTTAATAATTCTGAGAGTGACTTCAGAGACACCCTTGATCAGATTCAGGAAGTGATTAATAAATACTGTCATGCATATAGAATAGTGCTGATGGGAGACTTAAATGCTTCTTTGACGAGAGAAGATCCGTCGTCGAGAGACAAAGTGTTACGAAAATTCTGTGAATCCCAGTGTTTGTCTTTGTGTGATAACTATCCCAGTGTGAATACATTTATCCATCCTAATGGAAAGTCAAAGTCTCAGATAGACTACATACTGTGTATGGGTGACCCCGGTGATTCCCTGGTTAACAATGTACAAGTGTACCAAGATCCGTTTAATACATCAACCCACTTACCAGTGAGGTGCCTGATGCCACCAGTTACCAGCAGGATTTCTGAGGGCCCACCAGTACGAGTTGTTAACAAGAAGGTACTATGGACAAAGTTGGATAAATCAAAATACCAAAGTATTCTCGCCTCGAAGTTGGATCCCAGCTGTGTTGTTGAGTTGTCACTAGGTGAGTTAGAGTTTTATTTACAGGAATTCTGTTCAACTATGGTTGATGCTGCATTGGATAGTGCTCCAAGAGTTAAACCTGGCAAGAAGAAGAGATTATGGACCTTGGAACTACAGAAGGCTGCCTCTGATGGGAAGAAGGCCCATTTCCAATGGAAGCAAGCAGGAAAACCTGGACCAGAGCACCCACTGTCTGTGCAGAAGAGAGTGACAAAGAAACAACTACGCACTCTACAGCGACAGCAACAATCTGAGTATAGGTCGTCGATATACAATAATATTATGGAGGCTCATACTTCAGACAGGAAACTTTTTTACTCTCTGGTGAACAGACAGAGGAAGGAAGGAAGTACGTCACTTGGAAGACTGGTTGTTGATGATGTGCACCTAACTACTAGTGAGGCCATCAGACAGGGATGGGCAACATATTTCCAGAATCTGGCTACTCCCAAAGAAAAAGACAACTACAATATAGAATATAAACAACAAGTGGATCTGGACTTTGAGCTGATCTGTGATATATGTTCCAAACTACAGAGCTGTACCCCACTGGTGTCTCAAACAGAGGTTGAGCAGATTATAAAGTCATTGAAGAACAACAAAGCTATGGATGGGTGTGGTGTGTCAGCCGAACATTTAAAGTATGGAGGTTCTACAGTTGTGGAGTTTGTTACATGTGTCTTGAATGAGATATTCAGACTGGGAAGGGTACCGGAAATGTTTAAGCTTGGTTTTATAACTCCGATCTACAAGAAACATGGTAAACCTATTCATGATCCCAATTCATACAGGAGAATAACCATCACCAGCTTGATTGGAAAAGTTCTGGAAAAGTATATTCTGCAGACTGCATTTGCCGAAATAGAGAGAAAACAGAATCCACTTCAGAAGGGATTTACAAAGGGAACATCTGCCACAACGGCTGCTCTAATGTTCACAGAAACCCTAGCGGAAGCCAAGGATACAAAGACCACCTTGTATGCTGCCTGTATAGATGCATCAAAGGCCTTTGATGTTGTCTGGCATCACTCAATGCTGCGCAAACTTTTCAGTATGGGCCTTACACCTGCCAGTTGGAACATCTTGAAGGATAGTTATACAGGGATGTCTTCAGTGGTGAACTGGGGAGGTGAGCTGTCGAAACCATTTGTTGAGCAGCAAGGTGTCCGCCAAGGTGGTATCATCTCACCCTCAGCTTACAAGATGTTCTTGAACCCGCTGTTGGATCTCTATTCTTCTAACAGTCTTGGACTGCAGATTGGGAATGTGTACTTAGGATCGCCTGCCTGTGCTGATGATCTTCTATTTTTGGCCAAAACAGCAACTGAGTTACAGGAAATGATTTTCGTTCAAGAGTTCTATGCTAATGCTGAGCGTTATGATGTTAGTGATACAAAGACAAAAGTGTTTATAGCAAATAGTGTTGTTTCAAATGAGACTTGGAATGAGAACAGTACATTTGTCTTGAATGGACGAAAAGTGGAAGTAGTGGAAGAGTGTGTACATCTAGGTATAACAAGAGACTCAAAATCTAGGTCTGGACATGCTAAAACAATAGACGAACGCATTCAGTCTGCCCGGAGGTGTGCCTACTCTCTCATGGGTGCGGGTCTTCATGGGCAAAATGGGGTTAATCCTTTGGTTTCTTTCACAATGTGGAATGTATTTATATTGCCTTGTTTGCTGTATGGTCTGGACGTGTTAACTCTGGTTAAGTCTGATATCGCAAAGATTACTCAGTTTCAAAAAAAGTTTCTTAAACAGATAATGCACCTTCCGGATAGAACTGCAGACGCAGCGGTCTATATGTTGTCGGGTCAAATTCCAGTTGAGGGGGAAATTCATAAACGTACCTTAGGTGCTTTGGGGGGGATTTTAAGGAGTGATTCCGTTGAAAGGCGCTTGGCCGAAAGACAAATACATGTCAAGGATGGAAAGTCGAAAAGTTGGTTTGTTTATGTAAACAAGGTTTTGGAGCAGTATGGGCTTCCAAGCACGGTGGATCTGCTTGATGCTGGTTATGCCAAAGCACAGTGGAAAAGTCATTATGAGCAGGCTGTTAATGAGTATTGGTCAGACAAAATTTTGGAAGTTGCTATGGGAAAAACTTCCATGAGATTTATGAATGTTCAGAATTATCCCATTGGATTGGCTCATCTGGTCTGGCGTGATGCTGGTTATGATATCATGTCGGTCCAGAGGGCTGGTTGGAAGGCCAGGTTAATGTCTGGTACTTATATGCTACAGGCCACACGTGCGAGGTTTAATCAGTTTGAGGTGGATCCAACGTGCTTGTTATGTTTCAAAGAACCAGAAAATATTGAGCATTTCTTGCTTAGATGTGAGTCACTAAACAAAATAAGACAACCATTTCTGGATAAGATCTATAAGTTAATTCAGAATTCATTGGGTGTGGCAAAGCTGAATGACTTTAAAATTAATGATACAGAGTTCACTGCTATTCTCCTGGACTGTACAGTGCTGATTGATCCTAATAGTGTGCTACTCCTGGAAGCATTCCTGCATGAGATGGAGACATTCTCCAGAGGACTCTGCTATGCTCTTCATATGAAACGCACTTCCTTACTCAGCCAGTCAAACTGAACTGTTACGAACTTGTATATACAAGTGTACATAAGTTGAAGTTATGCACCAGTCATTTGTAACCACTGCCCCCCCCCCCACCTACGGGGATAGCCGGGGAATGGCCGGGCTAATGAGCGGGGTAATTACCTATTGAGTGCCCCGGCAGGGCCGTGTAAGTGCTGGGATAGTGATTTGGCGCCAAAATAGCGGGGCGATAGCCGTGGAAAGGGCCGGAGAAATAGCAGTGTTTTACGCGTGTTTTACCGGAGCGATGGTCGTCTTTTAGCAGAGCAGTAACGACGAAATCTCCCGAGGACATTTCAAAGGGCTTCGAAGCAAAACAAAAGTGAGAAAATTCTATCAATATTTTTAACAAAAATACCCATTCCCGCAGCTGCTTCCGTGTCCTTGATAACTCCAATATGGGCGTATTTTTACTCGTGTTTTGCGTTTTGCACGTGCCACTGACATGGGGAAGCAGTAGGCGTGAACTAATTGTGCCCTTAGCCAATCAGAGCGCAGTAAGCTGACGATCAAGTTTTTGTTGATGGAGATTGACAGGTCAATTTTCACGGATCACAAATTTGTGTTTGTTCATAGGAATGATAGGAAAACATGATGTAGTTAAAATATATTGTTAGCGATAAGACACTGCAGTGAAATAAGTCTACGCAAATATGCTCGTCGTAATTTTTGTAGGAAAATTCGCTACAGAGACGGACTCGGAACAATTTACACAATAGAGAGATCGTTTTCTTGTGCGATTTTCCGTTTTTTGCACATTTTTCCACTACTATTTGCATAAAAATTCTCTGAATGAGAGAATGAATCACATTGTCAATTGTTTTTAAGAACTTCTGAATGAGAAATTGGCAGAAAAGAAGAGAAAAAAACACACCTTTCTACGGCCACGAAAACTAATGACATTACATCGGTCCCTTTAAAGCACAAGCATTTTTCTTTGTAATGAACATTCAGCAGTCTCCTGGCATCGGTATTGGTCTTATAATTGCCTTCATGTGTGATTAAAACCTTAATTTATAAATTTTGGCTGCTTCTACTTCAGTATTCTCTAACAATTTTGTTACGTCTGGAAAAAAACAAGTATTGGCTTTTGTAAAAACAAAAAAACAAAAAAAAAAAAAAAAATGGACATGAGCAAATTTTCAGTGGAATCCTAGTTGAAAAAAAAGTTTTTGAAATATATTATTAAGGGTAAAACTCCAAGTTTTCATGGTCAAACTCCTAGTTTTCATTTCTGACTCCAAGTTTTCATTTCTGACAACTTTTTCCAGTGAAGGATTCTTAGAATCCTGTTCTCAAAATCCTAGTGAGAGCTTATCTATTCCCTCGTTGAATCGATGTACACTCAGTGGTCATAAATGAGTTCCCAAAGTGAAAAAATGCAAGTTTTTAAGTGAATTTGGGTGATAGAAATATGAAATTTAATTATATTGCAAAACAATTCTTGTCTTGTTATGTGATAAAGTAAAATTTCTAAAAGAAAATAATGTTTTGTTGATCATAACTTTGATCTTAAATTCTTGGCTGGTTGCTAGGCAATTTAAAAACGTGACTATAAATTGGGTACCCGTTCAACTAAAATTGTTGACATGGTAACATACATGTTAACACCTAAATGATTTACCACTGAAAGTAAGGACTATGTATTTACCTTTGCATAAATATATGTTTGGACAAGTTTGAACACATCAAAAAGAAACTGCAGCCTTTTAAATTGTCAAGCAAAAAAGACAAAATTAATATGGGAGTCAATGGGAGTGAAGGTGTTCTCAGAATTTCTGCAGCATATAACTAGTGCCATTTTAAACTTCATTATTTTAAGACCTTTAGGTCACTTATAGATTAGCGCCTAATATCTTACCTTTCATCTCACCCCACTGTTACCATGGCAACCACAAACAGCAGACCGATGCTCAATTTTATGTGGTGTTGTAAAATTGCTTAGCAACAAACTCCATTTGCATCAAGAATAATATAAATATTTTAAGATTGCTTGGAAATGTTTTCCCTGCATGATGGTATGTAATATGATAGAGTTCAAGTAATAGAAATTATATTATGTTGACAAAAAATGACTAAAGATCTTGCATTTTTTCACTTTGGGAACTCACTTAGGGCCTCTGAGTGTAATTAATCAATGCAGACAGTTTACATATATTAAGACTTCAACTGAATTTTAACAAAATGATGTACTGCACAAAGATCTGTTGCAGGGCATTGTATATTTACATAAAAGTGGTAAATGTTTTTTGTTGATGAAATATTTGACATCTACAATCAAAATTTTTTACCTGTCCCCGGGGGTGGGGGAAAAAGAGCAGTGTTTTTACCTCCCATATGTCCCCATAGTGCGGGGGTTATAGCAGGGCTTTATTTTGTAAAAAGTTGCTGTCCCCGCCCATCCCCGTAGGTGGGGAGGCAGTGGTTACAAATGACTGGTGCATTAGTTGCATGTTTATCGTGGTGTATGGGAAAACACTTGATAGCAAGAACAATATAAGAGCTTGAAATCGGTGGGGTGCAAGTATTAAGCCTCAAAGTATTAAATCTGAGAAATTCACACGTATCAACGTGGTTCTCCTGGAAGAGGAGGGATCTACTAACAACAACAGCTAGCATGTGCGGTCTTTTTGTATGTTTCGATTGCCCAGTAAGGTAGTACTACTATAAAAAAATCCCATTGCTACTAATGCAAAATCAGGTCATTTAATTTTGTCTGGGCTAAATTCACTATTATGAACTGTAACATTCAGCGCACAAGAACATTACTTACCAGTAGCAGTCAAAAAACTATGGGGTTATGCGGCATTTTTTTGAGCAAAATGTCATCCAATGTAAACAATGCTGGTCCGCAGTAAATTCCGAGCTGAGATTTTATTGGGCCATATGCAATATATTTTTCTCACTGGAGAGGTTGAAAATGGTGTTAGAAAATAATTTTATTTATTTTATTAAATACTTTGAATAGCTTTCCCAGAAATATTTCACTTTTACCAATAACAATAATCAGCAGCCAGAAAAGTTTCATTGTGTGACAGAATGCTCTCCCCAAAAGAGGCGGCGCTTGCATAATGAGTAAATATTTATTGGAAAAGGTCCCTCAGGACCTTTTCCACAGTGTTTACTTTGAATATGAAGAAAATTTTACCCATGATCGACTGCTCTCTCTCAATTACGCGTTTTGTCACATAAAGCGCTTAATAAAAACTAGTGAACCCGTCTATACTGACTAGACAGTTAACCGCAATCGATTAAATTTATCCATTGTTGACACTCCCCGTCAAAAAGCGGTAAAATCTAGCAAGCAGTCTCGATCGTGGTGATTGCTTATCATAGCGCATCTAGGTTTAGATCGTACATACCCTGACGAGGGGTACAGAAACTATAGGAACTCTATATGACTGACTTTTAGTCCATCACATCGGTCCCATGGGTCTGTTTCTGGTAGCGTGGCTGCAGGTCAAAATTCAGAACTCTGTCACAAATTGACTGCACTGCAAAATGGTTTTCTACACATCGACATATTGATTGTAATCGTGTTCCCTTTAGTATTGGCTTTGATTCCATAACATCAGAAATTTTGGCCAATGCCTTGAGTGACAGATACACACACTGGTCAAGCGTTCATAACAAGAAACGACATTCATGTATAGGAAACGAAACTGAAACGTACGGGAATCGAAATTAATGACAAACCAGAGAATCAACAACACTGAAATCAAGAGCAAAAGGAATCTCTTATAACAAACGGCTGCTGACCTTTTCATTGGTTTCTTTTTAAAGAAGCCAACTTGTAGTAGTGCAACCGTAAGAAGGCTTTAACCGAGATAAAGCTTAATTGCACAGTGCATCAATCAAGCGAGTTAGAGGTCCAGAAAGTTGGGAAAAAAAACGTGATTTTTCTGTGTTAAACCTGTTATCTTTGAATCGCAACCACACTCAAACCAAACAAGTGGACCAAACTGCTAGGGCTGAAAAAATACACAAGAAGAGAGAGAAGAAAGAGAAATAGAAAGAAAATAAAAAGGAGAAAAAATCGGGAATCAAATAAAAAAAAAAAAAGAAAAAAAAAGAGCGTTTGGGTTTAATACAAACCCACATATTGTTTAAAATATAACTTAGAAAAAAATCAGTGAATAGAAGACAGCTACGTACATTTATTTATTTATTTATTCATTCATTTATTTATTGTTAAGGTTGCTTGATATTCACCTTTTATGAAACAGCTGCTGCCTCTCCTGACCAATTTCCAAGTTGTATCTTGCCCGTTAGTTAATTTAGTTATAACCCATCCGGGCGGGCCGGGCATGCTCGTTTATGCTAGCGTCACTGCCTTGCAATTTACACTTTTTTCTCTCATGCATGAAGGAGTGAAATTCATGGCCCAACTTTTTTTTTTTTTTTTTTTTTTTGTAGAAACGTGTCAGACCACGTACTGCGCTTCCCACTCAGGCACATTTCTTCCATGTGGCCTAAATGCCTAGGGCGTTTAACGCCTGATTTTGGCCTCAGATTTTGCAAAAAAAAAAAAAAAAAAAAAAAAAAAAAAAATGATAATAATAATTTTTGGAATTTAGGTGAGAAAGCTAATCCTTAAAACAGCCATATGTCTCCTTTATTAAAACAAGAACAAGCACCTCATTTAACCTGCAAGCGTTGCCATGGCAATGCGCAGAAAAACCATAGATAGAGCACATTTTGCACTTTCACCATTTCTGAACACATTTTTTTTTGTTTTGTTTATAAGTGCCGGCCCACACGACGAACAAAATAATACTTTGCATACAATATCTCTGGATGATACTTCATAATTATTTCATAATAAGAAATTGTTCGTCGCGTGGGCCGGTAGTTGAAAATGATGTTAAATGGTGAAAAATAGACCTAAAATTGCAAAAAGTGGTATTTCTATGTTTTTGGAGCGTTGATTATTGTAAATATGTAAGGGGGGGGGGGGAGGGGGCTGTAACTAAGGTTGAGAGACAGTTGCATGCAGCCCAAACCCATTGCTTTTCTGTTATGGAATACATAGTATCAAACTAAACTATAAACTTTATGTGGCTAGGATAACTGGCTTTAGGTGTTGACCATGGATATATTTGCGCTTGAACGCACCAAACCCGCGCAAACTCCCATTACGAAAACTTGCCCGCCGAGGCGGTTCTAACGAGTACCCACAATCTATGTTTTGGAGCAAAAATAAGAAAAATAGGTATACCCATGCAAACCCCAGTTTTTCTATATAAAAGTGGGGTTCGTGGGGGTATTCATGGCACGGACATGTTTTCCTGATGCCAGCGTAGGCAGGATGTTCCCGTCGGTGTTCCGTTATACCTCGTCACAGAAGTGGAACGAGGTATCGAAGTGGAGCGATTTGATGGCTAGCCAGCTGATCTAAGCAGATAACGCCATATATACGAGTACAAACAAAACGTGGGACGCTAGCTATCCCAGTTTCGACTAACATAAGGGGTGGGTAACACAAATGATCAAGTTTGCATGTTTTGACATTAATCGATTAGGTAATGACAAAACGCCTCGCTTTGGTCAGTTTAATACCTACCGTCTCTATCTTAATTAATTACTATTTTCTGTACTGTCTTCAGGGTTTACGAACAGCTAAGATCCCAACCAGCATGTCCAATGGTCAATGAAGTGATTATTATAGGCACTATTTTGAAAAGACATATTTCTTATTTAGTTCGAGATCGAAAAAAGACTGAACCGCGACTTTGGTGCACGTTACTTGCAATTAACAGGTTTTTTGACGATGTACAATTAGCCTACATGTTAATGAATATATTAATGTCAATAATTATTTTCCTTGATTATTTTATGTGGTGGACAATGGTATATAAGCACCATCATGAGAAAACCGTATTTTTGCATACGCGAAAACAAAGGCGCAGATCAACTGTGCAGTAAATGCACAGCTGATCAGCGCCTTTGTTTTCGCTACAGAATAGTAAATCCCTCTTCTTCCGTGATAAATCCGGAAATCCAAGCTCATAGTCTGCTTCAGTGACTGTACAGACCGGTTTGTGTCAAACCTGGTTTGAAACCTAAATTGTTGGTTTTCTCATGCGAAGGCTCATATACAGTGATAGAAATTCATTAATTATGGACCACGTGATCACCAAAAAACAACCCTTTTTGACATCGACAAACATATTTTTTCACCATTATTAGTTTTCCATGCAAACATCGATAAATGACTAATTTTTCATCAAGAAAAATGACCATGCACATGCAGATAGAGAAATCGTAGACGCTTGACAAATAAAAACTGTTTTACATTGTTTAAGATAAAGTTTTACATTTTACAAAATTTTTACGAACATTATCTATGTTGGAGATTTTAAAGGCATCTATTTAAAGTGTTGATAAGCTAGAATAGAATAAACAAAAAAGTTTCAACCAATTGCTGGAATATTATTATTTCTGAGTGGTATTTTCTGGATCTGACATTTTTTTTCTGAAAATAAAATCATATTCTGACATTGGATTCTGTTCACGAAGTCAGAGATCGGAGTAACAAATATTTAAGATTTGTTAGAACTTGCTACAATAAATGATGGTAGGTTCTGATCATTCTGAAAAAAAAAAAAAAAAAAAAAAAAACGTCTCTTTTAATGCATGTGCTTCAGCTCTCAATTTAAGCGAGATGAAAAAATTGAACCGTATCGTGAGAAAATCGGATTTTTGCCTATGAGAAAACAAAGACGCAGATCAGCTTCGCAGTAACTGCGAAGCTGATCAGCGCCTTTGTTTTCACTACACGGATAGTACAATTTCTCTTCTTCTCATACCCGAAATTTCAAGCTTCTAGCCTGCTTCTGTGACAGTACAGGTCGGTTTGTGTCAGACCTGGTCGGAAACCCCGAATACCGGTTTTCTCGCGTTGCGGCTCATTTAATGATTAATATACTCCGGAATATGAAATGCTCAGTTGTAGTGGGGCCATGTAGAGTAGTGGTAGAGCGTCGGACTCGGCCGAATCGAGAGGAATTTCAGCCCCATTGCCGAGCCCCACTTACACCAGGCCCCGAGGTTATAAAACTTGTTTTCAAGCTCAGCTCAACGGAGTATGAAATTTCAACTGCTCATAAAGGTTCAAATAGTCAAAATTAGTGGGGAAAAATGTGGTTCTGAACCAAAAAAATTAGTAATTTATCCTGCTGTTAAAATGCCAACAATTGTATGCATTTTAACATTTATAAGCAGGATAAAATACATGCTTTGGTGATCTAAACCTGAAATTTCAATTTATGTGGGCTATTTTGTCATTTATGAGCAGTTTAAATTTTATGCTCAGCTGAGTTGAGCATGAAAAAAGTTTTATAACCTCGGGGCCTGGTCGGTTGTTTCCTGGAATAAGACACACGAACTTTCCATTGTACACACTGTTTTATATCCAGGAAGACATGACTTAAAAAAAGCTCTCACAGAAAAAAACGGAATATAGTAAGTACGAAGGATGTATTGGGATTGGAAATCTTTTGATTTGATGTTTGCGGTCAAGAAATTGACCACTCTAAAGATTGCTGTAAAATTAACCACTCGGCCATGGAGGCCTTTTTTTTTATTTTTCTATTTTTCATATAAATTTATTCAGTTTCCTATTTACAGTAAAAAACCGGTGGGGTGTAAACAGCCCCACACGGCCGACACCTTTGAAAAAAATATACAATTTTTGCACCGAGATAAAACAATTTTTGCACCGAGATAAAAAAAACAATTAAAGAAGGAAATGCTGAAGACCTAGATAGAATTTACTTGCTTACATTAATTAAAGGAAAGAAGAAATGGAAATGGATAGATAATAACCTTTATATTGAAACTGAGCCCTTAGATGTATACTATGACGATACACCATTTAACAATAAGAAATTGAAATTGCATTTTTACAAACTTAGCCCTTAAAAGGTGTCGTAGTTGCGGGTTAGTAACGAGAAGACTTACTGCAAATATTATTATTTATATGAACAAATTAAAATAGTTAAGCTTACAAATTTAGAAACTGTTATAATGGGCGGGGGTTTCTGTCCTTCTGTGGCTACCTGGGCAAAGCCACGCGCGTCGTACAATCGTGTTGTCCGAGGCACGAGGCAATGGCGAGGACACCAAAACCGATGCAACGTTTAATCAGTTAAAAAGATGTCAAGTACATATACATGTATACACAGGAAAGTAAGTACGAAGGAAGTATTGGGATTGGAAATCTTTTGATTTGATGTTTGCGGTCAAGAAATTGACCACTCTAAAGATTGCTGTAAAATTAACCACTCGGCCATGGAGGCCTTATAAGTTTTTACAGCCCTTTCAAGATTATTTCACTCATAAACTAGTAGGTCTGAAGATAATATAAATATACCTTATAACATTTTATTATTCCGGTTTCAGTATTTGCATAGCAATAAATTATTTTATGCAGACCATTAATTGTCATTATTGTTATATAAAACAATATAAAATTAGTAAAATTTGATTCAAATTATGAGGATTTGACCTATTGTTTGTCTTTTTTAATAAAATTTAGAACAAATTAATTTCAAGGGAAACCACTCTAAATAGCGCGCTCGATATGAAAGGGTTGATGAATAATTTTCACTTGTATTGTGGGCCGATCGATAACGATGTACAGTCATAGATATACGCTCCAGTCCCGCATTCACCACGTTGTAGGGGAGGTCGGGTTAAGAGAAGGGGAGACTGGTGTCGAATGAGCGACTATTTCATTTTCCTCTACTTAGGGAGTTTCAAGATCATTTTCTGATCATCACCTCTGTCTTCTGTGCGTTTTCCCTTGTCATTTGCATGTATGAAAACGCCATGTTATTTTTTTTTTTTTGGGGGGGGGGGAGGGGGGGGGAGGGGCGGTGGATAATCGCGATCCCCAAAGTTGAATAATCAGTCCGGGCATATACTAAGGATACTACACGGTTGGTTGAGAGGAGACAATTTGGTTCAAGTTCTATGTTTGGTTGAACTAAACAATGTAGATCTTTGTCAGTCCGAGAGTTAAGTGAATTATCTCCACAGCATTCAAGCACTGGGAAGTAAGAACAAAAAAAAAACACAGGAATTGTTACAATTACATCTAAAATCCCAACCCAGACGGGAAAAAATGACAATGCAAGACATTGGTCACCAAAATTTTAACTTTAAGCCGAGGGTCCGCCAGTCTGCACATGGCCTTAGTTGTTGGCGGGGACGTTAAACCCAAAACAACCTAAAGCAAAACGCATTTCAAGGAATAACACAATTGTCATAAAAATATATAAATAACTATGTTATTGTCGACATAAGTTTTGATTGATGGGTTGTCAATAACTAATTGATTCATGGGCGAGGTGTGACCCGGAATGTCAAAACATGGCAATGGACTTGTAACACGGAAACAACAGCGGGTCAAAGGATCTATGACATTCCTTCTCGTTCACACTGAATCGACGACTTCTTAACCAAGTTGTCTATGCAAGAAAGGATGTTCACCATCTCAAGAATTACATACAGCCATACTAGTACTACATGTATAGCACTGGTATTTCAAAAATATTTGAGCGTGAGTCTGACAAAAGGGGGTCTTTGGGCATTAAAGTACATTTTAATTAACCGATAAAACCATCCAAATTTGAAATATTTGGTCTGCTCTGATATTTATGTCGAAAGAAAGTTATTTGTATCATGTATGTTGCTATGGCTACACGACAGACAACGAAGGCGAGAAGCTTTGTCACTCTATCAAGGAGGCTTTTTGGTCTCACTGGCACCAAAAACAGGTTAATGTAAGTCGTATAGTATACTCGTCTGTATTTCGCACAGTCACCCCCCCCCCCCCGAATTTTAAGGCCATCTACTGACCCAGCAATGAAAGTTAGAGCATTTTTAATGGTTTACAGATATTAATCATGACATCATTTTACTGCCTAGCTAATCTGAGCTTTATGGTTCTTTTCAGAATCCATTCAAAGAATTCCCATTGATGCTTTGTCTACTACAAACCCTGAAACTAGCGTCCGCAGCAGTCCCGAGTTCGGTGGCTGATGTCATCCGAAGTTCGGCAATCCACGAAGTTTGTACCTCTCACGACGACTGTCCTGCCCGTTCGTCATGTCGACCGAGTGGGTGTGACGGGTATAATTGTCTCTGTGACAGGGGATTTGTCGCCAGTCCGGATAGAACACGATGTTTGAAAGGTAATGTAGATTTCCAATGCAGTTTGCCGAACGCCTAGATGCAACATAGGTCTGGCCTCGAGGTTATAAAACTATTTTCAAGCTAAACTCAGCTGAGCATGAAATTTCAACTGCTCATAAACGTTGAAATAGTCAAAAATTGTGGAAAAATCAGGTTCAAAACTCAAAAACTAGTAATTTATTCTGCTTATAAATGAGGATATTATGAGCAGGATAAAGTTTAGTCTCAGCTGAGTTTAGCATGAAAAAGTTTTATAACCTCGGGCCCTGGTGCTTGTTAATAATGGAATTAGATTTTCGTTTTATTTTTCTATTCTATATCTTATCGGGGAGGGTGGGGGTGGGGGCAGGGGGGTTCAACAAGTATCATGAGTATATACAATCCATGAATTTAGTTTGAGCAGAATAAATAGTATGCATACTTATGTTTTGCAAACTGTGTTGGAGTATTTATTAGCATTATAAGTCCAGACCAAGCTTAGGGACATGCAAGATTCCTGGCTGAGGAAGAAAACAGAAGAAATTCAGTCTTTTGCGGATAGAAAGGACATGAAGAAATTTCATGATGCACTGAAAACCATTTATGGTCCAAAGAGTTCTGGAGCCACCACATTGCTCAGTGCAGATGGAAACACTCTTCTCACAGATAAAGAAGCTATCTTGGAAAGGTGGGCAGAACACTTCAATAGTGTGCTTAATCGACCATCAAGCATCAATCAGGATGCAATCGACAGACTTCCACAGATAGAGTGCAATGTTCTGTTAGATGAATTTCCTACCGTTACGGAAACAAGAAAAGCAGTTCAACAACTATCATCTGGCAAAGCCCCAGGTGCAGATGCAATTCCTGCCGAAGTTTACAAGGCTGGGGGGCTACCCATGGCAGAGAAACTGACAGAGTTGTTTCACTGTATGTGGAGGAAGGAGGCTATCCCACAAGAATTTAAGGATGCATCCATAATCCACCTATACAAGCGGAAAGGAAATCCTCAAGTCTGTGACAATCACAGAGGCATCTCCCTCCTATCAATTGCTGGGAAGATACTTGCAAAAATTCTGTTAAATCGTCTGAATGCTCATCTTGATCAGACGGGACTTATCCCAGAAAGTCAATGTGGATTCAGAAAAGACAGAGGGACAATAGACATGATCTTCACAGCAAGACAGCTTCAGGAGAAATGCCAAGAACAGAATGTAGATCTATACATGACGTTTGTTGACCTCACCAAAGCTTTTGACACTGTTAGTCGTGATGGACTCTGGAAAATCATGGCCAAGTTTGGCTGTCCACCCAGATTCATAGCTATGGTGCGGCAGTTTCATAATGGCATGCAGGCACGTGTGCAAAATGATGGAGAGTTCTTTGAACCATTTGAAGTAACAAATGGGGTCAAACAAGGCTGTGTTCTGGCACCAACACTGTTCAGCATGATGTTTTCTGCCATGCTTATGGATGCTTTTCAGGACAGTGACACTGGTTTTCCAATCAGGTACCGTTTTGATGGCAACATATTCAACCTCAGAAGGTTGCAAGCCAAAACTAAGGTCCAGACTGATGTGTTAGATGAGCTCCTCTATGCAGATGATATGGATAAGAATGCCAACACAGAGGCAAAAATGCAAAGAGACATGGATCAAGTCTCACAGTCATGTGATAACTATGATCTCACAATCAGCACAAAAAAGACAGAGGTTGTACACCAACCAGCCCCCGGAAAACCATATAATGAACCAACCATCACTGTGAATGGGCAAAAACTGAAAGTTGTTGACAAGTTCACCTACCTGGGAAGCACTCTCTCCAGAGCAGTGCATATTGATGATGAGATCACTGCCAGAATTGCAAAAGCTAGTGTGGCATTCGGAAGACTCCGTGCAAATGTCTGGGAGCGAAATGGAATCAAGCTTGACACCAAGCTGAAAGTCTACAAGGCTGTGGTACTGCCAACCCTCTTGTATGCATGTGAGACCTGGACAGTATACCAACGCCATGCAAAGAGACTTAACCATTTCCACTTAAGCTGTTTGAGAAAGTTGTTAAAAATCAAGTGGCAGGACAAGATTCCAGACACAGAGGTCCTGAGGAAAGCAGGGATGCAAAGCATGCATACAGTCTTAAAGCTAGCACAGCTAAGATGGACTGGCCATGTTATAAGAATGCCTGATGCGCGACTTCCAAAGAAAGTTTTCTATGGAGAACTACAGGAGGGAAAGCGCTCTCAAGGTGGCCAGAAGAAACGCTACAAAGACACCCTCAAAGCCTCTCTGAAGGATTTCGAAATACCAATGGGGTCCTGGGAAGAGACTGCACAGGAGCGATCAAAGTGGCGAGGTCTCATTAACAAAGGAGCAGCTCTCTATGAAAAGAAGAGAATCTGTGAAGCTGAAAGAAAGCGAAGAGAGCGCAAAGCCAAAACAAATGTGCCACCAGCAGACTCTATGACATTGACTTGCTCTACTTGCAACCGACAGTTTAGAGCCAGAATTGGCCTAGTCAGCCATCAAAGAACTCACCAACACACATCAGCACTATTCAAGAAATAATGATGGTCTTTCTCATTAGTGAGAGACGAACTATCATCAGCATTATAAAACACTTGAAAACAATTACAAAATAGAAGAGAAAATAGAAGAGAAAAGACGGGAAAGTATGTCCACAAAATCGCCTTAATAAGTGCAAATTTGTATTACTGCCGTTCAGTCAGTGACATTTTGGTTAGTAAATAAAACATGTATTATTGTGTTAAACATGTACATTTAACATGCGCTAACGTTAGGGACAATGATAATGAGTGCAATGGGCAAGTGCAATATACAACAAAATGGTGTCTAGGTAGGAATGCATGCTTATTCGACCCTTTGTTCTACAATTTTTGGTAAAAAATAAATAGTGCAATGACCATGCATAAATGGTTTATTAAGAAAGGAAGGAATAGGAAGTGGTGAGTCCATCAGGAAAATATGTCCGTGCAAAAAAAAAAAACAAAAAAAAAAACAAAAAAAAAAAAAAAAAAAAAACCAAAAAAAAAAAAACAAAAACACACTTTTATATTGAAAAACTGGGGTATGCGGGGTATACCTATTTTTCTTATTTTTGTTCCAAAACATAGATTGTGGATACTCGTTAGAACCGCCTCGCCGAGGCGGTTCTAACGTGTACCCACAATCTATGTTTTGAGTAAAATAATAAGAAAACATCAGATTTTTTCTACAGAAAATTTTCTTTTTTTCACAACCTTAAAAATCACTGTATGTTGCACTGTATGTTTTCATAATGCATTTATGGAAACAAGCCTCGACAAATTTGGCTCGTAGATTGGACTAAAATAACGAGAATCTATCCGTCTGTTATGAATTGTAGAATGGTTTAGGCGTAAAATAAAAATAGCCTTGTTTCCGCTAGCATGCTGAAGATGGGGTAGAGTCGGTAGGTCGGAAAATCTTTTATTTTTTCTTTCTTGAAAATGGGTAAAAAAGGTAGAAACGTGCAAGAATTAATCTAAGTACTCGAAACAAACACGCGATGAAGTTTAAAACCAGTAGGAAGCTAGCTAAAGAACGCGAATTGACCTAGAGTATTGTTGAAATTATAGCACTTTTTAAATCATTGTCTGTTTTCCACTTCAAATGTTGAGGGTCGGTCAGCACGAAAATATTTTTATTTTATACTTTACAGTGAAACCCAATGCATATCAAAACTTGATAAAATTGATATTTTCATTGATATGAAATTTCACTGATATCAAATCTCACTGATATCAAAAGTCACTAGTGAGTGATATCAGCCTATATCGTCACTGTAATGACGTCAGATTTTTTGGATTACTTCTGACGTTTCCATTTACTTGATGTCATTAAATGTGTCTCACTTCAGAAATTCAAACGCCTATAACTCCGTTATTTATGAACGAAAACATAAAGTGTGGGTATTCATTTTCTAAGTTAGAACATAAGGAACAATGTGGTACCAAAATTATTCGTGTTTTCAAAAAATTTTTGTTTTTGCATTTTCACCGCCTACCTTGTGCATTGGAAAATGCCTGTGCATTGTATAAAATAAAAAGAAAATTTGCTTTTTTTCGGTGAGTACCGAATATATTTCATCTCGTGAGTTGAAAACATAATAATTTTCACTCGTGCTGCGCACTCGTGAAAATTCTGATGTTTTCAACTCACTCGATGAAATATATTTGGTATTCACCTCAAAAAAGCAAATATCCTCTATTTATTTTATTTTTATTGGCAATAAAAACTGCAGGGTTGGCGCAAAAACTCAGAGTCGGTCGGGTTAGCGGAAACACAGCTATTTTTTGTTTACGCCTTATTTGTTTGTGCACCAGTAATTCGTATCCACGGCCCTGCGGAGACACAGCGGGGCTTAATTGCCAGGTTTTAACCTCTGATGTGTCCGGGCGGTGCCGCGGATGTGCCGCGGGGTTTTAATTTCCCGCCAATAAACGGTCACGTTAATTCAAATTAGAAATTAATTATATTTTTAACATTTAATTACTTTTATGGTCCTTATTTTTGCAAATGTACCTGTTTATTATGGTCCTTATTTTTGCAAATGTACCTGTCTATTTGCATGCAGAAGATTTTTGTCGGGGCTTTTAGCAGGGATTTTACTACAAATCTGACCACGCAGTGCCGGGCTTTTAGCAGGGCTTTAAATATTGAAAAGTTAACAGCCCCGTTATTTCCCTGCCCTAGGGCAGCCGGGGATACAAATGATTGGCGCAAATACGAATTTATGATCAAAGGCCAACAAACAATCAGTTTGATGCTTAAAATTAATAAACTGCCGCGATGATGATTTGCATGAATTGGCGAATATAAACGGATCGCATTGTGTAGACAATCGAAAAGTTTTATGTAGTGTTCAGCTGTTTCATTTGTTTGATACACTGGGTGCAAAATGATTTTGAATATGTCTGCCTTGACTAAAGTCCAATTCGCATGCGCCAAAAATACACACGTGTAAATATACTCCGGTGTGCAAATTTTACTCGGGTCAAATGTAAGTAAATGGCGCATGCGAACGCAAATACACACCGGAGTATATTTACATATGGGTAAATTTACTCCTGGGTCTGACCAGATGCAAATTTTATTTTTACAAATACACACGTGTAAATTTACTATTATGTCCCATGCGAACGCAAAGTAAAATTTACCCATGAGTATTTTTATTTCAAGTCAATGTTCTGCTTTTAGATAACAAATTTTCTCATTTTTTGTTCCTAACTGATTATATGACAGTTGCTGAAACTGTGGACATTGTTGTTAAATAAGAGTTTATTGCCATTCATAACATTTTAGATCATATGGAGTGCAAACAGCCACACTATTTCTTCATCATTCTTGGTTTGGATTCTTGGGTCATTTTAACAGTAATTCCTTGTGAAAGGATGAAAAACGGGAACTGTATAACTGCTAAGGTTATGCCTGACCATTACATGATTCCCCTCTGCTGCCAAAGTCTACATGAACACCTTGAAGCAGCCTCTTCTTGTTTTGCAAATACAGAAATCTTAAATGAACAGGTTTTAATCCAGAAAGGATACATTTACCTACAAAAATACTCCTGGCGATAAAACCCATGCGAACGCAATTTAAATCTACTCCCAGGTTGATTTGCACACACACCGGAGTATATTTACACGCGTGTATATTTTGCGCATGCGAATTGGACTTTAATTAGTACTACAATCATTATCATTTATTACAAAAGCTATTTCTATGGTTCTTTAATATTTGTTTTCTCAGCCTCCAGAATCGGCGAAAACTGTGACGCACAAACGAGATGTATTTCTGAATACGCCAATTGTGACTCGGGTATTTGCACGTGCCTAACTGGTTTCCTGCCAACCAACGACGGTCGTTGTAAGCTTCCGGGTACTAGCTTTGTCGGAGAGAATTGTGGGACATGCGAATATCCGGCGGAGTGCTCCAACGGTATTTGTAAATGCGCTGAACAATATAGACCCCTTACTATAGATGAGTTCTGGTTAGATCCTCTCAACATGTTACAATGTAGACCAACGAAGTACCATATGAGTAAGTATCTTTATTTTCTGTTTTAAGCTGTATAATTTTAAATTTATTCATGAAGTTCTGGGAATGGTATGATTTTCGTTCAGTGTTAATTTTGTATCATTTGATAGTTATTGTCGGGATGCGGCAACATTATAAATAAAAATGATTCCTGGTCTTTACATTACAGACGTTCGAATTCAAACGTACTTGACGTAAATTTTATTCCAGCAAAGTGCAATGGCACAGCCCTCAAAGTTCCCGAGCAACTACAAAATGAGATCCAAGTGCACGGAACAGCAGTCCCACATCTCGGCCATGACCATGATTGGTCGTTGATACTTCCGGAAACAGAAATCTACGGCGCATGCTCAGATCATTCTCATTGTCCGAGCAATTCCAAGTGTAGACCTAGTTCCTGTGATGGGTTCTTGTGTTTGTGTCAGCCTGGCTATATTGCTAGCGAAGACAGAACGCGGTGCATGAAAGGTAGGAATGTAATCTAAATCATAACGTCGTTTGTTTGTGTTTTGATCCGGCGTAATCCATGTTGTCTATTTTAAATGTTTGATGCATTATACAATACTAGTGCGTATAACGTCCATTTTTGACGCCATCTTGGGGACAGGACGTAAATCTATTTAGTAAAAAAAAACTGCTGAAATATACATTTTAATTTCTTTTAAACATAGCACGTCGTGTTGGAGAGAGATGCGATGGAAGATCCGACAAATGCATTTCTCCGTTTGCCACGTGCAATATCACGTGCACGTGCATGCCTGGTTTTGATACCACCCAAGATGGCCGCTGTAAAATCAAGGGAATTAACTATGTCGGTGAAAGCTGTGAGAGTGATGAGGAATGTGAATATCCGGGAACCTGTCAGGATGGCTCCTGCGCATGCGTATCGCCCCAGAGAAAAATGACAGAAAAGGAGTTCTGGATAGATCCTACACTAGCTATTCAGTGTCGACCAGATGATTATTCCGTTTGTAAGTTGACCATACGTTAGAATTGATTAAGAATTATTATTAGTAGCTAGATACTGTTTTAAGAAGAACTTTAATCCGGCCTTAACATGAACTATCGCATTCATGCTCTATAACTATGTCCACAAATATATTGTTAGAGGAATCAAACATGATATTTTCCATTCATTAACATTTGCTAGGTCCCGAGGGAAGTGGTGAAAACCGAAGCCATAGCATATGTATGTAAAATGTTGGAATGAACATTTTTATAAAGCATGGTTCAATGGCCATTTCAGGGCGATGCAATGGTACAGACATAGAATTTCCAACAGAGATGTCAGTCGAATTAAGCACAGAACTAATCGAAGGTAATGCCATTTTGTGTAAACATTTGTACAGTATGCACGCATACAGAACAATTTCATACGCTTATGGAAAGGGGGCTTATCTAATTACGGGCGTTCACGAACGCCCGCATATATATACGTTGATGCAAACACACATCAATCCGGAAATGACGGCAATTAGACCGATCCCACTGTTGCTCCCGCATCATCATAAGTCAGTACCTGGCGAAAAACCAGTAGGGAACCAACCATAATGATACATGCTAAGAAAAAAATAAGATCGTGAACGAACTATTTCGGAATTAGACCGAACCCATCATTGTTTCCGCGTCTTCATCCACAAGTCCACAGATGGCGAATAATGAGTGGGGAACCAAATCAGCTGTTTCAAGAATTGAACATAATGGCAATTGATTCCATGTGTTAACATTATTATTGTGAAAGATGATAAAAAATAACCCAAAATTACTGTTTTGATTTAAAAAAATGCCATTTAAAAGTTTTATTTTGAATGGTCAGAAAACCATTGCTATCTTGAAGCTCAATATATTTTGATAAAATGATACTTATTTATTTGGAGTTTTTCTGATGATATTAAAAGCGAAGCATAGTAAGGTCTATCTATGCTGCGAAGATGAAGTTAGCGGAAGCGGGTCAACTCGGCCCGATACCAACTCGGCTCCTGAGTCAAATCGGTCCTGTGTCTTTTTTACTTGTTCTAATATTTGACTATCCATTTTTTTCTGCACACCAGGAACCAGAAAGCACATAATATTATTTATGTTGAATAGGGTCAGCTTTCATCCTATAACTAGGGCTAAACGCCCGCAAGCTTTTTGAAAAAGCTAATACTTGTCTGGCAAATAAATTTGATTGAATTGTGAATCACAGTGGTCTCCCTTAGACTTAATTGTAGATATCAACTTGGATCAACTTGTAATGATTAAATACTTGTAAACTAAAAAAAAATCCATGAACTTACGTGACCAGTTTAAGATAGTAAAATTATTTTCAAAGCTTGGAGAGAAACAGAGAATTGTTTCCTTTTTTGATATACAGGTTATGACATTGTTTTTGTTTTCTTCTTCAGAAATGGTCCAAGACATCGAGGAAGAGCATAAAAACCATGACCATGGATCTGACAATCGAGACAGTAGCTCAGGACCAACAGTTGTGGTTGATGTTCAGACAGAAGAAAATAATAATGGTACATCTTGATAGTCCACTCTTTTGTTGTTTAGGTCTAAATAAATTCGGCTATTTCTAGAATTAAAACAAGTGTTTCATTCTGAAGCTCAGAATTGTACTTTTTAACTCATCTAAGCCTGGTGTCCTTTTTGTGGGACTTAGGTAAACAGAATAGCCCCAGATGTGACGCCGCAGAATGCGGCGTCCCATCTGGGGCTACTCTGTTTGCTAAGAGGAGTTTCATCTAAAATTTATATGAAAATTGAAATTCACTCCTGATGCCCCTAAAAATGAAAGTGGACTCACTCAAATGATACTGATGAGAGAATGCATTCGTCAAATATGGGTTAAAAGTTAATTCAGGATTTACGGCTTGCCATAGTACAATGAAACGTTCTATATTTTCTCGATATGAAAATAATCATTATACAGCCAAAAATCGCAGCGTACGTATGACGTTTAGTATTGTGAGTATCTAAAAAGTCCCCAGTCGCTGGAAAAGCCGCTTATGTAAGATAAAAAAAGTTTCATGTATAGTTATGTAAAATTTATGCATAAGAAAAAGTTTAAACAGACTAAATTATCTAATAAGTTAGCACGAACTCGCCAACTGCAAGACTTGGATGCGCTGGTTTAATGACTCATTTTCTGTTTTCAATTTCAGATGAGTTTTTGATACCCATCAATATCGCAGCTGTGTTGGGTGTAGTGGGATTAGCCATTTTGATCGGACTGCTTTTCAGGGCCAAACGCAAACAGTGAGTGAAGCTGAAGTGATAGATTTAAATATTTCAATAAATTATTATGCAGCAAAAGTCAAAAGGCAATCCAAAGCGCTTTAAACAATCGACAGGGACGCAAGCCTAATTTCATCGTTCAAAGACCGACATCAAAAACATGTCCTTGAAATATGTAACAATTGAAACCCCATTTTTATACAGTAAAACTGGGGTATACAGGGCATGCCTAGTTTTCTTATTTTGATTGAAAACATAGATTGCGGGTACATAGGTGTACCCACAATTAATGTTTTGAGCAAAAATATTCAAGATATCTTTTCTCTTTTTTTTTTCAATATTTTTTCGAAGTTTTGTAGCCGAAAAAGATATCTGTATATGCGCATTTTGTGAATTTAATTTGTTTAAATTCTAGGGCCCTGCAAGTGCGGTCCGCATCATCACAAGTCTCATCAAGCAAATCCTTTGTTCCCGAGGACGAGTGGGCAACCGCACCGAAAGCCATGCGGATTCCCCGCCCAGGACTGTCTCTCCCCGATTCCTACGACGATGACGTCTTCACGGTGTCTACATTGGAGAGAGAACGCCGAGAGGTTCCGTATGACGGGCAGTGGTCGACCAGACAATTATCCAGTGAACATCAGTTCAATACAAGTCACGTGGTTCTGTGTGAAAGTGCTCATTAATTCTTGTACAAGTGCTTGAAATGTCCAAATTTGCCGCTTTGCTATCAATGACAAAAACTTCGGTGCCTGTGTGTTCATGATGATTGTAATGCTTGTTGAAATGAGTCAGCACATGAAAAAATGTTATTACGCTAAACTGATCAGCGCCTTTATTGTTAAATATTAGTATATTAAGGCCCATCCATTTTCAAAGTTTACAGCATCAACTAGACTACATGTATGCTTCATTTCGGATTATACATAATTTTGTCGATCCTGGTCGGCGTCCTGAAGACGGGGGTTCTAGTTTGACATAAACAAACTTTTCAGCTTCGGACGCAATCCAAAGGAAACGGACAACATTATCTTACAAAATAGGAACTGTGCTGATCAGTAGTGCAGCATAACCGATGTAAAATGTATTAGTTGCAATTTGAGGATGCGTAACTCGCGCCTGCAAGAATTATTATACAAGTACTTCTTATGAAATGTATTATTTAGAATTCTTGTCACAATAAAACAATATAAATTGATTTTTTTTTTCTGGAAAATTAATTTGGTAAGCAGTGATAAAGATCTAATGCCATCTGAAACGAAAAGCCATGCACGCTGCGAAACCAAACTGGAGAAATAACTCAAAATACGTAAAGGGCAGACACATATTTCACACACAGATGGCTGTTTATTTAGTCTAGCGGTTTTAAAGTGTACCCACAATCAATGTTGAGCAAAAACAAGAACAATATCATTTTTATTTTCATCTGAAATTTTTCTATTTTTACAACTTAGCAAAAACCTGTATTTTACATGGCCGGGGTATTTTATCCTTTGTGCCTAGATGTTACATCAATGTCGATAAGCACCAAAATTAGGTCTAGGCGGCTCGTAAGGCGGTGGTGGCTGATACAAATTCGGCAGTGGTGGCGCGGTCGCCACTTTCGGAAAGACATGCGCGCGCATAGGGATTGACGTTGATGGAGGTGTGAGATAATTCCCGGAATCATGACACTGAACGAAACCAGACCATCCTGAATTTGTCACCGGTCCTTGAAAAGATCCATAAGCCTTTGCTCTGTTAGAATCACACTCTTTTACTATTTTGAAGTATTCACCATCTTCACTTTGAAGAACGATAATTCCTGGCTCTATTTCATGAACGTAGACAGCTTCAGGGTCAGACGTGTCAGTCTCTGAGTCCGGTTCCTCGATCCCGGCTTTTCTCTGTTTCGTAAATTCCTCCTTTTCTTTATGTTTGCACCATCTCCAGAGAATGTAAAGTCCCAGACTGCATAGAACGATGATAAATATCGAAAACAAGACGTTGCTGAGTTTGTATTGTACGTGACTGAAAAAGGAAAATCGTTTTCATAAAACATTTAAAGCGGGGGGGGGGGGGGGGGGGGGGGGCTGGTGGTAGAGCATCGAACTCCAAATCCAGATGTCCTGGCTTGATCCCCACTCGGTTCTTGAGCAAGTCACACTAACACCTACAGAGTCTGCTAAAGACCAAGGAAGCCGCGACGAGAGAAAACCGGCCTTTGGGGTTTCCGACCAGGTCCGACACAAACAGGCTGAGCTGTACAAGCACAGATGACTAGAGACTGGAAGTTTTGGATTTAGAAGGAATAGGAATTGTACTATCCGTGTACTGATCAGTGCCTTTGTTTGCGCATATAAAAGCAAAAAATCGGTTTTCTTATTACGCGGCTAAAAGTGGAACTTACAAATATGGCATCACTACCACAAGAGAATGGAAATGATAAGCACACTTCTAAGTCTCTCCCGTGTCGAAGAAACTGCTGAAATAGCTATAGAAATTTGAGTATACGAAAAAAAAAAAAAAATAGTTGTGTCTAAAATGCAACCCAAAAATGAAAATGATGGTAGATCTATGTTTTGGTGACATTTTATCACTTATTTAAAATATTGTTAAAACTTCAAAGACCTGTAACGGCTTGTAACTGCAGATTTTGTCAAGACTTAGTGTAGACTGACAATGGAAAATAAAAATCAACATACTTTTCCCGTAGGTAGTCCTCGTAGTCCATTTTCTATAAAATGTGTAGATTTGGTTTCAAGGAAGCGCTTAAAATTGAAAATTGTTGCGAAATACTCTTTTTTTTCTGAGTACAAACAGATAAATATGCAATTATAAGAAATCAATTTAATATTCTTTATTTGAGCCGCCACATGGGAAAACCAACAATCTGCATAGGCGAAAACAAAGGCGCAGATCAGCTGTGCAGTAACTGCACAGCTGATCAGCGCCTTTGTTTTCGCTACACGGATAGTGCAATTCCTCTACTTTATAAATCCAAAATTTCAAGCTTCTAGCCTACTTCTGTGCTTGTACAGGTCGGTTTGTGTCGGACCTGTTCGGAAACCACATTGTTGGTTTTCCCAAGAGGCGGCACATTTCTCAACATGTCTTTCCTGGTACAGTGACGGCTCGAATTTTATCATTACTCTCCATTAGTTCGATGTACAAGTGGCACTTGCATTGCCATAAGATTTTACTCATGTACAAAATAAACGAAGTTTAAATGAATTTGGCTCCATTTGGATAGAATCAGTCTTTATATTGAGTCTCTATTGAGATTCGAAAAATAATGGTAATTACACCCTCGTTCCATGTTATCAGGTTTTTAGGGGCACTAATATGGCTTAAATAGCCGACACCGCGGTATGGGTCACCCCCTTATCATTTTCACTGCTCTAAAGGAACTCGTTTTATTTTCCTATTAAAGGAAACTTATTTACTTTATTTCTGTTCAGCACATAACATCGTATACTGCTGTGATATATTTTTTTCATACGGTTTCATACCAACTTCAAGATATGGAGCTTATCTTGATTTAGAGATAGCATTTACTGAGCCACTGTAATTGTAACATATGTTACCTCCACTACATTTAAAATACAACATTGGAGATCTCGAGAAAATCTGATGTCTTAGTGGTTAAATTTGAAGCCGTTATTGTATTGCAATCGTCTTGAAATCGAATAGCGCGCAACTGAAAAGAGAATTTCTCAAACCACGATGTCTTTATTGAATAAACTGCATCAGATGTTATTTCATTTTCATTGTCTTTCCTGTCTGATCTGCTATCCCGTTTCTTGGCATAAATTGCTGGATAAACTACATGTATCTATAATCCTTGCATTGTTTATTGTCGCACCCACGTGACCCGCTTTGTCCCGTTTACCTATTTAAACTAAAGAACATGGGAACTATTTTTAACACATGAAAAAAAAAAAAAAAAAAAAAAAAAAAAAAAAAAAAAGTGACGTTTGACACATGTTTACAAAATGGGAATGTAGAAAGCGTAGCTCCATCATTACATCACGGTAGGTAACCAAAACGGATCCTTTCAGAGGAAATATGCGTTTCCCGTTCCTTTCGGAGGAAGGGACGGTTCCTTTCAGAGGAAATTGGTAGACGAAGACTTTTAGACGCTAGAAACATAATCAACCGTTGGGTGATATCCTCAGATAAATAGTCCACGTAATGCACAACAAAATGAATTTGGAAGCTGAAGCGAAAATTCGCAATGTGCTTCTTTGTTTTCGCCGTTTTAAATGAAATAAGTACCATTCTTTAAAAATGCGACAGTACAGGCTGCACTCAAAACCGCTTTTTTAATCGCAAATGAAGATATTTGCAACGAAATGTCTTCGAAATACAATATGAAATATATTTTTTGTACTACCACACAGTAAAACCCAATCAAAATACACTAATTCGCTCACAAAAAGTACAATATTAACTATCACCAGAAAGTCATGTAGAAACGGATCCTTTCGGAGCACACCTGAAGTTGTATTTTTTGGGCACCGGCTGTGATCAGAGTATCTGGCACCGGATCCTTTGGGAGAAATTTTACCACTAAAGCATATCTTGATGGCATATTGACTAGCTATTCTTTTCTGTAAGATCTTTTATAGCCACAGATATCGTCATTCCATTCAAGTTGCCGCAAAATCCTAAATGCGCCAATCAAGGAGAAAACAAATCATTTGTGTGATTTGTGTGTAGACACCTACAATCCAGCAATACCGTCCAGTGGGTCCCTAAGGCATGCTCCACGAAAGGCTTGATCAAAACCATGAAATGGTAGAATTACTTCCTTGTGTACCGAAAAATAAACATTTAAGGGGCTGTGTGTTTAGACTTATTGCCATATTTTCTAGTTGCACTGTCTAGCAACCCTGCACTTCGTGACCTCGCTCCTTTAGTTGCATTTAAACAAAAGTCGAACCGATTGTGGATTTTGTAACTTTACCTGTAGCTGCATTATTTTCGTGTTAATCGTGTGTTTTTTTTTTATTATTATTTTAGCAGCAGCAAAAAACTTCCAGTAAAAACATTAAATAGCCTACAAAACTAGTAAAATCAAACGATTTTCGGCTTTGAGTCGCTAATTCTACTATTGTTTCCCTGATCTATTTATAGCCATATGCAGTTCCTGGACCTTATTTATTTACTTCTTGTCCTTAAAGTTTACAAATAAAAACTCGTTTGTTACAATGCGGAATGCTTACGTATTAAAAAGAATTTGGAGTAATGAAAATATCATAAAGTGTTCTTTTTTCCGATCTTATTTTTGACAAACTAGCAGAAACACTCTTAATTTTACACGTCTAAGTTATTTACAGTACATAGTTGTACATGTAGTACCAAACATTTTGTTACCCGTCATCATTTTCGGTGATTGAAAGAATAGTAACCGTCTGAAGTGGTATCATCATGTGAAGGTAATGCATGTAAGCACATTTCCTCCTGAAGGATCCATAGCCTCAGCTCCCAAAGGATCCTGTGTCTGTCTCCTTGAGGAACCGTTACCACCAACAGAAGTTGTTTTTCACGTTTATTTATCAAGTACAAGTATATTACCACTTTATTCATTTAATTTCAGATTGGCAAATACAATATCTAGGGACAAGAAGTGCTAAAACGTTTTGATCAATGACATTTTCCCAAATATTTAAGGGTTTTCGCCTGCCTGTCGTCACAAAAAGCAGTTCTCGGCCAACATTTTTATCTCGAAAACAATTACGAAATGGTTGTGCACATAAAGAAAGCGCCGAGATTGTACCTTGATTACAACGTCATTACGTGCACACACGTTTTGCACTTATTGTTCACGATAAAACCTCAAAAAATCGTTTGCTTTCAATTTTAAGTATTTCATGGTTCATATGCTATTGATAACTATAAAACAGTGTGGCACTGGCTTGTGGCATTCACTTTCCCGTCTATTAGAAGTTACGAAGGTTTAAATTATTTAAAAATTAAACTATATTTGTTAACAAATACATACATGTACTACATGCGCATCTAAACAAAACCACGGTCATAGGAATCTGGGCTTTTTTTTACCATTTAAACATAATTCAGCTGAAAGTATTTATGCAGCTTTAATAGCACTTATCCTATAGACAAATTCCAGAGTCTACTTTTGTTAAAAATTTAAGTATGTGTTTCAATGTATTTAGAAACATTTGTGCCAGTCCTGGTCAAAGGCTTACTGTCCTGCCATTTATCAAAATTTTCTAATATCACAGTTTTTAACGGCATAATTTTTTATAGCACACCGTCAAGTTATCAGTAAGTATGAAGATCAAGTCTCCTAGGTTCATAAGCCGGTGGAGGATTCACTCTTTCCTCGCTTAGAGGTACCAATGGTGGTGCGGTCGCCATTTTTGGGTGAACCTGCGCGCGCACCGTCTGTGATGTAGATGCCGGTGTGAGATAACTTCCGGGAACATTACACTGATCCAAACCCTCCTGTCCAGTCGCTCCTGTTAAGGACCCATAACCGTTCCTTTTGGCAGAATCATACTCTTTCAGAATCCTGAAATATTCTCCATCCTCGCTTTGCAGAACAACGATTCCAGGCTCGATTTCGTGTGCGTAGACAGCTTGCATGTTTAGTTTTTCATTTTTCTTTCCCGCCTCTTTTTCTTCATTGTCACTGCACCATCGCCATAGTATGTATAGTCCAAGAAATATAAGACCAATCAGAAGCAGTCCAAATAACAGGTTACTGAGTTTGTATTGTATTTCTCTGAAAAGTAAAACGCAACACAATCTACTGAGTTCTCAATACACAGAACTCACTATGTCATTACATGTATGCTGGTTTGTTTGTTTGAATTGATGCTTAATGTGCCAGTCAACAGCTATGGTCATGTCGTAACGTTGCTTCCATTTTATAGGACATGAACCCAAAATAAGGATGTCATGACATCCAAACAGTGCTTCAAATTATTATGTATGGATGGTTTGGATAAAACCACTTCTCCTGGGCAGGCTCAGTCTTTAACGGATGGTCAGTCTGTCAGTAGTGTCCAAGCTTTGCCTGGAGGCACAATCAGCCCATCTATTTCTTTAAGCCCAAATGGGCAGGGGTCCTATATATGTTGCCTCATTGGTCATATCACTTGAACTGAGTACCGAATAAAAAATGGAATTTGATTTTGTGGATTCTGGGAAGCATCGTAGTACTTAACAGTCAGCCGGAAGAAAACATTAACACTTTTAAGGCTGACGTCCTTTTTGTGGGACATAGGCTTACAGCAGAAGAGGCGGCGTCCCATCTGGGGCTATTTTGTTTGCACAGAGAAATAAATAGAAACTGCTCCTAACACCCCTAAAAATGAAAATTGACTCAGCCAACTGATAATGATGGGAGAATCCATTCGTCAAATGGGCTAATGTTTGCTGTGGATCAAAAGTTTTAAACAGACCGTTCTTAGGCGGTGCTTTCGTGAGCAAAGAGCGTAGAAGACGGAAATGTAGTCAGACTCCAGACAAAATCACGGTGACTTTTGTATAAATCTTAACACGAGTGTCAATATCTACAAATGTTCATTATTGAGATCATTTTTTATTATAAAATATTCTGATTGCTATCAGTTATAGCTCGTACATGTACATATGCATCAGGAAAACATGTCCGTGCAATGAGTAACCCCCGAAACCCCACTTTTATATAGAAAAACTGGGGTATACAGGGGTACACCTATTTTTCTTATTTTTGCTCCAAACATAGATTGTGGGTACTCTAGAACCGCCTCGGCGAGGCGGTTCTAACGTGTACCCACAATCTATGTTTTGAGCAAAAATAAGAAAAATGATATCAAAATGTTTCTGATGAAATTTTCATTTTTTACAGGTGAAAAAAATCTCTGTATGGGCAAATTTTCGTAATGAAACATAAAAAAAAAACAACAACATAGAATAGACTAACTTACTGTTCTTTAATGAAGTCGTCCGGATTCATTGTCAAAATACAGAATGCTTATTACAAAAACATTGTTTTTGCGTAACTAATTTGATAAACCCCAATCATTTTTTTTTTTAAATATTGGGATTTGAAGTATAGCTGTATTTCAAATGCACATTCCCACATGGATGTTGCTATACTTGGATTGATCGCCTTTTTAAAGACATTTACGTTTTGGTGGGGCCTGTTTGTCAAAATTATAATGGCCTCATATAATATAAAAATAACATGCATTCTTGACTGTAGAATCCCAACTCTAAATACTGGCTCTTGTTCGTTCGTTCTTCTGTCCGTTCTTATGTTTGTTTGTTCAAGGTGTGAAAATCTACAGTGTAATCATAATTAACTACAAGTTTATGTACATTTACTGTATCATTGTTTTGAACAGCTGTTACACCAGTATAGGTATACTGAACAAATTGATATCCATATGTCGTCATTCAATCAGTGTAGAAATAAGCAAATCTGAACAAGTAATCAATAAGAATAGAGAGGGAGATAAATAAAAAGAATAACAGCATGAATAATATCTGATCTATCAGAGAATGTGCAAACAACACGAGAATCCTGACTTCGGGACAAAGTTATATATAATATTTTTTATAGGTTATTCTAGGGTCAACTTAGCATTACTACTATTTCATTGTGTGTCCTGGGCCCATCAATGTACGGCTTGTTGAACTGGCTAGGGTTCACAGAACCACAGATCCCTGGGCCCGAAGTTCTCTAGACTTTACCCCATTCATTGCCTGTCGACAGTAATGATAAAGTTCTTCATCTGAAGCTGTGTTAAGGTAAGGCTTTGACATTCTTAACTGACACATTGTGTTTTAAAGTTCTTATTTTGTTTTACTAGCTTATTGGGTGTGCCACCTAAGGCGGAATTTACATGTATCTATAAAAACCGTGCACGATATCTAAGCCAATAGATCCGTATCCTTGACACCGGATGTTGATGCCACAGTTGTTTTCACTTCCACGAAAATTTGACAATGTCGTTTAACGTAAAGGATGCAGGTAAATATTCTCGTGTTGAACAATTGTGAATGCAGATGAAAGACATGTGAAAATAAGTTTTAAATGTGAATGAGGCGTGAAATCTTTCTTTGAATTTCTGGCCATGTTAAGGCTACAAGTTAATGCTTTTCGAAAAGAAGTTTGCTATCTCTCAATTCTATTTTTATTTTCATGGGTGAACCTAACTCAGTAACTGAAGTTCAAAAACTACTTATGCCTTAAAAACCCAATGAATTTACTTAAGATTGATATAATTCATGGTCCTGTGCTAAGAAAACTGACTAAAAAGCTGTTTCAGATGACATTTTTTTTTATCTACATAGATCTATCTTTGACACATACAGTCGGGTCCCCTAACATTGCGCGGCCCCCAACATTGCGCATATGTCGTGTCAACCAGATTTCAAACAATATTGCACTACCAATGCTATTTTCTCATATGTTACACCAACAAGAGTGTACAAGATTAATTTAAAGACAAAAATGATTTTTCCTTCGTTTCTGAATGAATAATTTGGCACAATTATGTGATTTTGTTTAATTTTGAAATACTGTGTGGTGACATTTTTGTGCCACCATACACAACATGATTTTCTTTGAACTTTCTTGTTTGTAATTTGTCACATGTGTGCCATATGTATTGGAAGAAATACAACCGCTGTGGATATATTGCATGTTCCTGTAAAATATACATTTGATTTAGCAGTGCGCAATGTTAGGGGACGAATTGCCTTTATTTTTTTCAAGGGGGTGCATATGTTTAAACCAAAATATTTCCAAAGCTGGTAGAAATTGCTAACATTTCATATTATGATACTTTAATTATTGAATCACTAAAATGTCTCATGGTAAGTAATGTTAGTCAGGGTTTATATTTGACGTCAGACCTGGCATGAAATACCCTAGGTGCGCAATGTTACCAGACTGCACCGTACATGTAGCACATTGATGTATTTAGCATGATCTATTATTAAATCTTTGATTAACCCCAAGTTTTGAATCTTGCCTAACTAATAATGGGTATACTCTCACTGTAATGCTTGAAATGATCAGAAACATTATGTCAACTGGTACATACTAAAAGAAGAAATCTGTACTATCATTGGATGGCCAGCCCACACACTGTTTTATCCATGCTATCAATTAACCATGCTTTATATATAAATTTTATTAACATAAACTCAATTTGTAGATTTATGGGATGTTGACAATGATACAAATCAGGGGCAAGGTAACAATATGCACAAAGAAATGGGTGAATGTACCAAAGGGCTAGTGGAATAATTTGTTTTTAAGACAACTTTTAGATTCTATCCTGTGTGTGCATCATTGTAACTTTGTTACACTATGTCATGCTGTGTACAATGTGGATTTGAAACTGTATTGTGATTATGTTGACAGATTATTTAAGAAATTAATTTCATTTTTCTGATGTTCATGGAGCTATGAACCACAGTAGGTCGCGTGCAAAGTGAAGGAACCCCTAAGGGGTTCATGTAAGCTTTGCTGGCTACTCACTGCGTTTCATAGCTCAATGAACCTTAGAAAAATTAAACTCATTGCTTATATTTACATTAATTTCTCTTTGTCACTTGTTGAAAAATCATCAAGATGATCACATTTACAAGCAAATAGATAATTTACACAAAGAGAGTATTCAAACAGCGGAACGGCGTCGACATTTACAATGTCCAGTCAGATTGGCGAAAGCCATGTTTTTTTATGTCCAGTTTGGATCGTGTGATGCAGTGTGACATGGAAGTATGAATTGCATTTCAGTTCTATAGATTTATTAAGACTTTGCATTAGAAATGTATACATTATCTCTAAAGACCTTGTCTGAAATATGTTCCTTGCTTTAAAAAAACTGCAAAAGTGAGTAGATTTCATTTCAGGCAAGGTTTAAATCCTGCTTGATTGCTGTGTATTGGCTAGTGCACAATATTAGGCTATATCATCATTGATCATCATCATCAATCATCATCAACCATCATCATCAATTCATCATCGATCGTCAATCATCATCATCATGGTTGCCATCATCAAATTTATAAAAGCATTGTATTTAAGAAGTGTCCTGGTGAGTAAATAATGTATTCATTATATATTCAACCAAAGCATGTATCCTAGTCAAGTTCAAACACTATACTGGTCCCGAGGTTATAAAACTTTTTTCATGCTCAGCTCAGCTAAGACTAAAATTTATCCTGTTTATTTATGTTAAAATGCCAACAATTGTTGGCATTTTAACATTTATAAGCAGGATAAATTACTATCTTATGGGATTTATGCCATAATTTTCAACTGATTTTGGCTATTTTAGCATTTATGAGCTATTGAAAATTCATGCTCAGCTGAGTTGAGCATGAAAAAAGTTTAAAACCTGGGGGCCTGGTTAGGGCTCTATGGGTATTTGATTGCTAGAAATTAGGTGATGTCAGATTGCCACTTGCACATGTTGTTACATGTATCTACAAAACAGATTGTTGTTGATTTTGCCATAAACACAAAACACATAGAATAAGTTAACATTACTTTGGACTTTTGCAGATTTAACATGAATGTGGGAAGCGCAGTGTCTCTGTACATGTGTTTAGCTGCTAATAGCAGGACTAGAAGTATTGACTGAGATCAAGTCAAACACATTTGAGCCACGACTTTTTTTTTTTTCGACCAGGTGCGACACAACTCGGCCTGTACAGTCACAGAAGCAAGTTAGAGGCTAGGAATTTTAGCTTTAAGTCGAAGAGGAATTGTACTATCCGAGTAGCAAAAACAAAGGCGCTGATCAGCTGTGCAGTTACTGCACAGCTGATCTGCGCCTTTGTTTTCGCATTTGCAAAAATCAGGTTTTCTCATGATGCGGCTCATTTCATAATATCAGTAAGTGACAGTAACAATCTTAGTTCTTACTATCCCAGTATTGTTGTCCTTGAAAAAAATTTGAAACATAGATTTAGATCAGTGTTTTCAACTTTTCATTTTTTTTTTCTTTTTTTTTTTTTTTTTTTTGCTCCATGGAAAAAAAAAAAAAAAATCCTTCTAGGTTGAAAATGTTGACAATTGAATTTGATGCTTCAAAGGATAAACAAAACTGATCTATAAATTAACATCACAGGTTGGTTCTACCATGCGCCAGCCAGGTCCAAGAAGTCCGACGAACCCGTCTATTACCCTGCTATGTCACAGATCCCCGGGCTTGCAACGGATGATGGTGTGGGGGTGGAGGACCAGCCCCGCCCACTCTTCAGGGATACAGATACAAAATATATCAGACTGGCTAAAGAGGGAGGCAGAAGAAGTAAGTCTGACCATTTTAAAACTAAAGAACTCATTTAAAATAGAATCTATGCCTTCAAAAAATTAAATTCTAGTACACCAAACATCATTCATATTTGAGACAAGCTTTTCAGACATGTCCTCATGCTACATAAACAGAATGTCATGTCATGACAACTAAGAAAAAGTGCTTAACTGGAAAGCTTAATGAAAAAAACACTCCTGCTGTAAAGCTGACCAGGAGTTCAAAGCTTTTCCTCAACTGTTTGGGAAATTTTTGGTACCAATGGGAAAAGGCCCCTTTCTTCTTTAAATTTTGGCAAAACTAGAATGAATTTTAGGCTTTTAGCCAGATTAGGATTTTATCTTTTAAAATGAGATGTTTCTGCTAATTGTGAAAGTTTTATTGGGATTTTTTTTTCTATTCATGCTGCGGATGGTAGACTAAACAATGTGACTCATATATATCATATGATACATGTATCATACTATATGATACATGTATCATACTGTAAGCGTTCAATTTGTAATATTTAACAGATTTACTGCAAATGAAAGAGAACCCTACAGAGAAAAAGGAAGCAGTTGGTTACCCTAGAAACGACTGGTTCTATCTCCAGGACAATGAGCTGGAAGATGCTGAAAAGAAAAAGGAAACTGAAGAGTAGGTTTTTGATACAGGCCAACCTCACTATAAAGCTATCTTTAGGTTCCATAGAATCAGACAGTGTTAAAAGTGAGACCATATTGTAATGAGATTAATTACATGATATATACAATGTATAGGGAAATGATCTGTTTGGGAGCCAAAAAATGGCTTGTAACGGCCTGTGTTATGTTGAAAACCATGTTATAGTGAGGCAGGCTATAGTGGGGTTGAACATAACATAAAGAATGCAGTTTCTTTTAGTTGATGAAAAATTTAGATATTTTTCTTAATTTAGCTCAAAACACAGTTGTTGGTACACCTTAGACGAGTACCCACATTGGCACAATCTATGTTTTGGAGACAAAAGACTCCAGATTGAAGGGGTGTACTTTTCACAAACATTTTTTCCAGTTGGTAATCAATGACCAGGAATGGTCCTAAGCAGTCAGAGCCAAAATGAGTAACAGTACAAACACAAAGAGAATAAACAGTAATTTGAGTGAGTGGCTATTTCCCAAAAAAGTGGCCATTGAGGCATACATAAGGTACTAGAAACTGTAATTCAGCATAACTGTGAGATGTTTGTTGAAAAAAATACATTGTTAACAGGGGAATAATTTGGTCAGCAGCATACTTATTTGAGAGGATTATGATAACGAACAATCCCAACATGAACTTAGCTGTTGAATGTGGACAATTAAAAGCATAAATTGAACAAGCATTGTCTGTTAGTAATCAGCTTGTTTATAAAGTTAATTAAAAAGTAAGCTTAATTTGTGTTAATATTACAAAAAATTGAATTCATCTGTAACCTCAATTTGTGTTAATATTACAAAAAATTGAATTCATCTGTAACCTCAATTTGTGTTAATATTACAAAAAATTGAATTCATATGTAACCTCAATTTGTGTTAATATTACAAAAAATTGAATTCATATGTAACCTCAATTTGTGTTAATATTACAAAAAATTGAATTCATCTGTAACCTCAATTTGTGTTAATATTACAAAAAATTGAATTCATCTGTAACCTCAATTTGTGTTAATATTACAAAAAATTGAATTCATCTGTAACCTCAAGGGACAGTTGATTCCCTAAATAAACCCTTTTGAAAGAATAAATACATGAGCTGCATCATGAGATAACCAACATTTTGCATATGCGAAAACAAAGGTGCAGATCAGCTTCGCAGTAAATGCCAAGCTGTTCAGCGCCTTTGTTTTTGCTACAGGGATGGTACAATTACTATACTTTCTACATCTTTAATTTCCAGCTTCTAGCCATCTTCTGTTCTTGTATAGCCCTGTTAGTGTTAGACCTGCTCAGAAACTACATTGTTTGTTATTTTAATGACGTGGCTCATAACTCTTTCCTGCAGACAGTACTACTTCATGCGACCCGACTACATGGTCCACCAACCATCCAGAGATGGTAACCAGAGCTATGAGCGACCCCAGCGAGGGCCTCTGGGGTACGACAGACTCACAGTATTTGAAAGGGATGGCCACTCGGCCACGGACAAGACTGTAAAACTTCCGGAGGTGCGGAAGGTTGGTTATGGTGTCAGAAGTGAGAAACCACTGAAAATTCCGAAAACTAAGCAGGTTGGGAAACCACCTTCAGCATATACGGATACCGGAGGGAGAGGGACTAAGCCTTTAAAATACTTGCCAATGTAAGTCTAGTAGACTTTTTATTTCTATATAGATTGTTTAATTAATTTAGTATACATTTCTGCCTTAGTTAGCAAGTGTCAGCGAAACGCAGTCTTTTCTATTACTTTTTTTTGCAATTTTACAAACCTTAATTAATATCCAAGTATATACATGTACCTTGAATCAAGGTGAGGTTATTTTGAATCAAGATGTAACACAGTTTCATTTTCTTAAAATTCCAGAAATGCATGTTATACTGAGGTGGGAGTGTCCTTGAATTTGTCAAGTTGAAATATGCTAAATATGTGGGGCCACATGGGAAAACCAACAATCTGCCTTTGCGAAAACAAAGGCACAGATCAGCTTCGCAGTAACTGCGAAGCTGATCAGCGCCTTTGTTTTCGCTACTCGGATAGTACAGTTCCTCTTCTACTTAAATCCGAAATTTCAAGATTCTAGCTCTTTTCTGTGACTGTACAGGCTGGTTTGTGTCGGACCTGGTCGTAAACCACATTGCTGGTTTTCTCACGAGACGGCTCCTATATTTAAGACTCAGCTGGAGCAATAATAATTCGTATACATATTTACGTCAAGTTTAAAACAGTTGTATAACTTGTATTTAATTGGCTATCAAACAAAATATGAAGTACAGCTTTCAGTCTTTAACTTTCATTTTTAGGCAACAATTGATAAAACGGTGAGGCTTATTAAATAAATCTGAAATCTTTCTCCATGAAACTCATTGCTCCTGATGTCTGTTTGCTACCAATATTTACAGGTGATGCATCTTAAGTAAACATTAAGGCTTAGCTCAAGCAGTAACTCTTGCAAAATATTTTTTTTTAGTAATTGGTTGCCTTATATGATGAAAAACTAAGCAAGCAGACATCTCTATCTTCTAATTCTTCTTGCATGCTAACATGCTATATTTGAGGTGCCAGTATTTCTATATTTGATATGTTCATACTACTTGTACTCCATTTCTTTCTTGCCATATTTTCCAAGCATGTTTATTCTTTACCCTTGATCCTCGTAATGAGAAAATGTGCTTTGGACAAATACTAAAGGTAGCTAGTGTCATTAAATGTTAAACATGGTACTACACATTAATTATATCATTGATGGATACAGTTTATACAGTTGTAGCAGTTAACAAATATAGTGTTCACACAGCAGAAAGTGAAAACTGTCGCTCACACGTATGTTTAACATAATATATGCCCATTTTCTCATGACCAGAATCATAAAATTATAACCATGTGCATGTATAAAGCATGTGTAGCTGATAATTTTAGCTTTAGTATACAGTAACTAATAACTTAATTAGTTAAATGAGCCGCGACGCGAGAAAACCGGTCGTCGGGGTTTCCGACCAGGTCTGACACAAACCGGCCTGTACAGTCCCAGAAGCAGGCTAGAGGCTTGAAATTTGGGCTATAAGTAGAAGAGGAATTGTACTATCCGAGTAGCGAAAACAAAGGCGCTGATCAGCTTCGCAGTTACTGCGAAGCTGATCTGCGCCTTTGTTTTCGCATAGGCAAAACTCCGGTTTTCTCGCGTCGCGGCTCAAATAGTAATAGGTTAACACTAATGCTCACTTTAATCAAGTAGCTTTACTTTTGCTTCTCTTATTTAGGCCTTCAGCGGGTAAGAGTAAAGAAAGACCCAAAATTAATAAACTCTTATCTTACGCATATGACCGAGAGTGGTTCGAAGAATTAGCCGAGTGGCAGACCAAACAGGATATAAATAGAGAAAAACACAAACAAATGCTGAGTATTCCTCCACATTTGCAAACTGAAAAGCCTGTGTCCGAATACAATACAAGTTATGCTAGAAGGGACGGGATAAAGACACAGCACACAAGGTATTGTCCCCCATGAGCTTGCAGTGAGTCAGTGTGTACCCTGTTCCCTTCGATTGTACCAGGCCTTCAGTCTATAAAACATTTTTCATGCTCAACTCAGCTGAGACAAAAATTTAGCCTGCTTATAAATGTTTAATTGCCAACAATTGTTGGCATTTTAACATTTATAAGCAGGATGAATTACAGGCTATGGCGATCTAAACTTGGAATTTCAATTTATTTGGGCTATTTCAGTATTTATGAGATTTAAGTTAAAAATTTATTCTCAGCTGAATTGAGCATGAAAAATGTTTAATAATCTCAGGGCCAGGTTTGCCGTGTTTTCAGATTGTGTTACCTCCTGCATTTGTTTGTTTCAGTGTTACATATATTCATGTTTTGACAGTTTCAGTGGCTTTGATTGTGTTTGATACATTCCCTGCACCCTTTCTCTTTTTCAGTAATGTTGCTATTTTTCCAATGCCCTTACCATATATTGGTTTTCAGGAATTTTGTTTGTGTTCTTAAATTGGCAAATAACAATTTTATGTCTTTCCGAGATTATTATTTGTTAGAACACCAAATCCCATATCCTTAGGGTCCGTACCTTAACTCTGCTTTATAATCCCACACTCCTTATCCAATAAAATAGTTTCTTGGAATACATGCACATGGAGATACAAGGACTTTGCTCTTTTCTGCCTTAAGACATATACTTTATTACTGTTTTGATCATTTTGAGCCCCTTTCAGTTTTTATAGCAGAAATAAACAGATTTTTTTAAAAATCTGAAATTGATATTTTCGACAGTCTTATAATGGTAATTTTATTGTTATGATATGAAAATTGTACTGGATATTTATTTTGTGTTTTGTTGTAAACCAGTTTATCTCTTGGGAAGGTCCACTTTGCAAATTTGACTTATCATGGATCCAATGAAGACCTTCAGATTATTTTAGATCAAGGATTTATTGCATATGTTTAAAAGTGTTTGCAAGTTCAAGCCATGAAATTAAAACACTAGAATAGTTTTCATGCAGTTAACACTGCTTTAGAAAATGACATTATATTTATTTGAAAATTCCATGACTAGTTTCAGCACTGAGTATATTGACAGTTATTGCGGAGGAGAAGAGGGAATGGCCAAGTTGGCCGCTAAGATGAAAAAGAGGTTAATTGCACATGCTATTGTACTGTAGTTTCCGCATGTCATTCCCCACATTCCATGCTTGTATCATTGTAGATTCCACATGACACAGTAGATATGAATATAGGGATCAAACATGATCTTCCATTCATTCGCTAGGTCCCGAGGGGAGTGTTGAAAACCAAGGGGCCTAGCGAATGTTAATGAATGACAAAATCATTTTTGATAGCTTCTGCACAAAAGAAAGAAATAATGGTGCACTGTATTTTACAGCCTTATCACATTTTCATATGCGTAAAAGCTTTCATTTTGTATGCTCGTTCCTTGTGGACTTCAGTTTCTCATTATTGCATGGCACTCGGTAACGATCATAAGTAAAAGCCATATATTAACAGCATGTGCGCACATTGCAATATTAATACATGGCTTTCTCTTCGTTAATAAACGGCTGTTAATATCGTGTGACATGGGCATTTATGCAATGATAGTCGTTAATGTAACCCTCATGATTAGAAATAGTTCATATTATGTATTTGGGCTTCTGGGGAGTTAAGGAACAATGTGACCGCCTCAGCGGTAGAGTAGAATGTATGTACACAGCATAATACAATCAGGAGTAGGTAAAGGTATAAGTAGGCAATGATGAGGAAAAGACACAATCAGAAAGAAATTCCCACTCAAAAAAACCAAGGTGGGAAAAAACTAAATTGACACTTAGGTACTTATACTTAGAAAACATATCGTAAGCCGAGTGAGCAGCTATTTCCCAATAGGCGGCCACTGTGGTTACCAGAACTTAACTAAAACCCTGAAAATGTACATAAGGTTCAAACAGCACAAAAATTCCACTCCAAAACTTAAAACAAATAGAACCACAACAGAAATATTGCCTTGGAATTATCAGTAATATAAAATTTCGTGTGTGTGTGTGTGGGGGGGGGGGGGTAAATCTTAGAGATAGGAAAATGCAAACTGATTGCAAGCAATCCCTGAGGATTGGAAAAATGAGAGCATTAAATGGATGTAGGGGTAGACTTTTTAGGACCGCCACACGGCACAACCACGAGAACTCTGATATAAGAAAAGGTACAAGATTTTATACCTTATACTTGTATAAGCTGCAAATATGTATAGTTTTGTGATGGGTCTGCATAGATGTTGATTCATACATGTTTGTCAGGGAAAGATAATGTCTACAATTGAGTTAAATTCCCTTTTGTTGTTTCGTGGTTGTTATTGTTGTTGTTCATGATACTTTTGCTGACTTGGTAATAATGTATGATTGTGCATCATTCTGTTGCATGACAGGTTTAATTTATATGCCATAAAACATCGACTTGTATAATCAGTGCTTCACTAATTATATTCAAGTTATTATCCATGATATAGATAAAGTAGATGAAGTCATCTTAAAACAGTAGTTGCATACACTGTATTATGATATTAATGTAGTATTTACAGTTTAGATATAATATTCTTCTCTCAATTCACCATAATAGTGAATACTTACACAGTTCAGTTCCTATTCATATTGTCCAGATTCCAGTTGACAAAATGATGTTAAAGGAATTATTAGAAATAACAAATAAAGTTGTAAGGATACTCTAGCAATAGTTATATACTCAGCGTCAATGAAAAGTTACCACCACTAAAATTTCGATATTTTGAAAAAAATATAAAACATCTTTCTAAAATTGTAGTTTCATTCATGTTTCTGGTCAACAGCAAATTGATTAAGAGACATTCAACAGTTCCACTAGCCCTGGAACTTTGGTGCATGTGCACCACATACAAGCCTTATTTTCACAAGTCACCATGTCTTTTCATGCCTAACACCCTCAGTGAAAAGGCCACTAAATTGGTTTAAATTTGTCTATCAACTGACGGAACTGAGGACCTTACTTTTAGGTACAACCCAGATTTTGTATTTCTCCATACATTTCAATGGAGGCTTTTGACATTCATGAAGGACTGCGTATAATCTTGTCGGCTGTGATGAGCACCATTTTCAATAGAGGTGGTGGACGGCATTCTATGTCATGAAAATGAATGCTTAAGGATGTTCGCTGCCAATGAAAAAGTATTCAAACTTTTTTTCTAACCACTCTTTTTTGATTCCAAAATACAACACAAGACATTTGAAAACAAAATAAATATAGGGTAGTGTGCATTTTTTAAAGCTACAGGCCTCTGAATGAGACCTCTGAGCTCCATGTTTAAAATTTGGTAAAATTAATTTAATTTTTAATTCTTTGAAACATACCTGTCTTGAACAAAACTACACCTAGACTGCTTTCAAAAGTCATAATATTTACGTAACGCAGACTATTTTGGACCAAAAGCATAGGAAAATTTGCAACTTGGAGTGTATGACAAAATTTTACGATTCCGTTTCCAACCCTACCCCCATACTTGAAAAGTCGGAAAAAATCAATATTTTGAAATGTGCCAAACCCATATTTGTTGATTCAAACTTTTTCTTGTATTTTCACACAACATAGAACTTGGTAATATTGTTTGAATAAAAGAAAGAAATATATAGGGTAGTGAGCATATAAGAGAGATCCAACAACTTGAAAATCGCCATTTTCAGCCTTTCTTCGGCTGTTTTGTTTCAAAAAGTCCATTTCATAAAACCACCTAAAATTTTAAAACCAACGCACCAGATAGGCAAAGAATGACTTAGAAGACCATGTACACATATACTGCTGCTAAAATAAACATCGAACTAGTGCAATTAATTTGAAGATGTGTAATATTCAAGTTTAATCTACCCTACCCCCTAATTTTTACTGACAACTAAAATTTTCTGAAAAGTTGCAGAAAATGGGGTGAAAAAATGAAGTTTCTTAGATTGACAATTTTCATGGCTCATTCTATGCATATCATCAATATGTATCCAAATATAAAATATTTGGAAAATATCTGCAACCGTTTGTGAGATATTCAAGAAAAGAAAAACCGGAAGTTCCGAAATGTCAAATGTTAGCAGCGAACATCCTTAAGTATCGGAAGTTGTCTTTTCAGAATGAATCAAATATTGTCGTGTGTTAATTGAACCTGATTTACTGGTAACTTTTCATTGACGATAAGTGTAGAAGTTTTTTAACATTTTATAGTATTTTTAGCTCACCTGAGCCGAAGGCTCACAAGCACAATGTGAGCTTATAGGATGGCCATGCTGCGGCGTCCGTCCGTCCACAATTTCAAAGATCTTCTCCTCTGAAACCGCTTGGCCAATCAAAGCCAAATTTCATATGAAGTATCTATAGGAAGGGGAACCAATGTGTATATAAATAATCTAGGTCACATGACCAAGATGGCCGCCATGCCGATATATGGTAAAAACCCTTCAAAAATCTTCTTCTCCGTAACTGGTTGGCCGATTTCAATGAAACTTGGCATGAAGCATCGATGCTTACCTGAGCCGAAGGCTCACAATGTGAGCATATAGGATGGCCATGCTCCGGCGTCCGTCCGTCCGTCCGTCGTCTGTCCACCATTTCAAAGATCTTCTCTGAAACCGCTTGGTCAATGAAAGCCAAATTTTATATGAAGCATCTATAGGAAGGGGAACCAATGTGTATATAAATAATCTAGGTCATATGACCAATATGGCCACCATGCCAATGTATGGTAAAAACCCTTCAAAAAGACCGATTTCAAAGACACTTGGTATGAGGCATTAATGGCTAAAATACTACAAAATGTATATAAATCATGACCCTGTGGTGACCTTGACCTATTTTATTAAACGGTCAACATAGGTCGCCTATGCCTTTGAATGAGTAAAACTGTTAAAATGCCAGTTGAAGGGAAAGACTTGCAGGAAATTGGCAAATGAACAGGATATTGATTATTATGAAAAAAAATGGCCCTCAGGGCTTCATCTGCCCCTTTACAGGGGCTATTTTCCATAATATTAAAACATGTTTATTGGTACATGTATATACAACAGACCTCAGGTGAGCGTTTACAGGACCATTGGTCCTCTGGTACAAAATTATATTTATGACTCATTTATTATTATGCAAACACCAATAATGATTCTTGTAAACTTAACAGTAATGAATACATATTCAGATAAATGTTTTATACATCTTCGCCCATCAGGGCTGTGAGAAAAAATATGCTGCTTGTTTACATACTTGCAAATCTGCATAAAGCTAAGAGCTTTATATTAATTGTGACTACTTAATATTTAATATACCATCAATATGTATAATGTTTGATCATGTTGATTGACTATTATTTCTATATAAATTTAGATTGAATCAAAAATTAATTGTACGTTGTACATCTTTTTTAAAGAGGAAAATACAATAATATTAATAGTTGCATAAAATTCTTTATTAAAAATTGTCATTTTAACAGCGGTAAATTTCACAGACTTGTCAACTTAATAGAACAATTTCCAAATTACTTTTTAGTCATGAAAAATGTACAGCATCTGGTAGATCAGGTGGCTCTGTCCGTGTAAGACACAAGAAACACAGAGAAAAAAGAGGAAATTTCTTATTTTTGCTCAAAACATTGATTGTGGGTACAGTTTGAGAGTACACACAATCTATGTTTTGGATAAAAAATAACAAACATTGTATACCCCTGTACCGCAAAGTTTACTATTTAGATGTTGGGTATAAAGGGCTATATAATATGTGCATGTTGGCATGATGAATGATTCATTTCCCATATTATTTTCCAGTCGTGAGGAAGGTCCTTCGTCTGGAAGTTCTGGCGGCAAGTCAGCCCCCGCCCCTGTAAGACAGACAGAAACACAGAGACTCAGAGAGGCGAAACTGAAGAAACATGAAGAGAAAGAATTGTTCAAAATGACGAGGTAAAATTTAATTTGGCCTTTTAAAAACTCTTGAGAGAAAAAAAAAAAAAAAAATACAGAAAAATGTTGAATGTTGTGGGTCCCACATATTATGTTTAACAGCTAATCTAAGGAGATACTGCAAAGTACTGTACAGTATCAAAAAATCAGTTTTAGTTTGTTTTTAACATGAAATAAATAATTGATATATAATACACATGCTTTGAACATGAAATGACAAAGTATACAATGACTAAATCGTATACCACAATGACAAAATCATATTTCCTAGGAACATGCATATCTGGAAACTAGTACATGTATAATGCTGTAGGTTAAACATTGCTTTCATCTTTTTTGGAGTCTTGGACCTTAATTGGAACTTAATAAGTCAATCTTTTCATTAATTTTCTGTCGATGAGTTTAATGCATAGTACATATTTAGAACATTTAGCAATTGGCCATAATTACATGTATCAATATCTATTGTTGCAATTAGTTTCATTTTCTTTATTATCTTAAATTGTATTTGACAAAACTTAACTGCAGCTTTTTCTGTTTCAGATTTAAGAATGTACCAGCTAGAATAGACACACAAAGACATCCTGTTCATCAAACATCGCAGCAACAAGCTCAAGCAGCTTGCTAGTGATTAGAAACTGTAGGAGCATAATATTATAGTAGTTTTTGCATGAATGCAAATTCAAGGCATTGGTCTTTGAAGCTGAGCTGAATGAAGAGTGACAATACTAAAAAGGGGCATGTATTGGCCTTACTGTGTTTGGTATCAGTTTCACTCAATGGACTCGTGTAACAATTTGGTAAAATGATTTCAGAACACAAGTTTAGCATACCTATTGAACCTAGTCTGTTCATCTTTGGTTGTTTAGTTGTCCATAATATTTTGTTTGGCCTATTTAATATGTAGCTCATGGGTTCATATTGAGGCCTTGATCTACGTTTCTTCTAAGGGATTTACCAGCTTCCTTATTGTACTTTTCCTGTCTCTGACTTTTAATGTCTCTTTAGGATATGTACATAGCTTGAAATAATGAATGGGTTGAAAGAAAGGCACTTTTACAATTCATGCTTTGTCTAGCGTTGGCTATTGGCAAACTTCAAATATATATATACATGTACGCGTTCTTGATAAACATATGCCTTTTAAGGGTAATGTAAATGTCAATTGCCAAAATGCTCAATTTTTGTTTCCCTTTTGTTGCTCATTTGGTTGTCAAGTTGAAGTTTAAGTTGTACTGTATCCTTTGTTTTCCAGTATATACATTGTTATCATTTAAAATTCATATACATATACCTTAATGATTTTAATTTACAAATTTTGTTAATTGAGCCTGTGCGTGAGAAAACAAACGATTTGGGTTTCCGACCAGGTCTAACACAAACCAGCCTGTACAGTCACAGAAGATAGCTCGAAGCTTGAAATTTCGGATGAAGGAAGAAGAGGGATTGTATTATCCATGTAGCGAAAAGGGTTATTAACGCCACAATCCTTTATTTATCTTTGGTTTCATTTGATGATTGGTTTCATATCTTTCATATATATAGTGATACTGCTGTTAAACAGCATTTGATGCCTGTTATAAGAAACCCTGGGCCCAGTTGTTCAAAATTAACGACATTGTTAGTTAACAATTCGTTAAAATTTCAAACATGAATATTACAAATACACAAAGGATTCTCACATTTTTTCAACAAAAAATAACAGTGTATTTGCTTATGTAGTCAGCATTTACTTAACATGTTGAGGTCTTAACGATGACGTTAGCTAACAAAGTTTTGAACAACTGGCCCCTGATTTTAAGCAATGCAAATTTCAACGGCGACATGCCATAAAGGTTTGTTAGAGTCTTACTTTTTTGAAGCTAGAAAATCAGGGTTTCTTAGCACTAGCTCATTTTGATATTCATGTTGACGTAAACTTGATACAGGGTTAATTAATGATGTTATTGGTGTCTACAAGATGTATTTTGTATTATGTAGTTTTGTTTTGTATACATTCCTGTCCAAATAAAAGCTGTGATATAATTTCGAATATATATACTGTTTGTTTTTGTTCCACCTTCGTCATATACATGCGACCAGTTGCGCTAATTTTATAATTGTGAGAAAAATGAGAAGCAAAAACACTTCATCTTCAGTCCATTCGCCAATCTCCTTCCAAGTTTTTTGTTTGTTTTTTTTTCATTCAAATGAAATTTTAACAACTTTACACGTCCAAAGACACGGGCGACCTATGTTGACCCTATGTTCACCGGTTCGGGAGAAGGAAGATTTTTGAAATGAGTTTTAAAATATATAGGCATGTCGGTCATCTTGGTCATGTGACATGGATAATTTATGTACACATTCCCCCCCCCCCCCCCGTCCTATATGTTTCATTTAAAATTTAGCTTTGATTGGCCGAGCGGTTTCAGAGATCTTTGAAAATGGTGGACGACGGGCGGACGACGGACGGACGGACGGACGCCGGGTACCTGCATATCCTAATAGTTCACTGACCTTTACGGCTCAGGTGAGCTTACAGTCGGAGCCACTTCACCTTTACACTGAACAATTTTAGCCGGAGAAATAGTGGATAACTTCGTATTTGATTTCGACGCCGATCAGGATAGGAGCAGTGCCTCGTTTACGGAAAGTCCAGTGAGTCGTCGTTGAACTTGAACTATGAACAAACTGAATACACACTAACAGGAGAATCATAATTAGGAAAATCAAAATTACCATCGCGCGGCCTACATGAAGCAAATGCTTGTCTGACGAAGCTAAGAACATAAGAAAGAGCTGACACGTTTATACATGTATACATGTGTACAATATGCCTCCATGAACGCACGATCTCTCTAGTCTACACCATATATTTTGTGTTTCTGGGAACCTACGTCTGGTGACGTGGTCATTTAAACGTGATCTACTGGGACTGCGTCTCGCCAGTCTTACCTTGAACACAGCATGGTTGCTGTGAAACTGGAAAACAAATATAAAACTGAATTTCTTTTTCAGAAAAAGAAATGATAGTGGACAATAAAATTTAATCAAAATGTGTCAAAAGTCTTACAGTTTTCACAATCGCGGGCAAAAAGGCGGTGAACTCGCCGTTAAAAATAGAATACCGATAAATGCCGACAAGTAACGGCTAACAGGTATTGTACGAAGATTGCCGAGCGGCGAATGTTCACATTTTCCATGGAAGATTTTATGGAAAATCCCCAGCAGTGTCAATCTAAATATAGATACACGCGCTAGGTCGTAAACAAATGATATCTTAGAGAAATCATGGAAAATTTACATCGGAAGAATTGAAAAGATAAGGTCATCGTTAAAATAGATTTTTAAGCAAGAATGAAATTCCTGTTCTTTTAACTTTTGACTCGTTCAATTTGCTGTTGTCATTGGGATTTGCGAGTTTTTAAGAAAGGTTTTAGGGAAGCAACTTTCGCTTTACTTACAGCGGAGTCTTAAAAGTGTTTGCTAAGAAATATTCCCGACACAGCCGTCTGGGTTCCAGACAGACACAGGAGGTAAGGATATTTTCTTGAAAGTTTATGAATATCTATTCGTTGTCGCTTTTTTTATTTGGGGACAAAAAAGTTTCCGGAAGAATGCCGCCTGCAAGTACATGTATGAAGCATCTCGTTGAACGTGCAACATACGTCCATGTCACATGGCATATAGGGGTTCTCGGTAAAGGTATAATCATATTGTTTATTGCACCTGGAAGCCCATTGACAAAGTGCCTTGCATACGATCTTTTAGTTTCAGTCATAATTGTCTGATGCTAGATTCGCCGCGATTGGTGATACATGCAAGAATTGTGACTAGACTGCAAGTTCTTGAGTATTTCCATGACCATTGCACATAATCTTTGTGTCAGTGCAACATGACTCATTTAATGCAAAAGCTGAGCACATACGATGATAAAGTTACCTGTTTCGTGCAATTCGTTTTGGACATGCTAGGTGTACAAGTTTAGACCGGATCTAGGTACTTGAAACCGCCAATATTTATTCAAATCAATTCCTTTATCTCAATGAAATGGGCGGCACTTCTTATGAAGGGTTGCGTTTATGTCGAGGCAGTGCAAAGCGTGAGTGCCAAAAATGACTCGGGTGGGATGATTTGTCTCACAAATGGGTGTTTGGCGTCTTCAGTATCTAAGAGACAGCCTTCCTTTAATAGAAATCCGAGACCTTTCTTAGCTTTTTAGCAGGTCATGTGCTCAACCCATATATATCTATAACAACATTTAAAAGACTTACTGAAGCATACAAGTCAAAAGCCTTTTATCGGTCATTAGTATCTTAAAATGACTTAAAGTGGGTCCGTACAAACATCGATGCTACCCATTTTATCTGGATTAGGAAGAGGATACGTTGTCCTAAGTTTAAACTCTCAATTTGCACCCGTAAGAAGCTCGAGTCTGCTTATGAAAATTAAGTGATATCAAAGGTAGATGAGTAGGACTTGGTAGGCTTTTGGTGATATTAAGAGCTGGCTTTGTAGAATTTTAATGGATTAATTAAAATCTGAATAAAGAATTACAGCTTATCAGTCCCTTTTGCATAAGACCATTTATCAAGAGGGTGGAATAACCACAGGTAATTAACGTATGCTCAGTACAGTTGCTGTTGTTTTGTTGACTCTAAATATGACAAAAATGTATTTTAAACGTCTTTGATAACCTTGAAGTGTCCATCAAAAGAGGCATGGTTTTGAATATGTTAACATCTTTAAAATCACGTGTTAGAAAAGACGTACGTAGTACCGACTTGCTGATAAAGTTGATGTGGATACTGAATCATAAACAGCTTTGTGAGATAACAGGGTTGTAACGTTATTTATAATCTTTTAATATGTGTTCCAATGGCTTATGTGAATGTTTTTTTTTATTTATTTATTTATTTTATTTTTCAAATTATGAGCAAGTTTGATGTATTGTTTCAGGAGATAATCCACATCAAGGAACGCAAAGCAGTGTATTCAAGATTGTGAACGAACAACCATCTGCGTGACGGACGTTCCTTTTTGATGAAAGAGGGGTTGTTGTATTATTTCCAACTCGTGTAAAGGTGGTTGACAGAGTGAATGCTGTTATAAACATACCGAGAGTTGTGATAAAGTGTTCTGAAATCCATTAAATACTCACCAATATGCCGGATCTGGATTCATTAAGTTTTGCGTTACTCATTCCATTCACAGTTTGTTTCGTGTTGTTATTTGTCGTCTGCTGTTTTGCGGACAAGATGAAACAAATAATGTGTCTCCCGAGTCAGTTACCGCCATCTTACATTGTAGGTAACGATCACAGACGAAGGCGATCGAATAACCGAGACGCACGTCACTTCCGGTCTTTAAGTAGCATAGAGGAAAACAGAATTCTCATTGGTCGGGACAGAAACATTTCAGAAAGTTCGGCAGAATCAAATAATCACGATTCTTATGGTGATGTTTACAGTCGTATGGGTGTGCTACCCGCTTTTGTGCTGTTAAGTACTCCTATAAATAATCCAAATGCTATAAATAGTGCCAGAAATCAAAGACTACAAAATAATTCAACTGTGGTAAATATGAATAGTGAACTACCAAGACCAGGAGTTGCAATTGTGCAAAGATAGACACCTCCAAATATGTTAATGTGTTATGCTTGTTATTTATTTATTAATGTTCTACCGGTTACAGTGGGCTGAGCCAAAGATGAACAGCCTCTCCTTGAAGATACATATGTGATATTTGTGACTCCTGTTCATACAGACGATGTTCAAAACTTGGGGACCTATTCTCTTTATCCTTTATGTGTTCATCAACGACATCATTGGAATTACAATCTCATAATACAAGAGCCATAATCATGATGATACAAAGTATAAGCGTTGTGATACGGAAAATTTTGCCTTTTTATTTATTTGCATGATTTCTCTCTAGTTCTCAATCACTGTTTGCACGTTAGCACATGCGGTTATTTAATTTCTTATTTTCTATGTATTTCTGTTTCACTTAAAGGGCTGAGTATTTAAAATGTGTAGGACAGTAGGACACTCTGACTCAACTTTTGTAACGCATAAATTTATTCCCTTCCTATTCCATAACCTTATAATGTGGTTCATCTCCAGTATGTGCAACCTGAGCGCAATAGGACATTGGTAGTGTCGGTGTTGCTAAATAATGTATCATTCCATTAACATGATTAAAGCTGCCACAGACATTTTTTTATTTATTTTTTTATTTATTTTTTTTTCATTATAAAAACACATGAAAGGCTTTGCAACACAGCCATGGACGGTTCAATTATGACGTCGTTCGTATTGAAATTAAGTAGTACTACGTTTCTCCTCAAAAACTGCCATGATGATGTTTGTTAACCTGTTATTAAGATATGATTTTATGTAATTGAAATTAAGTAGTACTACGTTTCTCCTCAAAAACTGCCATGATGATGATGTTTGTTAACTTGTTATTAAGATATGATTTTATGTAATATAAATTCTTACTAACCAGTAATGCACTGACAGTGTTACTTGCGACGCCTATACATGGTATGTAAGCCAACATTTGCTATTCAAAATTGTAATTTGGTCGAGCAGACGGTCGACGGTTTTCTAATTCATTGCGATCTTTTCATTTGCATGTTATGCTTATTTTTGGCATTTTTCACAATATTTCATTGCAGTGAAGAGATTAGTTAAAATACAACGCTGACACTTTTATAGTATGTCGACTTTCTCAATTATAGACTTCAACAATTTGCCATGGACGTTAAGTTCAAAACAATCAGATCAAACACATTTAACTTTGCGAGCGGCCCCCGTGGCCGAGCGGTTAAGAGCGTTGTTTTTTAATCACTCGATCATCTCACTGCTGTGTCTCGTGTGGTTCGAGCCCCGCGCTGGCCACATGTGAGACAAGCCAAGTTCTACTTGTGAGTGTGCCAGGTGGTTTTTCTCGGTTCGCCCACCTACTGATTGGCCGTCTCATATGAGCTGCATGCGCGGATCCAGAAATTTTCATGAGAGGGGGTCCAACGAAAATGGTACTTTTTGGTCACAGAAGAGGGGGGGTCCAACTCTCCCAAAATCCCGAAATTACCTTTTTTTTAGGTAAAATTTTCAAATTCCAGGGGGGGGGGGGGGGTCCGGACCCCCGGTCCCCACCTCTGGATCCGCGCATGAGCTGAAAAAATCTGGAAAGGGACTTAAAACTGAATTTAAAAAAAAATAACTTTGCAATATATTTAACATACAAGCCGTTCTCCAACTGAAAATCTGTAGACGTCGGCAAGTGTTACATTCATCAGTGCATTATGATGTTCCAGTTATACTACAATGCAAGAGCCGCTGCATCGAAAAACCAACAATCTGCATATGCGAAAACAAAGCCGCAGATCAGCTGTGCAGTAACTGCACAGCTGATCAGCGCCTTTGTTTTCGCTACACGGATAGTACGATTCCTCATCTACTATATCCAAAATTTCAAGCATCTAGCATTCCTCTGATACTGTACAGGCCGATTTATGTTAGATCGGGTCGGAAACCCGAAGACCGTTTTTCTGGCGTCGCGGCTCCTATGTCTTTGTGTTCCTGTTTATTTTATACAAATGTACAAAGAAAAGAGAAGCAAAAATGAGGAAAAAAGAAAATTATGTTCATTTTGTCTCTTTTCCTACCCATGTTTTCCTTGTATATAATATGCTATTCAAAATTTGATAAGCATCAAGATATTATATTCCGTACAGTACAGTGCAAAAACACACCGAGTTTGACCCAAAGTTAATGACAATCCTCAAGGAGCGAGAATTTGCTTGTTTTTGTTAGAAAATGTCTCGAAGTTACCGACTTAAAGAAATTTGTAACAAGACATGGCCTACCGAAGTCCATGGAACATTTTTTTGTAAATTTGAATTTTGACAAAAGCAGTGGCTCTTTTGAAAATTAGCCCACACATGATCAATGCAGGCAATCCCGCACTGCACACATCTTCCAGAACACATTTCAGAATGATCAGTTTCAAGTCGAATTTTAGAAAAGGCTATAATTTTATTTCAGGAATTTATAGAAAAAAATGCAAAAAAATGCTCAAAGGGCTATGATAGGATATTTGCTGTTTCAAAATTTCTTGTAGTCAAGAAACGAGACCGACATTCATGCTCCTTGGGCATTGTCATCAAAATTGAATCCAAATTTAAATTTGTTAAATACACATTGGCAATACACGGATGCGTATCAAATTTTGAATAGTATACGGCTGAAAAATAATCGGTAAACTTAGCTAGAAATCTGTCATACAGTTTGACAACAAAGCGTGCATTACGTGAACTACAGGTTCTTTAGTAAACAAGTAATTCGGGATTTAGCACTGTGTTGATAGGATTCGGCAGATGAAACAAGGTAAAAGTAAGCAATAATCAGGAAGTGGCGCTATCAGAACCGAATTCCCACTCTTAAGAACCGAGGTTGGAAAACCCAATTAACAAACAGTTACTGATACAAAGAGAACATAACGTAGGCAGAGTGAGTAGCTTTTTCCCAATTGGTGGCCACTCAGTTACCTGGACTTAATAAATATGTACAAAAAAAAGGAGCAAACGACTCAAACGTTTCGACACTAAAACATAAAAACAACAGAACCACAGCAGAATTACCCCAGTTGAATGGTCTCCTGTGTAAAATAACATAACTCTAACCCTAACCCTTATCTTATCCCAAACCTTACCTTAACACTAAACCTAAACTAACCCTAACCCAACCTTAACCCTTACCCCAACTCAAACCATAACCCGTAACCTAGCATTTACACTAATTTACCCTAACCCTAACCTAACCGAACTCTAATCCTAACCCTTACCTAACACTAACACTAACACTAATCCTAACCTTTCCCTAACCCTAGCCCGTTAGCTAATTAATCCTAACCCTAATTCTATCCCTAACCTAACCCTTACCCTAATCTATCATAGCCGTAACAGAACCCTGACTAACCCAACACTAATTCTAACTCTAACCCTAACCCTTAAACAACAATGTAACTTTAACCCTAACCCGTTTGCCAACCTTAATCATAACTCTTTCCATACCCTAACCTAACCCTAATTCTATCCCTAACCTAACCCTTACCCTAACCTATCATAGCCGTAACAGAACACTGACTAACCCAACACTAATTCTAACTCTAACCCAAACCCTTGAACAACAATGTAACTTTAACCCTAACCCGTTTGCCAACCTTAACCATTACTCTTTCCATAACCCTAACCTAACCCTAATTCAAACCCTAACCCTAACCCTAACCTATTCGTTGCTATAACCACACCCTTATCCTAACCTTACACTAACCCCAACCTAACCGTAACCCAATCCTAGCCGTAGTCCTTACCTTACCTTACCTAAATCTACCCCTGACTTAACCGTAACCTTGACCCTGTACATAATTTTAATCGTAACCTAACCTTACCATAACCCTAACCATAACCCTCACCTAAACCTAAACCTAAACCTAACTCTTACGCTAACCCTAACCAAAACATAACCCTTACATTTACACTAACTCTAATCCTAACCATAACCCTAACCTTACCCCAACCCTATCCCAAACCTACCCCCCCACACACACACACACATACACGCACGTTCTATATATATATGTTTTGACCTATAATTTTTGATATTTTGATTGAACTTGTGCTTCTTGTGCTTCTACCATTTATAATACTTTTGTATATCACAGCATCTATAAACAGGAAATGACCTTAGGACAAGCCCTTGGCTTACTGTCAGATCCTGGATAACTATGTATGTAATTGTATCTTGGATGTTCAACAATTAAAATAAAGTTCATAACCCTAACCTTACTATCACCCTAACCTAGCCATTACCCTAACCATAGCCTAACGACGAACCCTTACATTAGCCCTTACCCAACCCTAACCCATCTCTAGCGTCAACTATATCAAGTTTGTGGTTAGTATGAATTAGGGCTTTGTGTAGATGAAGTTAGCGATTGGTATGAATAAGTTATTTTCTGCGCTATTTACCCTTGCAATAAACGATGTATTACGCTATTTCATCAGCAAAAAGTCTGAATATTTATACTATTTTGCTCAAACCAAAAATAAGAAAAGTAGGTACACCCATGTATACCCCAGTTTTACTATTAAAAAGTGGGGTTTAAAGGGATTAACATTTCACGGACATGTTATCCTGATGCATGTACAAAAATTGCTATAATGCAGCGCGTAGTGATATGATTTATCCCTGACCAGTGCACAACGTCTCGACATGACAAATGCGGTTGACATGTACCAAAAGCAAGAAAACAGGCATAAGCAAAATACCTTATCAACAATTTTTCCTTTGCTTAGCTGTCATTCAAACTAAATAAAAGTATGCTATTGTTGATAATAGTTGAGCATGGTTAATGCAGCATGAACATTAATGCATAATGCAAAGAAAATGCAGTGTAGTATACAAGTAATTGGAGTTGGGAAATTTTCCACTCGAAGTTTCGCCTTCGTAATGAAAACATGAAAGAAGTTACTTGTTTTATATGTTATTTGTTTATTTTTTCTCTCGAAAGTTTAAGCTTAGAATGAATATGATCTGAAAAATCCTGTAGAGCCCAGTTTCATAAAAACATTCAGGGAACATATTTTAGCCGCGTCATGAGAAAATTAACATTTTGCATATTTGAAAACAAAGATACAGATCAGCTTTGCAGTAACTGCGAAGCTGATCAGCGCATTTGCTTTCGCTACACTGATAGTACAATTCCTCTACTTTCTAAAGCCAAATTTTTCAACCATGTTCATTGACTGCACAGGCCGCTTTGTGTCGAACCTGTTCGGAAACCACATTGTTGGTTTTCTCATGACGCGTTTAATTTGTCCTATATTTGATGAACTTTGGAATTTGGAAAGTTCCTGTGATAAAAATCACACTGGTCTGTCTTTTCGTAGGGGCAACGAGGTTTTCCATACAGTAGACAAGCCCACAATCTGTGTTTTGATCAAAAATAAGAAAAGCGTAAAGAAAATTCTACTGAAATTTTTCTAATTTTACAACTTGAGAAAACATTGTATATTGCATGGGGCAAGTTTCCGTAATGCCGTCACCGTAACCGAAATGGGATTGTAAACAGTTGTCTCCCAAAAGACCATCACGATAACATGTCCGTGTAATGTATACCCCTTGAACCCCACTTTTATATAGTAAAACTGGGGTATGCAGGGGTATACCTATTTTTCTTATTTTTGCTCCAAAACATAGATAGTGGGCACTTGTTAGAACCGCCTCGGCGAGGCGGAACCGCCTTGGCAAGGCGGTTCTAACGGGTGCCTACAATCTATGTTTTGAACAAAAATAAGAAAACTATATCCAAAACATTCAGCTGAAAATTTTCTATTATTAAAGCTCAAAAAATCTCTGTTTATTGCATGGTCAAGTTTTCGTAATGCGATCTCGAAAGATAAAACATAATCAAAACAAGATCAAAAGTGAAACAAGAACGAAACTGAACGATAGCGCAAATAGTTATTAAGGGATGATAATTAGATGATTAGGTGGGCAGGTGCAGATCTAGACTTGCGTTTTATTGCAAAATATAGGTTTTGAATGTTTGATTTATTGCTTTATGTCTCGCTCAACAGCTACGGTCATATCGGAACGTTAGCTGTTGAAAGGGACGCAAAGCAATAAATCAAACAATGACGAATTACTTTTCACGATAAAACGCAAATCTGCGCATTCAAGTCTACGTCGAGGGATTTTCACTTATGTGTGACGAGTCCTAAAAGATCTACCCGCCCTTTTTGGGCTTCACGAAAAGTAAATTTACACAAAACCGTTCAAGATCATTTGAGCCGCCTCGTGAGAAAACCAACAATCTGCATAGGCGAAAACTAAGACGCAGATCAGCTTCGCGGTAACCGCGAAGCTGATCAGCGCCTTTGTTTTCGCTACTCGTATAGTACAACTCCTCTTATACTTAAATCCGAAATTTCAAGCTTCTAGCTCTTTTCTGTGGTTGTACAGGTCGGTTTGTGTCGGACCTGTTCGGGAAACCACATTGTTGGTTTTCCCACGAGGCGGCTCATTTGCTTTTTCAACCATCCTGATGGTGGTCACAGAAGACGCCCTTATCAAACAAAATGGTAATAAACATGTTAAGTGGTTGTTTTAGTGCTACTTTCGGGAATTTATTAATACTTTAGCTTTTGGGGTAGAACGCTATATAACCCGACGTGCTAAACCCATGTGACGTGACGAATGGACATGCCCATTGTTATCATTTGGACGATTCCACTTTCATTTTAGGGGCATCAGGTGTGATTTTATTTTAATGTCGAAGAAATTCCTGAAAGCGAACAGAATAGTACGAGATGGGACGCCGCGTTTTGCGGTGTCCCATCTTGAGCTATTCTGTTTGCCAATGTCCAATAAATAGGACACCAGGCTGATATGAGTTAAAATAACTTCCTGAAAGGTGAGCGACTAAACAGCTCATATATCACAGTCACTGCGGTTGGGGATTCCGGAAAAAATGCCTTAAATGGTAAACAAGATAGCTAGGAACAGAAACAGCATTGGTTATGCAGAGACAAATGAGCCGCCTCAAGCGAAATCAAACATTTTGCACATGCGAAAACAAAGGCGCAGATCAGCTTCGCAGTAATTTTAGCGAAGCTGATTGACACCTTTGTTTTCGCTACACATATACTAGTAGTTCAACACTCTCTTAATTCTTTCTAAATCCAAAATTTCCAGCCTCTATCTATTTTCTGCGCGTGTACAGCTTGGTTTGTGTCGGACCTGTTTGGAAACCACATTGATGGTTTCCTCGTGACGGGGCTCAAAATAGCGTTATTGGGGACAACCAACGCAGATGATCCGCGTCAAATTGCTCCCAAGTAGAAAACGAATATTATTGCATAAATACCCGTTTCACACGATATTAGCAGCCATTTATTAATGAAAAGAAAGCCATGCATTAATATTGCACGCATGCACGTGCTGTTTTACATATGCTCGTTACCGGGCGCCACGCAAAGCACGTGCTAATAATTAGAAACTGAAGTCGACCCGGAACGAGCAATAAATGAAAGCTTTTACGCGTATTAGAATGCGACGAGGCTGTAAATATAGTGCAGCAATATTTCTTTCATTTATGCAGAATTTATGCAATAATAGCGATCAAAAAAAATGATTTTGTCATTCATTACCATTCGGTTTTCAACACCTCCTGGGGTCCTAGCTAATGTTAATGAATGACAAATCATGTTTGATCCCTATATTGATTTCAACTGCGACGTCTGTGGCGGCCCCCGTGCCCGAGTGGCCAAGAGCGCTGATTTCATTACTGCGTTTAACCATCTCATCGTTGTGTCTGGTGTGAGTTAAAGCCCTACAAATCTGCTTGCGGGTGTACCGGGTGTAACAAAATAATAAGTGTTATTCGTTACGTCAAATACAAAATTTCCTTGCCCACTGCAATATAATGACTCAGGTGTTCACAAAAACAAATACATATATTCACATTTTAACCCCAAAATTAAAGTTTCCTTGAAACAATATTAAATTTAGTGACGTTTTGATCTGTTAAAGACTCATGCAATCACCAGCCAATCGAAATTTCTGATATTTTGTCTTTATCTTAAACAAACACATGACTTGCAGTGGAATCGGCTTATGTAGTCATTTGGGTTCTGAAACCATATTTTCTTTTAACATATAGAGGTTTTTATATTATTTAAGCCAAATCGGTCTGAAATAAATATGGAGTCTCAGTGGCGTAGTGATTAAGCCGGACGCTTGTAAACCAGGGTTCGAACTCTTGATCCCGAGCTCCTGCAGTCTTTGGTATACGACACTGCCTCATATTTACTCGTTTGACTTAAAAATATATGAAGTTATCTGAAACCATACACTGGGCTTCACAGTGTCACACCAAAAGAAAGCACTTCTTTATTTAAAGAAAGTTGACCATATAAACCGACTACATGGACCCCCAAGACATGTAGTATTGCCGGTCTCGAGTACCCATATTATATTGCTTGATTGCATGTGGATGGTTATTACCACTGATGACGAGGGGTTGTAAATTATGCCCTACCTCAATATTACTGTATGGTAACTTCTCACAGGGTGTTTAAACAATAGCTCGGAAGGATTCCGATATTTTATTATTCTATTTTAATATTTTGATAAAAGTAAGTTATCCCGTTAGTCTAAATCTACACGTACATGATAATTTTATAAAAATATACGTTTTAATGTAAATTAAGATTAGGTATAACTTAACGAGTGTGTCCGTCATGCATTCGATGCATTCTGGGTACTTAATATTTTCGTAAATGAATTTGGAACGAGAACTCGTCAGGGTTTTTGTTAACCAAAGTACAAGAATTTATTTCACGACTGAGAAATTTTCAACAAACAAGGGCTTTCATGCCTATTTTTGTTTTATCATTATTCGAAGGTAAAATTTTCCCCACTGATCAAAATGATACAATAGTTGGTGAGCATGCATTAAAACTGTGGAGTTCCCTTTCAGACAAGTGTATTTGAATAAAATGGAGTTGGCCCTAAGAAGACACAAAACACAGTGCAGGGTCGGCAAAGTGGAGCATGTGATATATTTGTTAATCATTCTTATGCTCAGCATCACACAAACACAAACAACTACTACTACAAGTGCAACAACAGTCTCGGCAATTATTACTAGTTCAACAACTAATACAGTCGAGTCAACATCAACCACCGATTCCACAAATATAGCTGAGTCAACATCAAGCCCTAGATCCACAAAGACAGGAGAATCAACATCAAGCCCTGGATCCACAAATATAGGAGAGTCGACATCAAGTCCTGGATCCGCAAATATAGGAGAGCCGACATCAAGTCCTGGATCCACAAATACAGGAGAGCCAACATCAAGTCCTGGATCCACAAATACAGGAGAGTCAACATCAAGCCCTGGATCCACTAATACAGGAGAGCCAACATCAAGTCCTGGATTCACAAATACAGGAGAGTCAACATCAAGTCCTGGATCCCCAAATACAGGAGAGCCAACATCAAGTCCTGGATCCACAAATACAGGAGAGTCAACATCAAGCCCTGGATCCACTAATACAGGAGAGCCAACATCAAGTCCTGGATCCACAAATACAGGAGAGTCAACATCAAGTCCTGGATCCACAAATACAGGAGAGCCAACATCAAGTCCTGGATCCACAAATACAGGAGAGCCAACATCAAGCCCTGGATCCACAAATATAGGAGAGTCGACATCAAGTCCTGGATCCACAAATACAGGAGAGTCGATATCAAGTCCTGGATCCACAAATACAGGAGAGTCAACATCAAGTCCTGGATCCACAAATACAGGAGAGTCAACATCAAGTCCTGGATCCACAAATACAGGAGAGCCAACATCAAGTCCTGGATCCACAAATACAGGAGAGGCAACATCAAGTCCTGGATCCACAAATACAGGAGAGCCAACATCAAGTCCTGGATCCACAAATACAGGAGAGGCAACATCAAGTCCTGGATCCACAAATACAGGAGAGCCAACATCAAGTCCTGGATCCACAAATACAGAAAAGCCAACATCAAGTCCTGGTTCCACAAATACAGGAGAGTCAACATCAAGTCCTGGTTCCACAAATACAGGAGAGCCAATATCAAGTCCTGGATCCACAAATACAGGAGAGTCAACATCAAGTCCTGGTTCCACAAATACAGGAGAGTCAACATCAAGTCCTGAATCAACAAATACAGGAGAGCCAACATCAAGTCCTGGATCCACAAATACAGGAGAGTATACATCAAATCCTGGATCCACAAATACAGGAGAGTCGACATCAAGTCCTGGATCCACAACCACAGGAGAATCAACATCAAATCCTGGATCCACAAGCACAGGAGAGTCAACATCAAGTCCTGGTTCCACAAATACAGGAGAGTCAACATCAAGTCCTGGATCCACAAATACAGAAGAGCCAACATCAAGTCCTGGTTCCACAAATACAGGAGAGTCAACAACAAGTCCTGGTTCCACAACTACAGGAGAGCCAATATCAAGTCCTGGATCCACAAATACAGGAGAGTATACATCAAATCCTGGATCCACAAATACGGGAGAGTCGACATCAAGTCCTGGATCCACAAACACAGGAGAATCAACATCAAATCCTGGATCCACAAGCACAGGAGAGTCAACATCAAGTCCTGGTTCCACAAATACAGGAGAGTCAACATCAAGTCCTGGATCCACAAATACAGCTGAGTCGACATCAAATCCTGGATCCACAAGTACAGCAGAGTCGACATCAAGTCCTGGATCCACAAATACAGCAGAGTCAACAACAAGTCCTGGTTCCACAACTACAGGAGAGCCAATATCAAGTCCTGGATCCACAAATACAGGAGAGTATACATCAAATCCTGGATCCACAAATACAGGAGAGTCAACATCAAGTCCTGGATCCACAAATACAGGTGAGTCGACATCAAGCCCTGGATCCACAAATACAGCAGAGTCGACATCAAGTCCTGGATCCACAAATTCAGGAGAATCGACATCAAGTCCTGGATCCACAAATACAGCAGAGTCGACACCAAGTCATGGTTCCACAAATACAGGAGAGTCAACATCAAGTCCTGGATCCACAAGTACAGCTGAGTCGACATCAAGTCCTGGATCCACAAATACAGCAGAGTCGACATCAAGTCCTGGATCCACAAATACAGCAGAGTCAACATCAAGTCCTGGTTCCACAAATACAGGAGAATCAACATCAAGTCCTGGTTCCACAAATACAGGAGAGTCAACATCAAGTCCTGGATCCACAAGCACAGGAGAGTCAACATCAAGTCCTGGTTCCACAAATACAGGAGAATCGACATCAAGTCCTGGATCCACAAATACAGGAGAGCCAACATCAAGTCCTGGATCCACAAATATAGGAGAGTCGACATCAAGTCCTGGGTCCACAAATTCAGGAGAGTCAACATCAAGTCCTGGTTCCACAAATACAGCTGAGTCGACATCAAGTCCTGGATACACAAATACAGGAGAGTCAACATCAAGTCCTGGATCCACAAATACAGGAGAGTCAACATCAAGTCCTGGATCCACAAATACAGGAGAGTCGACATCCAGTTCTGGTTCCACAAACACAGCAGAGTCGACATCAACACCTACGTCGACGCTTTCCACACATTCTAGCATATCGACGTCATCACCGACACCAACAACGTCGACGACGTCGCCTCCATCTAGATATCCAACTGAAAAACCTAATGCCGGTAAACGTTGCTTTTCTATTTTTTTTTTTTTTGTATTTTTTTTTAAATGACAATTATTCCATTTTCACTAAACAAGATGAGCATTTGTCAGTAAAAAAAAATGAACCATGTCATTTTGTTCTTATCATCTGGCTCTATGAGGCTTGGCCATAAAATGTGTGGCTTACATTACTGACCGGCCTTACATGTCCATGCTGTTGACAGAACCCCTAAAGCAGTATGTGGTTCTAAATAGGTAAAGCATTGAACATTAAAAGGGTGATTTTAAAACATTTTTGCCACAAAACTTAATGAAATATTTTAAACGCCATGATTTTTCAGACCTAGTGACGTATAATTTGACGTTAACCATCGTTATACCAGAGGGCAACTACGATGACACTTTGAATACTGATGATAATTTCAAAGATGAATTGATAAAGAAGGTTTGTTGTTTTTCGTACATGTATTTTTTAAAATTTATACTCTGATAAGCAATTAGGCTCGATCCGCGAAAATCTTTGATGTCTTAAGCCCAGGCAATTTTTAAGCCAATCAGAAAATTATAATCGAACGCTTCACGGCGATACGTAGGTTGCGGCTGTTTATTTTGGATTTACTTCAATATTAGATCGTTTTAATTAAATACTGAAGATAATTACATTATTTAAAATGAAATAAAATAACTTGAAAGAAACGACAGCTACGAATATATCATGTATTTCTGGTGTTTCAGCTTAAAGACACTATATTTAGAAACTTCACTGGGGACTCAGATTTGAAATTTTTGATACGTTTTAGGTAATTATGTGTGTTTTATTTGAATTTAATGACACCATTTGAAGATGTTTAGAATATTAGATAAAGAATTTTATTACACGGCTTTATCAAAATCATTCCTGAAAAATGTCTTAGTTAAATAATAATAATAATAATAATAATAATAATAATAATAATAATAACATCAACAATAAACATCAGGATAACATGTCCGTGTATTGAATACCCCCTTAAACCCCACTGTTTTATGGTAATCTTTGGTATGCATGAGTCTAATTGAGGCAATTCTAACGAGAACCCACAATCAATGTTTTGGAGCAAAAATAAGGAAAAAAAGGTATACCCCTACTTAATATATAAAAGTGGGTGTTAGGGGGTATTCATTGCAAGGACATGTTTTCCTGATGAAAATTTAGCATATTAAATCATAGTAAAACTTTTTCATTTTATTTTGTTTTGAACCCAAGACATTTTCAAACTTGAACTTCTTCCTGCATTGTACTTTCAGCGCTGGCAGCATTATAAGCCATATTGAAGTTCTTTTGAAACCCATGGATATTTTGAAATCGAACTTATCGAGTATAGGAGAGGTGATACACAGCATGGAAACAAATCTACAGGTGTATAAAGATGATCTCAACACGTCAAGAGGGGCCATAAATGGGGAAGCGTTTACTGAGGAACTTCAGAAGTTGTCCGGTATTAAGTTTCTCATTTTTTCTTCAATAATTAATCTCACATTTCAAGACATTTTGATGGGCTAAAAATGAGACCTCATATTATACTCATGATGTGACAAATCCAGTGAATACATGTTACCTTTAAGTTTGTCATCTGACTCGACTATTTCTCAAAGACACATGCTCTTCAATAATGCTATTTTGCAAACATGTCGTTGAAAAGGTCATTTTATGTTTATGGTTCCAAAAATATAGGTATCTAATCTGTCAAAATGTTTTTGGTCAACAAAATGTTTAAATCGCTGTCTGCATTTTTGACTCCTTTAAATGTTCTTTATTTACAGAACATAGACCAGAAACCCTATTATTGTGAGCATCCTAAAGAAGTTATGGCGAATTATTGTTCTTTTTGGTCAAAATTTTAAAAAAATCTAATATTTGTCATCAGATTCATCACCACGACATATAACTTAACGTCTAAATAAGTATATGAGATAATGCATTTATTACAGCCATTGATCTGTGTACACTTACCCAAGTTGATGACGGTGCTTGCCGAGCTAACTCGATCTCTGACTGTACGAATGGTGAAGTCAGTTGCTTACACAAGTGTACAGTCAATGAAAACTTATGTGGCGAGAATGGAGTTTGTTTCTTTGATGACGGGACGGATGCCGTGGCATGCAGGTATTTGAAAAATGATTTTTTTTGTCATGAAATAGCGGCTTCACGGATGCATTTGACATGTTAAATAATCAAATATTAGCAAAATGTACATGTTTATGTATTATGTGCGCGATTTAGATGCGTGTAGCGGAAATTTGCTACAGTTTTTTTTAATTCTGAATTTAATTTGTTAATGTAATATGTTGACCAATTTTACTTATTTTCCTTCTGTTAGGCAAATGACAACCTGGGCCCAATTGTTAAAAACTTCGTTAGCTTAACGCTGTCGCGAAACCCTCAATTTGTTATTATATCGACTTCAAAAGCAAATAAATACACTGTTATTTTTGTTGAAAAATATGAGAAAGGATTCTCACATTTTTTTCAACAAAAACAACAGAGCATTTGTAATATTGCCATTGGAAATTTTAACGAATCGTTAACTAACGACATCGTTAATTTTGAACAACTGGCCCCTGGCTACTAAAGTGGGAATGGTCAGCAATTTTGACTACCTTAATGCTTGTTACATATTACAGAAATCAAGACGGTGTTTTGTTGAGTGATAGGCCCCCAAACTATCTCCGTCGTAGCATTTGCTCGTACATTTTCCCAATTTTTGTATAGTTGCAAAACGACCTCCAACAGGATGTACCACGGGGAAAGGTGTGAAAGTTATACTCTGACCCAGGAGTTTGTGTCAGCGGGTTTGTCATTCCTGTTCTATTTAATGTAATAATCTATGTGTATCATTTTCTCTCCGCAGTTGCAAGAAAATCTCCAACAGGGTGTACCAAGGGGGAAAGGTGTGAAAGTTATATTCTGACCCAAGAGTTTGTGTTGTACAGTCTATCTCTGTGTGATTGGAGTTGCAGTACCTACATGTATTCTATTTGATGTTATAATCTATGTGTATCATTTTCCCTCCGCAGTTGCAAAACGACCTCCAACAGCAACAGGGTGTACCACGGGGAAAGGTGTGAAAGTTACACCCTGGCCCAAGAGTTCGTGTTAGCGGTCCCTTTGAATGTGAGTGGGTTTGTCATCCCTATTCTATTGAATGTAATAATCTGTGAGTATCATTTTCTCTCAGCAGTTGTAAAACGACATCGAACAGGGTGTACCAAGGGGAAAGGTGTGAAAGTTATACTATGGCCCAAGAGTTTATGTTAGCGGTCTCTTTGGGTTTGAGTGGGTTTGCCATTTCTTTTCTATTTAACGTAATAATCTGTGTATATCATTTTCTCTCCGCAGTTAAAACAGGGTGTACCACGGGGAAAGGTGTGAAAGTTATACTCTGACCCAAGAGTTTGTGTTAGCGGTCTCTTTGGGTGTGAGTAGGTTTGTCATTCCTATTCTATTTAATGTAATAATCTGTGTGTATCTTTTTCTCTCCGCAGTTGTAAGAAGACCTCTAACAGGGTGTACCACGGGGAAAGGTGTGAAAGTTATACTCTGACCCAAGAGTTCGTGTTAGCGATCTCTTTGGGTGTGAGTGGCGCAGTTATTGTTATTCTTGTGGGCGTTGTATTCTGTGTGTGTCTAAGACGATACAGGGATAGGAAGAGTCGAAGGTATGTTCAGTGATTAAGAACACATCGTTGGTTTTGTATTTGCGACAGAATTTGAAACTCGTGATATGTGCATTAATGGCTATTGACCTTTGACCTTGACTTTGGGTCACATGCACTTACACTACCCTGTATCAAGTTAAAAACTTAAATCTAGTTTTTAGTTTTCGCTGTAGTTAGATTTTTTAAATTCATGTTTTTCTATCTAATGCTATGCAGGCCATTAGGGTCCCATACAATCTGCCTTAATTACTTAAAACAAAAAGATGACACACAAATGATAAAAATAACATTTGCATTGGATGGATATTGCACATGTGTGATATTTTGCAAATGATTGTCGAAACTCATTTGCATTCGCTAAAAGGGATATGCCTGTGTGCCAATACTAGAAAACAAAATTAATAGTAGTCTTTTATTGTTTAAGATTCGAATCAGCATGGGAGTTAACAGACGACGCCGTTTCGATGGATAAAATACATCTTCAAACGCCGTACAGTTCTAATAGGAATGGGGAGCTTCATAGATCTCAGGGGCAAACAAACCCGGTAATTTTCAAATATGTACATGTATGCAAAGGGCAAGGGTCGATAGAGGCCATTTTTGGCCTCATCTGTAAAACTGTCCATTTTACCATTTTATGGTAGTACTGAATGTACTGAATACAAAAAATATGTTTTAATTCGCTGCATGGCTCGTTACCATGACAACACGCGATTTAACCAAAACAAAACATTGATGATAAGGTCAGACAATCTTCTTTTATTACGCGAAATTTCATTATGGTTGAGGGGTGGTGCGGTACTTTATTTTTGACATAAACATGTAAAAAAAAGCTAAAATTGAGGAAAATGGCTCGACCATCTTGCTTAGTGACGTCGGTTTAGCGATGGAATGTGTATGAGCGGATGTTCTGACGGCATTTCTAGAAACACGTGACGTTGTACTATATTATGTGAGTAGAACTCGCATAAATATGTTTCAATTAATTTTTCACGAATTTTGAGGCCAAAATACCGTGTCCTATCGACTGCCCAAATGTTAAAGTGATCATGCAGCGATTATAAATGTTACAATATCAGTTTCTACACATCAGGAAAATATGTCCATAAAAAGTATACCCCCCTTGACCCTAATTTTATAGTAAAACTGCGATGTGAAGGGGTATACAAAGTTTTAAGTCACCTAAGCCGAAGGATGGCCATGCTCCGGCGTCCGTCCGTCCCGGTCAACAATTTCAAAGATCTCCCCTAGCCAATTAAAGCCAAACTTCCGATGATGTGGAACATCCTTCGGAGGGGTTGGGGGCGCAAGAGAGTTTGTAGGTCACGCGTTCAAGATGGCCAAAATGGCTGAAAAAAAAAACTTGGCCTGGAGCATCAGTAAGAGGAGCTCCACAAACTGTATAAATCATGACCCTGAGATGACCATGACCTATTTTACGACAAGGTCAATATAGGTCGCCCATGCATTTGAATGGGGAAAATTAGTAAAATGTAATTAAATGGGGGTGGGGTGGGCTTGCTATGAGTATGCAAACTGACAGAAGATGTATGAAAATAACATTGTCCCCAGGGGGTTGTCTGTCCCTGCCTCGGGGCTATATACACGTATATGACCATAGTATTCAATCATCTCAGAAACCGCTTGGCCAATGAAAGCCAATCTTTAAGTGGAGCATAATGAAAGTCTATATAAATGGTCAAGGTCACGTGACCATGATGGCCGCAATGGCTATAAAGAGGCTGTAAGTAGTGACCCCATATGTTTGGCAACAAATAGAATTAGATCTACTGTAATTTCGCAATTTTCATGTAAGTCGATATAAAAAATATTATTATATAGCTATAAATATCAAATGATTAAAACATAGGGATAAAAGCCGAGTAACAAGTGTGCAGATATCAGACGATATCGGCACACTTACTGGATATTGCACACTTTGTTAAAGCGAAAAAAAAAACTATTTAATCCTTGACTTGAGGGCCATCATGCGAATTTGGGACGTCAACTCTAATGACGTCATCTTCATCTGACGTCGCGTGGAAAATGACGTCATACCGGACCAAAACGTAAACTGACTTTTGACAATTTCAGATTTAATTAATTTACGCCCCCCCCCCCCCCACAAAAAAAAAAAAAAAAAAAAAAAAAAAAAAAAAAAAAAAAAAAAAAAAAATTAGAAATATTGATTCAATTGCAAGATTTGCTTCCGAAAAGTAACAGTGCAAAAATGATATCATCTGATATTGCACTAGTGCAAAAGTGATATCACTTATGGGTATAATCGCGGCCTTCGTGTAGATATTTCATTTTTTAAATGTTTACTCTCAACAAAACATCAAATATAAGCAGCAGATATTTATAGCTATATAATAAAAGGGTTATCGCACTGATATCGGTGAATATTGTCCCTCGTTGGGATATCTACGGACGCTCGCAAGCTCGCGTCCTTCGATATCCCAACTCGGGACAATATTCACCGATATCAGTGCAATAACCCTATAATATAATCTAAATTGGGCCAAATAATCTTAAACGTTGGTTAGGAACTAATTTTATAAATTCTCAGAATACCTTCGCTGATCTCAAAAGACCAAAAGGAAAATATAATTTGAGGATTTATAGAGTTATGCTTCTGATAAGACGAAGTGTCCCTTGTGTAAAGTTTCTCTTTTTTGTGCCCTGAAGAAAATATGCAATGTATCACACCTGTGAATTCGTACATTTACTTGTTTTATATGTGCTGTTTTTTTCCCTGTCTTTGCATTTATCTGTTTATCTTTTTTTCACTCTGATTACGACTGTCTACATAAATTCTGTATTCTGAATACATCTCCCCGGGTTGCTTCAAGTGTGTGTGTGTGTGTGTGTGTGTGTGTGTGTGTGTGTGTGTGTGTGTGTGTGTGAAATGGTTAATGCGGAAATCATTGGTTGTAGGTACGCGTTAGAACCGCCCCTCAGTAAGAATATTTTGCTGCTTGCCGCAGCATTCCAAAGTTATTAACCCATATTTGGATTGTCCCATCATTATCATTAGGGTGAGTCCACTTTTAATTTTAGGGGCGTAAGTAGTGATTTTTAAATTTTATTCAATTTTTCGATGAAAATTCAGCAAACAGAATACTTCAGATGGGACGCCGCGTTCTGTGGCGTCACATCTGGAGCTATTCTGTTTGCCTATGTCCCATAAAAGGGTCGCCAGGCTTAAATGAGTTAAAGTCCCAGTCCCACTTAAGTTCGCCTTACGATTGTCTTAATATTAATTTGTGGGTCATTTCTTTGACCCCGATATGCAAATTAAAGTGCCGGTCCCACTGATCACTTATTAATAAATCGCTATACAATTCTCTAAATAATAATTTGGGGGTCATTTCTTTGGCCCAGATATGCAAATTAAGAAAGCATAAACTCACTGGAAAACATTTAACATAATTTGCCTGCGCAGTCTTATCACAAAACTAATGATTGTACAATCGTACGACTGCTACGATTAAGTAGCGCAGAAACACGGCTAACAAACCTTGAAATGCGTAACCGCGGTTAAGAAAAGAAATCCGATTCACGTCCTTCCGGTTTCGCATCAGATGACCAACAAAAGGTAAACAAACTTTTGCAGCTCGTGTTTCCGAGTAAAATATTTCGATTCGAAGACAGATATTATAATTCTCTCAATGCTATTTTATCAGTTAGACATTACTTAATTTGGACCCCAAAGGATTTTCAGGAACGTTTCTTTATAATGATGATTTTTATTCCCTCCCCCATAACACGTGTTGGGATTGCATTGTACACGATGAAAATGTGGGTCAGTCGAATGGATATTTTTAGATATCCGCTCATTACACCCATATTAACGGAAAGCAATACCGCGCGCAGATGATTTTAGCATTGTGTGAGGTCTGTTGACAGTTTCGTTGCCTCTGGCCACTGCATTCTATGCATATGTGGTTAAAAGCTGTGTCAACATTTAGGTTAAGAATTTAATCATTAGAATGATAGCAATATAATCAACATAAAACACATGTATTGAAGTTTTTGTTTTTGTTAATGTTTTAATTGTCACATTCTCTCGTCTTCTCTTAATAGGCGCTAACTCAAATTGGTGTGTTTGTGATATTTGCAGTGAAAGTCTTTGATATAAAATAATACAAACTGTCTATGCAATACATGTAATGCAATAATTCACATGCATGATATTCCTGTTCATGAAGACGATTTAACAGCATTCTGTATACTTTAATTTGCCTGTTTCCTGCTTTTATGTCATTCAAAACGCTTTACAGAGAAAATTTACTACCACAACTTGAACCGGTATAGGTTTTCAAACGTATCTTGAAATATAGCCTTCATATTTTAATGATTAAATGCGTAACCATCTTTTCCTTCCCTTCAAATCGGTAATGCCAGGCACTAACACAACGATATACTGGCACAGACATCAGTTGCAATTTATTTAATATATATTTGTAAATTTGTCGTGGAACAATCACTAAAATTTGACATTTACCAGCAAATTGTCCAATTTATAGTTGTATTTCGCCGACTTTGGCCGTGTTGTAACACCAGGTTCGAAGTAGGGAATAAATAATTCGAGACCATCAAATTATTATGCGAGCTATTTCGGTGCTGACTTACAATAGTAAATAAGTGACAAAATAGCATTCATAGATAATCGATATATTTCTGTACTAAAATATATAGAGGATATTTGCTTTTTTGAGGTGAATACCAAATATATTTCATCGAGTGAGTTGAAAACATCAGAATTTTCACGAGTGCGCAGCACGAGTGAAAATTTTGATGTTTTCAACTCACGAGATGAAATATATTTGGTATTCACCGAAAAAAAGCAAATTTTCTTTTTATTTTATACAATACACGGGCATTTTCCAATTCACAAGGCAGGCGGTGAAAATGCAAAAACCAAAAATTTTTGAAAACAGAAATAATTTTGGTACCACATTGTTCCTTACGTTCTAACTAAGAAAATGAATACCCACACTTTATGTTTTCGTTCATAAATAACGGAGTTATAGGCGTTTGAATTTCTGAAGTGAGACACATTTAATGACGTCAAGTAAATGGAAACGTCAGAAGTAATCCAAAATCTACAGTGACGATATAGGCTGATATCAGTCACTAGTGACTTTTGATATCAGTGAGATTTGATATCAGTGAAATTTCATATCAATGAAAATACCAATTTTATCAAGTTTTGATATACATTGGTTTTCACTGTAAAGTATAAAATAAAATCATCAATCGAACCTAGTAGGTATGTTTTGTTTACATTTTCTTGGTCTTCATATGCGGAACCGGAAGGGCGTGAATCGGATTTTCTTTCTTAACCGGCGGTTACGCATTTAAAGGTTTGTTAGCCGTGAGAAACACGTTGGAAAATATTTTGCAAATTTTGTATACGTAGTCTTACCAATAAACTGAGGCAATCGTAAGATTGCTTACGATTATTTGGGTGGGGGTTTCTTAATTGATTAATTATATGAGTGGGAAACAATGTTGATTCCCACTTTTCAAAGATATCGGATTGTACTATCGTAAAAGGTCTATTCGACCAGGTCCGACACAAACCGGCTGTACAGTAACCTAACAAGTGTAGTTCAGTTTAAATATGAAACTTGTATAATTTCATGTAAGTGGTAACAAAAAAAATATTTAAAATACATGTTTTTCTGTTATATTAAAAAGTATGTATGAGTATAATTAACAAAAACAAAAACTTTTAAAAATATTTGAAGAAATCATCTAGATATTGACCTTCTTTCGAATTCGAATATCGAAAAACGAAACCTTGTCAAGGGAAACTACTTATTACTAAACCTCTTTTTTTATCTTATGGAACGCCCGTCTGACATGCTTATTGCAAGCAAATCACTAAACGCAATTATGACATTAAAAAGTTTGCAAGGAGGCTAGTTCCAATGGGACTTTAGAGAAGGTTTTCTTTTAAATCAAAGCATTCGATCGGTCGATTGTCTGTTCACAGGGGATGTCTTACCATTTTATTTAATTTGCAGTGTTTAGTCAGTGTAATCCTTGCATTGTTTATTGTCGCACCCCCATGACTGCCTTTGTCCCGTTTACCTGTTAAGTTAACGGAACACGGACCCGAACACGGAACTAATGTCAACTTTGTCACGACATGTTTACAAAATGGGATTATACATTACATGTATTAAGGACACAGGATTGTGTCTTTGGACTGGTTGCTGACGTATACTATTGTCTTTAGTGTATACTGTGGTCCACACGTTGTCGACGTTTCGGGAGCAACGGGAGTCTTGACGCAGACGGCGAGGCGTCATTAATTTTTGTACCCCGCCACTTAAAAAAGTGCGGGGTATTATGTTATACCCTCCAAAAAAAATTGCGTTCGAGTGTCCGTCCGTCCGTCCGTCTGTCCGTCCGTCCGTCCGTCAGCGCTTCGTTTCCGGGCTCTATCTTGAGCATTTATAAACTGATTTTCTTCAAACTTTGTATAGGAGTTCATATCAGAAGGAGTGGTATGGGATTGAAGATGGGTAAATTTCGTCAAATAAGGACAGAGTTATGGCCCTTGATTTACGTTAAAATTTTGTTTCCGGACTCTATCTTGAGCATTTAATGACCTATTTTCTTCAAACTTTGTATAGGAGTTCATATCAGGATGGAGTGGTCTGAGATTGAAGATGGGTAAATTTCGTCAAATAAGTACAGAGTTATGGCCCTTGATTTACATTAAAATTTCGTTTCCGGGCTTTATCTTGAGCATTTATTGACCAATTTTCTTCAAACTTTGTACAGGAGTTCATATTAGGAAGGAGTAGTTTGGGATTGAAAATGGGTAAATTTCGTCAAATAAGTAGAGAGTTATGGCCCTTGATTTACGTTAAAATTTCGTTTCTGGGCTCTATCTTGAGCATTTATAGACCGATTTTCTTCAAACTTTGTACAGGAGTTCATATCAGGAAGGAGTGGTCTGGGATTGAAGATGGGTAAGTTTTGTCAATAAGAACAGAGTTATGGTCCTTGATTTATGTTAAAATTTCGTTTCTTCCCTCTGATTTGTATATATATAAACCAATTTTCTTCAAACTTTGTATAAAAGTTCATATCAGGAAATAGTGGTTTGGGGTTGAAGATGGGTAAATTCTATGCACAGAGTTATGGTCCTTCATTTATGACAAAATTTGTTTTGCTCTTTATCTTGAGAATTTATTGACAAAGATATTCTGTGCATTTGTACTAAATTAAATTTGCGTGGCGGGGTATCATGCATGCCTGCAGCGCTTTTATTATAACTTAATACAAAATGGATATTGGAACTAACGTCAGCCTTTTTTGCACTTAATATTGATTAAATCAATTTTGCAGGCTTATAACGGTGTATACTGTGGCCCTCACGTTACGTTGTATGATGGTCGACGTTCCGGGAGTAACGGGAGTCTAAACACTGATGGCGAGGCATCATTTTACAGTGGGATTGACACGGAAACTAACGTAAGTCATTCGATGATGATCACGATGATGATGACGACGACGACGACGACGACGATGATGATGATGATAATGATGATGAAGCTGCTGCTGCTGCTGCTGCTGCTGATGATGATGATAAAATAATAATAATAATGATTATATAAACAACAATGATGATGAGGAGGAGGATGACGATAATAACAATGATGCTGATGATGATGATGATGATGATGATGATGATGATGATGACTTCATTTTTTGAGCATAACATATTGCGTAATTATGCAAGCCTTGAACAAGCATTGAAAAAGTACTTATGTTATTATGATTTATAATATTTACCTTTTAATTTCAGTTTTGTATTAAACGACCCAAAGTTTTGAAGGAACCGCAGCAAATTTATGACACAGTGGACCCAGATGTAAGTTCAAGTCTTTTCTATCTAGACGCCCTTTGGCAATATCAACTACCAAAGATACAAAATAAGCAAAAGCAGCAGATTGATACATGTACAAATTTTGCTAATTACTCAAACATACAAGTGGGAAGGTCCAATACAGTCGTGAAAGGCATTGGTTTAATTATTTTAATTAAAATATGAGCCACTACATGTGAAAACCAACAATTTGCATATTAAGCGAAAACAAAGGCGCAGATCAGCTTCGCAGTAACTGCGAAGCTGATCAGCGCCTTTGTTTTCGCTACACGGATAGTACAATTCCTTTTCTTCCTAAATCCGAAATTTCCAGCCTAGAACCATCTTATGTGACTGTACAGCCCGGTTTGTGTCGGACCTGGTCGGAACGCAAATTGTTGGTTTTCTCAAGCACAGGCTCGTATGGTTTTGGTTCCATGTAACCGTCTAAATCATGAGTTATTCTACTCACCATGTTCGACGAGTGACCGATTCCATCCATACATGTGCCTCTCTTCAAGTAAAGGTCTCAAATTAGATTTGACACATACCGAGGCTCTGCAGCAACATGGGAGTAAAATTACGCCCCTCAGCTCTTCTAATTTTTGCGAAAACCAGCTTTGCTCATGGCATATTCTGCTTTCAAATTTCAGATGAAAGAGTACAGAGACAATAGTTTATAGCTGAATGACGAAGCTTACAGCTTGCGAATAACAGGACATGGTCACTGCTTTTAAAAGTACTCTTAAAATATAACTATTTGAGCAGATATGCAAAGAGACTGGCCATTTTCGCATAGTACATGTGTGTTCCCCTTAAAGCAAAGATGGTATTTTAACATTATGAATAAAGATAAACCTTCCCATAGCACGACTATTACAGTTGTGGCAAGCTGACATTCCATTTTAGTCGACTTCGAATAAACTGTTAAAAGAGGAGTGTTCGAGAATATTTAAAAGAAGATCGCTAAAAGTGTAGACTTTTTCTTCTACAACTGAATGTAACAGAAGTTTATGTATACATGTGAAAATGTATGTGTTTTTCTAAATGTTCACTTTTACTGGAACTCGGAAAACAGAATAAAAATCGTTACATTTGCTACCACCAACGCTTTTCGGACATTTACGAGTTTTGTGAATGAGTTTTAAGTGTAAATTACACTTAATGCATTGACACACTTTTTGCCGTTTTTTCTGTTTTTCAATATTTTGTCTAAACTGATAAAGAATAACATTTTTCGGTCAATAGTGAGCCCCATGTTAGTGTTTCGATAGACTTATTGTTAAAATTATGTTCTAATTTTTGCATGCCATACTTTTGGTCCGTACATGTATTTACATGTGCAATATTAATTGTATGTGTTGACAAGTCAACTGTTTTAAATATCATGATCATCTCTAAGACATATGAGCCTGTGCGTGAGAAAACCAACAGTTTGCATGGGCGAAAACAAAGGCGCAGATCAGCTTCGCGGTAACCGCGAAGCTGATCAGCGCCTTTGTTTTCGCTACTCGGATAGTACAATTCCTCTTCTACTTAAATCCGAAATTTCAAGCTTCTGGCTCTTTTCTGTGCTTGTACAGGCCGGTTTGTGTCGGACCTGGTCAGAAACCCAAATTGTTGGTTTTGTCACGCACAGGCTCATATACGAAGAAGAAGAGGTGGAAGAACTTTACATTACGAAAACATGCCCATGTATGAATATACAGATTTTTCTTTAGTTGTAAAAAATGAAAATTTTCAGTACATTTTTTAAAAAATATTTTTCTTGTTTTTGCTCAAAACATAGATTGCGGGTACACGTTCTAACGAGTACCCACAATCTATGTTTTAGGAAAAATAAGAACCAGAGGACCAATGGTCCTGTAAACGCTCATCTGAGATCTACTGTATATACCAATAAACATGTTAAAATAGTCCCAGTATAGGGGCAGATGAAGCCCTAGGGCCATTGTTTTTCTTCAGAAATATCAATATCCTGTCCATTTGCAAATTTCCTACACGTTTTTCCCTTCAAATGACATTTTAACAGTTTCCCATTCAAATACATAGGCAACCCATGTTGACCATGCCTTAAAATATGTCAAGGTCATCACAGGGTCATGATTTAGATACACATTGTAGTACTTGAGTCATCAATGCTTCATGCCAAGTTTATATAAAATCGGTAAACCAGTTGTGGGGAAGAAGATTTTTGAAGGGTTTTACCATATATGGGCATGGTGGCCATCTTGGTCACGTGACCTGGATTATTTATATATACATATAAAATATATACATATTCCCCTTTCCTATAGATGCTTCAGATAAAATTTGGCTTTGATTGGCCAAGCGTTTTCAGGGAAGAAGATGTTCGAATATTATGGTAAAATACATGCTTGTTGCCCTTGAGTGGGCGCAGATGTGCCCCTCGTGTCCATTTCTTTTCAGAATCACTGATGTTCAGTCCTACTGTCCATTTCCTGCAAGATTTTTCCTTTGAATGACATTTTAACAGTTTTCCCCATTCAAATGCATAGGCAACCTATGAAGACCTTGCTGAAAAATAGGTCAAGGTCATCACAGGGTCATGATTTTATATATACATTGTAGTACTGGAGTCTTTGATGCTTCAGCCATGCTTCTTGAAATCGGTCAACCAGTTCTGAAGAAGAAGATTTTTTGAAAGGTTTCTGGGCGTGGCAGCCATCATGAAACCTGGATTATTTATATATACATTGTCTGCGTTTGTCCATATTCGTCGAACGCTGGACTGTCTGCTATGACGCATCACTATTGGATTTTAGGCGCCATCTTGAAAATTGGGTTAATTTTGATTGGCTAGAGAAAATTTCAAATAGTTCATGATTATGAACATATCTGCCAAGTTTCATACTTGTATCCCGAAGTGCAGGGTTCATGTCATTTCCATCTCCACTATATCCTGTTCAAGATAAAAAGTAATACGCTGACCTGTTTGATAATAATAATAATAATAATAATAATAATAATAATAATAATAATAATAATAATAATAAATAATAATAAAAAAAACATGACGTTTCAAAGTTAGCGGGTTAGGGTATTTCAGAACAGCTAAGGCATAATTTCCGTAGAAACTGAAAACAAGACGAGTCTAGCCTTACTTTGTGTCAAATGACAGAAAATCCAATGCCGAACATTAGCGGTACATCGTGGATGGTTAAATCATTCACCCCTTCCGATCACGTTACTTTAAGTTACATGACCATCGCCGGGTATTTCCGAACGGGCCGGGTCATCCGGACGAATGAGTCGTCTAATTCCGAACAACTGTATATTCTTAAACAATAAACATGAAGATAGAATTATAATTGAGATGAAGCGATATTTTATGTTGTAACTTAACTATTTTAATGTAAAAGACAATAATCATGCCCAGAGATCCGTAACGCGGTAGTCTTAAGTGTGATGCTTTAAAGTATTTAGGAACCCATGATAACCCGGAAAATGCCGTAATCTAACCGTTCACTGAGTCTCTCCAAGAGATTGATATTAATTCATTTGACGATGAAACGCGAAAGATCAAGTCCCTTTCCAGGTTCCGACTCGAATTCATCTAAATATACACTCACTTGGTGACAACGGCGAGAGTCGTTCGGAATTGGCCGGCTAATCAGTTTTGGGCAGTGTATTTCCGAACGGTTTACGATAATTAGAGATTATCACATGGACATTTTGGTTATTGCCCGCAGTATCAACCCGAGACTCCATTATCAAGCCCGAGAGCTTTAACTCGAGGGCTGATAATGGTCGAGGGTTGATACTAAGGTCGTAAATTGGAATCAAGAATTCGTTTATTTGTTGGGCCGATTTTGAGTAGTTCATTGGATAACAACTCTGGGCATCAAAACTAGCGGTTAAGCCCAATGACAAGTGGCCTTATGCACTCGCACAAGGCGGATGCGCGGTCGTTACTAACACATTTTAATTAAGATTTAAAATGTAACTACTATATGCAGCAGCAGCCGATGCAAGGCAGTGGAACAGGTAGGAACTATACAAATATCATTTGCAAAGAAAGGTGTGTTGAAGCAAACGTTGAACTAAGACAAGGACTTCATAAAATTGTTCGGAAATTGCCGGCGTTCGGAAATCAATAGGATCAATACTTGCATTTTATATCAGTATATTTATAATGTTACTTATAGGCTATCACATAGTATATGGCAGAGGTGCACCATGCCGGGGATTTTTGTAGACATATATTTTCTGAAAGCCAGTACCCTAAGCTACTAAATGCCGCTTGTTAGCACTCTGACTGTTGGGGCTTTATCGTGCCAGAGCGTGTTACGTACGTTACCGATGTATGATTTTTAAAATCAAGCTGCTAAGGATATCGCCAAAATTTGGGGGCCATTTCTTTGACCCTGATATGCAAATTAAAGTGCCGGCCCCACTGCGCTTAAGATCGCTACATACAATTCTCTAAATAATAATTTGGGGTCATTTCTTTGGACCGGATATGCAAATTAAGAACGCAAAAACACACTGCAAAACATTTAACATGATTTGCCTGCGCAGTCTTATCACAAAACTAATAATTGTACAATCTAGATCAGCTGGCTAACCTGCACTCCGATGCACTTCGTGACCTCGCTCCTCTCTCGTGATGGAGAGGTCTAACGGAACACCAATGGAAATATTCCGTCTATGTACAATCGTACGATTTCTTACGATTCAGTAAGACTGACACTTAATAAAGCAGAAACACGTTGGAAAATATTTTGCAAACTTTTACCTACGCAGTCTTGCCAATAAACTTATGATTAGACAAATTGCTTATGATTAATTGACTCCTCCGCCAGCAAGGTATAACCACGCCAACCCCTATTTCATTAGACAAACATTGTGTTTTTGCACCGATATTTACCTGTAAAAAGCACGGGTTGGTTTGTTTGTGTAACCCCCTTGTTGTTTAACCGTCATTGACCGTTAGCTAATGCGCTTATTTTGAATGGCCAATTTAATAATGAATTCTGATGATGGGTGGTTAGAAGTTGGACTCATTTGGGTGGGGGGTTTCTTTTTTGATTATTTATTTGAGTGGGAAGCAATGTTGCATACCACTTTCAAAGATATCGGATTGTACTATCGTAAAAGGTCTATTTGACCAAGTCCGACACAAACCGGCTGTACAGTACTGTAGAAAAGTGTAGTTCAGGTTAAATATAAAACTTATATTATTTCATATAAGTATTAATAAAAAATAAATTAAAGTACCTGTTTTTCTATTATATGCATAAACGTTTAAATCTATATATGAGTATAATCAACAATAACAACATCTTATAAAAACATTTGAAGAAATCATCTAGTAGATTTTGAAATCTAAGACATTTGCTGGCTCGAAAAACGAAAACTTGTCAAGGGAAACTACTTATTACTAAAACTTCTTTAATTTATGGAACGCTAGTCCGACAGGCTTATTGTAAGCAATTGTAGCACAAAATATTTTTCAAAGTATTTGAGCTTCGGAGGCTAGTTCCAATTGGACTTTAGAGAAGGTTTTCTTTTCAATCAAAGCGTTCGATCCGTCGATTTTCTGTTCATAGGGGGAATGTCTTTCCATTTTATTTTCATTTCCTGTTGTTCCTTCTAATAAAGATAGTGTATCTTGTAGATCTATCTTGTATCTTTAATTTGCAGTATTTACAATCGCAGTCAGTACCTGTACATGTATTAAGGACACGGGATTGTGCCTTAGGACTGGTGGTGAAATTTAACTTGCAGGCTTATACAAGTGTATACTGTGGTCCACACGTTACACTGTATGCTGGTCGACGTTCCGGGAGTAACGGGAGTCTTGACGCAGGCGGCGAGGCGTCATTAATTGTTATAACTTAAAATGGATATTGGGACTAACGTCGGCCTTTTGTTTTGCACTTAATCATGATTCAATCAAATTTGCAGGCTTATTAAAGTGTATACTGTGGCCCTCACGTTACGCTGTATGGTGATCGACGCAGACGGCGAGGCGTCATTAATTTATATAACTTAAAATGGATATTGGAACTAACGTAAGCCTTTTTTACATCAATTTTGCAGGCTTATAACAGTGTATACTGTGGTCCTCACGTTACGTTGTATGAGGCCCGACGTTCCGGGAGTAACGGTAGTCTAAACACTGATGGCGATGCATCATTTTACAGTGGGATTGACACGGAAACTAACGTAAGTCATACGATGATCGTGATGATGACGACGACGACGACGACGATGATGATGATGATGATCATGATCATGATGATGAAGCTGATGATGATGATGATGATGATGATGATGATGATGATGATGATAATAATGGTGATGATGATGATAAAACAACAACAACGATGATGATGATGATGATGATGATGATGAAGATGATTATGATGATGACTTCATTTTACGAGCATAACATATTTCGTAATTATGCTAGTCGTTTGAAATTGTCTTAGTTTATGAACAAACATTGAAAAAGTACTTATGTAATTTTGATTTATAATATTTACGCTTTTAATTCAGTTTAGTATTAAACGACCCAAAGTTTTGAAGAAACCTCGGCAAATTTATGACACAGTGGAGTCAGATGTAAGCACAAAACTTTTCTACCTAGACGTCCTTTTAAGCTAGCAACTACATGTACCAAAGATATGATCCGCTACATGGGAAAAACCAACAAATTGCATAGGCGAAAACAAAGGCGCAGATCAGCTTCGCAGTAACTGCGAAGCTGATCAGCGTCTATGTTTTCGCTACACGGATAGTAGAGTTCCTCTTCTACTTAAATCCGAAATTTCCAGCCTAGAACCATGTTCTGTGACTGTACAGCCCGGTTTGTGTCGGACCTGGTCGGAACGCAAATTGTTGGTTTTCTCAAGCACAGGCTCGTATGGTTTGGGTTCCATGTAACCGTCTAAATCATGAGTTATTCTACTAACCATGTTCGACGAGTGACCGATTCCATCCATACACGTGCCTCTCTTCAAGTAAAGGTCTCAAATTAGATTTGACGCATACCGAGGCTCTGCAGCAACAGGGGATTAAAATTACGCTCCTCAGCTCTTCTAATGTTTGCGAAAAACAAATTTGCTCATGGCATATTCTGCTTTCAAATTTCAGATGAAAGAGTACAGAGACAATAGTTTATAGCTGAATGACGAAGCTTACAGCTTTGCGTATAACATGACAGGGGCACTGCTTTGAGTACTCGTAAAATATAACTATTTGAGCAGATCCTTAAAGAAACTGACCATTTTTGTATAGTACTTTTAAAAAGCAAAAATGGTAAAACATTAGGAGTAAAGATAAACCTTCCCATTGCACGACTATTACAGTTCTGGCAAATGGAAAGAGCATGGCTAGCATTCCATTTTAGTCGACTTCAAGTAAACTGTTAAAAGAGGAGTGTTCGAGAATATTTAAAAGAAGGTCGCTAAAAGTGTAGACTTTTTCTTCTACAACTGAATGTAACAGAAGTTTATGTATACATGTGAAAATGTATGTGTTTTTCTAAATGTTCACTTTTACTGGAACTCGGAAAACAGAATAAAATCGTTACATTTGCTACTACCAACGCTTTTTGGACATTTACGAGTTTTGTGAATGAGTTTTAAGTGTAAATTACACTTATGCATTGACACATTTTTTGCCGTTTTTTTCTGTTTTTCAACATTTTGTCTAAACTGATAAAGAATAACCTTTTTCGGTCAATAGTGAGCCCCATGTTAACGTTTCGATAGACTTATTGTTAAAATTATGTTCTAATTTTTGCATGCCATACTTTTGGTCCGTACATGTATTTACATGTGCAATATTAATTGTCTGTGTTGACAATTCAATTGTTTTAAATATCATGATCATCTCTAAGACATATGAGCCTGTGCGTGAGAAAACCAACAATTTGCATGGGCGAAAACAAAGGCGCAGATCAGCTTCGCGGTAACCGCGAAGCTGATCAGCGCCTTTGTTTTCGCTACTCGGATAGTACAATTCCTCTTCTACTTAAATCCGAAATTTCAAGCTTCTGGCTCTTTTCTGTGCTTGTACAGGCCGGTTTGTGTCGGACCTGGTCAGAAACCCAAATTGTTGGTTTTGTCACGCACAGGCTCATATACGAAGAAGAAGAGGTGGAAGAATTTTACATTACGAAAACACGCCCATGTATGAATAAACAGATTTTTCTTAAGTTGTAAAAAATGAAAATTTTCAGTACATTTTTTTTTTTTTTAAATATTTTTCTTATTTTTGCTCAAAACATAGATTGCGGGTACACGTTCTAACGAGTACCCACAATCTATGTTATAGCAAAAATAAGAACCAGAGGACCAGTGGTCCTGTAAACGCTCATCTGAGATCTACTGTATATACCAATAAACATGTTTGAATACTATAGAAAATAGTCCCAGTATAGGGGCAGATGAAGCCCTAGGGCCTTTTTTTTTCTTCAGAATAATCAATATCCTGTCCATTTGCAAATTTCCTACACGATTTTCCCTTCAAATGACATTTTAACAGTTTCCCATTCAAAAACATAAGCAACCCATGTTGACCTTGCCTTAAAATATGTCAAGGTCATCACAGGGTCATGATTTAGATACACATTGTAGTACTTGAGTCATCAATGCTTCATGCCAAGTTTATTTAAAATCGGTAAACCAGTTGTGGGGAAGAAGATTTTTGAAGGGTTTTACCATATATGGGCATGGTGGCCATCTTGGTCACGTGACCTGGATTATTTATATATACATATAAAATATATACATATTCACCTTTCCTATAGTTGCTTCATATAAAATTTGGCTTTGATTGGCCAAGCGTTTTCAGAGAAGAAGATGTTTGAATATTATGGTAAAATACATGCTTGTTGCCCTTGAGTGGGCTCAGATGTGCCCCTCGTGTCCATTTCTTTTCAGAATCACTGATATTCAGTCCTACTGCCCATTTCCTGCAAGATTTTTCCTTTGAATGACAGCATAGGCAACCTATGAAGACCTTGCTGAAAAATAGGTCAAGGTCATCACATGGTCATGATTTTATATATACATTGTAGTATTGGAGTCTTTGATGCTTCAGCCATGCTTCTTGAAATCGGTCAACCAGTTCTGGAGAAGAAGATTTTTGAAAGGTTTCTGGGCGTGGCAGCCATCATGAAACCTGGATTATTTATATATACATTGTCTGCGTTTGTCCATATTCGTCGAACACTGGACTGTCTGCTATGACGCATCACTATCCTGTTCAGGATAAAAAATAATACGCTGACCTGCTTAATGACGTTTCAAAGTTAGCGGGTTAGGGTATTTCAGAACAGCTAAGGCATAATTTCCGTAGAAACTGAAAACAAGACGAGTCTAGCCTTACTTTGTGTCAAATGACAGAAAATCCAATGCCGAACATTAGCGGCATATAGTGGATGGTTAAATCATTCACCACTTCCGATCACGTTACTTTAAGTTACATGACCATCGCTGGGTATTTCCGAACGGGCCGGGTCATCCGGACGAATGAGTCGTCTAATTCCGAACAACTGTATATTCTTAAACAATAAACATGAAGATAGAATTATAATTGAGATGAAGCGATATTTTATGTTGTAACTTAACTATTTTAATGTAAAAGACAATAATCATGCCCAGAGATCCGTAACGCGGTAGTCTTAAGTGTGATGCTTTAAAGTATTTAGGAACCCATGATAACCCGGAAAATGCCGTAATCCAACCGTTCACTGAGTCTCTCCAAGAGATTGATTCATTTGACGATGAAACACGAAAGATCAAGTCCCTTTCCAGGTTCCGACTCGTAAATTGGAATCAAGAATTCGTTTATTTGTTGGGCCGATTTTGAGTAGTTCATTGGATAACAACTCTGGGCATTAAAAGTAGCGCTTAAGCCCAATGACAAGTGACCTTATGCACTCGCACAAGGCGGATGCGCGGTCGTTACTAACACATTTTAATTAAGATTTAAAATGTAACCACTATATGCAGCAGCAGCTGCCGACGCAAGGCAGTGGAACAGGAAGGAACTATACAAACATCATTTGCAAAGAAAAGTCTGTTGAAGCAAACGTTGAACTAAGACAAGGACTTCATAAAATCGTTCGGAAATTGCCGGCGTTCGGAAATCTTGCATTTTATATCAGTATATTTATAATGTTACTTATAGGCAATCACATAGTATATGGCAGAGGTGCACCATGCCGGGGATTTTTGTAGACATATATTTTCTGAAAGCCAGTACCCTAAGCTACTAAATGCCGCTTGTTAGCACTCTGACTGTTGGGGCTTTATCGTGCCAGAGCGTGTTACGTACGTTACCGATGTATGATTTTTAAAATCAAGCTGCTAAGGATATCGCCAAAATTTGGGGGCCATTTCTTTGACCCTGATATGCAAATTAAAGTGTCGGTCCCACTGCGCTTAAGATCGCTTTAGATCGCTACATACAATTCTCTAAATAATAATTTGGGGGTCATTTCTTTGGACCAGATATGCAAATTAAGAACGCAAAAACACACTGCAAAACATTTAAAATAATTTGCCTGCGCAGTCTTATCACAAAACTAATGATTGTACAATCTAGATCAGCTGGCTAACCTGCACTCCGATACACTTCGTGACATCGCTCCTCTCTCGTGATGGAGAGGTCTAACGGAATACCAATGGAAATATTCCGTCTATGTACAATCGTACGATTTCTTACGATTCAGTAGGACTGATGTTATGCCGTAATATGGCTGATACTGGGTATCGTCGGGAATTTGTCGTTCTCCGACGATTACTCTGTGTGTGGGGAATTCTCGTTCCTGGACGCCATGGGAGGACTTTCATGCAGAGATGGCACAGGCCCTTGGGCCGAGCCCTAAAATAACAAATAAGATTTAAGACTCCTTTCCAGTTTATTCTCCGACGGTCAAACCAAAAGTGACATATATACATGAGTAATAAAAATAAGATACAAATGAGTTTTAAAAACACATGGTACAATATTTCAGCTTAGCTAACATTATTGAATGTAACAACTTATTTTTGTTTTAAATCTAAACGCTTCTTGCATGAACTTTATTAATTAAACATTTCTTGAATACGAACATTTTTCATAAGAATAATTTAACCCTGATCTTCCCTACTTTCTATGACAAATGCAAACTGCTTACCTAAAATAACAAATAAGATTTAAGACTCCTTTCCAGTTTATTCTCCGACGGTCAAACCAAAAGTGACCAGAAATCGGCTGGAAGGGTCCGAGCGCGGAAATTACCAACAACAAGCTTCATTGTCGTATCAACCAATGAAAACCGTTCGCGCCACTTCGCAGGTTGTGTCTGAGACCCAGATGGGCGGAACAAACAAATACGTAACTGCGCATGTGCAAGTTAACCGCATTTCATTTTAATTGTTATTATTATTATTATTATTATTATTGTTATTGTTGTTGTTGTTTCCATAGCCGTATAACGTACACTTATATTATATGAATAACATTTAAGCCCCAAAGTATATTAATTCAAAAGAAGAACATTTCTATTACCTACATGCACGAGAAAATAACTAGCGTAATACAATGTACGCAATAATCACTTTTACATGTTCTGATAATACCGATGTTCCATACATGTGCATCGTCCGGGACGCAGAAATAACTTTTTAATATCTTAAAAACTTCACAAGTACCGAAACTTGCTTCCATAACAATATGGTATACATAATTTGTCAAACCATGAACGTACGGCTGATGAAACAATTTCTGTTTATAAAATCATCTTTTTTTTTTTTTTTTTTTTTTTTTTTTTTTTTTTTTTAAAGTTTGAAACATAATTATAGCAAGTTTGGTATCAAAATGATGTGCATTTAGAATAGATGTCAAAAATATTAAGTTTAAAAGCATAATTTGAAATTCCTTCTAAACATTTGCAACTTCTATTTTTATTTTTATTTATTTATTTATTTTTTTTTCATCTCTGCTTTCGCAATGTGACGCGGATTATCTACTACTTTATCATCACCAAACAAGCTCACGAAAGATTGAGTTGATTAAAACTTACGCAATAAAGCTCATAAAACTTTCTAAACGCCACCGATAGACTGACGGATTGAGATCAAACAATGAAAATTTTAATAACTTGTCCAAACTTGTCACAAGTAGAGTGATAAAAATCAAGTAGGAAATTTGGCTCTTTGTTCTCCTAAGAAGCCCAAAGTATAATTCTAATTCTTTTTCCATCTATCTGTTTTCTGAACCATTATTTATTCATCATGATTTTAGCACCTTACTTATGTTTTTTTTATTACCATAAATTCACTGCACAACACCACCTCCCCCTCCAAATTAACTTTATTCCTATAAAGTTGGATATTGACTGGTCAGGAACTATATACATATATGAATATATGTTGTAAATACAATGGAACCCCAGGCTAAGTTTTGACCAGAGCCGGAAAATGATTTTTTCTAGTTCATTTTGGAGTAATATTTCAGCATTTTGTCTCAATTACACAGAATATTATGTACTTTCTCTCATCAATGTACCTTCGGTGGAGCTGAATATTTTTTCTAGATTGAAAGGTATGAAACTAGATAATGGCTGATTTTATAACCATTTATAGTCAGAACACAAGGGGATTGAACTGTTCTCAAAAACGAAGAGATGTTTTTCATTATTTGAGGAAGAAAAAGTACAACATTATTTGTTTACAAGATGTACACTTAGAAAATAAGATGGAAAATTTTATAAAAAATGAATGGGGATATTCTATTTACCTAAGTGGATTGTCAAGTAACCAAAGAGGAGTAATGATTCTGATAAGTAATAACTTTGATCAGGAAGTAACAAAAGTTATTAAAGATCCAAACGGCAACTACATTATTTTGGAAATAACCATGCAAAATCAAAAATTCACGCTGGCAAATATTTATGGCCCAAACGAAGACAGACCTCAGTTTTATAATAACCTTAAACAAAAAATTGATGAATTTGACAATGATAATGTTATAATCTGCGGCGATTGGAATTTGGTTATAGACCCTAATAAAGATACAGAAAACTACAAATCAGTAAATAATCCAAATGCCAGGTCGGTTGTGCATAGTTTTTTAGATATGGATTATATGGATGCATGGAGGCTATTAAATGAAGACAAGAAAGGGTTTACTTGGAGAAGATTGCAACCAGAAAAAAGCAAGCACGTTTGGATTATTTTTTAATTAGTCACTTTGTTTTTTTCTTCCTGCATGCATGTGAAATAATCCCAGGGTATAGATCTGATCACTCAGGGGTACTTTTAAAACTACAAATCAATTTTGATACTGAAAAAGGTCGGGGATATTGGAAGTTTAATAACACTTTACTTAAGGATGTAGCATATGTTAAAAAGGTTAAACAGGTGATAAATGAAAATTTAGATAGATACCGTTTAAAAGATGTCAGTAGTGATAATACGAATAACAACAACAACAACAACAACAACAACAATAATAATAATAAGAATGATAATAATAATAATAATAATAATAACAATAAAGCAACAATAGATGGAAATAGTTTTAGCATAAACGATCAACTGTTATTGGAAACAATTTTACTTATGATTAGGGGAGAAACTATAAAATACAGTTCATATAAGAAAAAAAAGAATAATGAGCAAGAGCTAGAATTAGAGAAAAGTATAAAGCAAATAGAGGAGCGTGTGCAAAAAAATTTAAACTGTATATCTATGGAAGACATTTTGGTGTTAAATGATAAAAAAGAAAAATTACAGGAAATTAGAAAAGTTAAACTAGAAGGGGTAGTGTTAAGATCAAGATGTCGATATGAAGATTTAGGTGAAAAGCCAACAAAATATTTTTTAACATGTTAACGTTTCGATAGACTTATTGTTAAAATTATGTTCTAATTTTTGCATGCCATACTTTTGGTCCGTACATGTATTTACATGTGCAATATTAATTGTCTGTGTTGACAATTCAATTGTTTTAAATATCATGATCATCTCTAAGACATATGAGCCTGTGCGTGAGAAAACCAACAATTTGCATGGGCGAAAACAAAGGCGCAGATCAGCTTCGCGGTAACCGCGAAGCTGATCAGCGCCTTTGTTTTCGCTACTCGGATAGTACAATTCCTCTTCTACTTAAATCCGAAATTTCAAGCTTCTGGCTCTTTTCTGTGCTTGTACAGGCCGGTTTGTGTCGGACCTGGTCAGAAACCCAAATTGTTGGTTTTGTCACGCACAGGCTCATATACGAAGAAGAAGAGGTGGAAGAATTTTACATTACGAAAACACGCCCATGTATGAATAAACAGATTTTTCTTAAGTTGTAAAAAATGAAAATTTTCAGTACATTTTTTTTTTTAAATATTTTTCTTATTTTTGCTCAAAACATAGATTGCGGGTACACGTTCTAACGAGTACCCACAATCTTGTTTTAGCAAAAATAAGAACCAGAGGACCAATGGTCCTGTAAACGCTCATCTGAGATCTACTGTATATACCAATAAACATGCTTGAATATTATAGAAAATAGTCCCAGTATAGGGGCAGATGAAGCCCCAGGGCTATTGTTTTTCTTCAGAATAATCAATATCCTGTCCATTTGCAAATTTCCTACCCTTCAAATGACATTTTAACAGTTTCCCATTCAAATACATGGGCAACCCATGTTGACCTTGCCTTAAAATATGTCAAGGTCATCACAGGGTCATGATTTAGATACACATTGTAGTACTTGAGTCATCAATGCTTCATGCCAAGTTTATTAAAAATCGGTAAACCAGTTGTGAGGAATAAGATTTTTGAAGGGTTTTACCATATATGGGCATGATGGCCATCTTGGTCACGTGACCTGGATTATTCATATATACATATAAAATATATACATATTCCTCTTTCCTATAGATGCTTCATTTAAGGATTGAAATTCAAATTTTAGCTTTCACTGGATGATGAAAAACATTAGGCTGTTTTAATGTCTGTGAAGCCCGAAGGGCATCTCGGAGACATTAAAACAGCTAATGTTTTTCATCATCCAGTGAAAGCTAAAATCTGAATTTCAATACTTATATTTACATTTTATATTATCAATCAAGTATCAGATTTTTAATTGCGTATATCACCGTTCAGTTCCATGTTATTTGACATTAAATCCGACTTAACGTAATTTTGGAACAGCCAAAACGTCAAATTTTCGCGCCTAACGTCATGGCGATACGTGACCAACGTCACGACAACAAGAGTAAACAAACAACGTCACTGGATGCGTTTTTACGTCGATCCGCCCATAGGCGTGGCCTCTAGATCACGTGACTTAATGTTTTTCATTGGGAAATGAAGAACATCAAGAAAGATACTTTCATATAGGGCGATTGCAATAAAAATGTAAATATATAAATTTGGCTTTGATTGGTCAAGCGTTTTCAGAGAAGATGATGTTTGAATATTATGGTAAAATACATGCTTGTTGCCCTTGAGTGGGCGCGGATGTGCCCCTCGTGTCCATTTCTTTTCAGAATCACTGATATTCAATCCTACTGCCCATTTCCTACAAGATTTTTCCTTTGAATGACATTTTAACAGTTTTCCCCGTTCAAATGCATAGGCAACCTATGAAGACCTTGCTGAAAAATAGGTCAAGGTCATCACAGGGTCATGATTTTATATATACATTGTAGTACTGGAGTCTTTGATGCTTCAGCCATGCTTCTTGAAATCGGTCAACCAGTTCTGGAGAAGAAGATTTTTTGAAAGGTTTCTGGGCGTGGCAGCCATCATGAAACCTGGATTATTTATATATAGCGTAAAGGGACCAGTGATCGATCAAAAATAGCCATGTTTGATAAATTTGCGGATCAGACATGCACTGGAGAATGCATAAGTACATACCATATCCAAGCTTGAACCTTCGCCATGTTTTTCAAAACGTCAATTTATGACGTCATTACGTCACGTTCTCAGTGACGTCATTTTAACACACCAACCATCATGCAGCGTGAATCAGGGCAAGGTGGACCAGTGATCGATCACCTTCATTTTCTCTCCAAAACCGCGGCTTACTTGGAAGGTATGTACATTTTTAGAAAGAATAATTATTGTTTACCTCTAGCCACCAAACACAGTTTGAAAATCTTCAGTGAGCTAAAAGAAATAAAGCAGCGAAATAAGGTGGTCAAAAAGCATGGACGCCCATAGAAACAATGGAAAACTGTTGAAAAAATCGCGCATTAATCGCAGCGTTATCCAATACAATTTGGAATGAGGATCAGATTTGTTTAGTATACAGTACAGTTGAAAAACATCAGCCAGTCGGAACGAAAGCAGGTTGTTTCATCTTGAAGAATTTATTGAACAATCACCACTTTTAAGCAGTACAACTAAGACCCCCCTCTTCGTAAAGTGTCAGAAAATTCAAGATAGAAAATCTTTCTAAATTTAGATTAGTGTTTGTAAGGTGATATAATGCGCTTGAAGTTGAGACTAGCATAAGATTTACTTCAGGTATCCTTTGAGAATTAATAGCCGATAACCACTAGTTGATCGATCACTGGTCCCTGATCGATCACTGGTCGCCTTACGCTACATTGTCTGCATTTGTCCATATTCGTCGAACACAGGACTGTCTGCTATGACGCATCACTATCCTGTTCAGGATAAAAAGTAATACGCTGACCTGTTTAATAAACAAACAAAAAAAAAAAAAAAAAAAAAAAAAAAAAAAAAAAAAAAAAAACATGACGTTTCAAAGTTTGCGGGTTAGGGTATTTCAGAACAGATAAGGCATAATTTCCGTAGAAACTGAAAACAAGACGAGTCTAGCCTTACTTTGTGTCAAATGACAGAAAATCCAATGCCGAACATTAGCGGCATATTGTGGATGGTTAACTCATTCACCCCTTCCGATCACGTGACTTTAAGTTACATGACCATCGCCGGGTATTTCCGAACGGGCCGGGTCATCCGGACGAATGAGTCGTCTAATTCCGAACAACTGTATATTCTTAAACAATAAACATGAAGATAGAATTATAATTGAGATGAAGCGATATTTTATGTTGTAACTTAACTAGTTTAATGTAAAAGACAATAATCATGCCCAGAGATCCGTAACGCGGTAGTCTTAAGTGTGATGCTTTAAAGTATTGAGGAACCCATGATAAGGTACAAGTAGGCAAAGATCAGGAAAAGGCGCAATCAGAAAAAGATTCCCACTCCAAAAACCGAGGTGGGAAAAAACCAAATTAACAATCAGGTACTTATACCATGAAACATATCGTAAGCCGAATGAGCAGCTATTTTCCCAATAGGTGGCCACTCAGTTACCTTAACTTAACTAAAAATATGAAAACATACATAAGGCGCCAACAGCACAAAAAATTTTAAACACCAAGACATAAAACAAAAAGAACCACTACAGAAGTATCGACTTGGAACGATCAGTAACACAAAGTTACTGGCGGGCTTAAACCGGTTTTACAGGTACCTAACCTCACCCTCAGCTTCTGCAGTGGTTCACAACATTTAGTTAGTTCTTCGGTCCTCGTGGTGAATCTCTAACTAGTCAATGAATCATCAAGAACAAACAAATAAATCATGATAAACATCCTGATGAATCAAAAACCAGGACTCACAGATTGAGTAAGCTGCCCGACGATGGAGATCCCTGGGCGCCGAATAACCTACTAACTCCGGAGCAAAAGAAAAACACCAGTTAGACCCCGGTGGGCCAAGCAACAGACAAGAAGCTCCGGCCCCAACCAACTAAAATGAATAGCTTTAAGTCGGGGCCATCATAGAGTCTGACGCCCGACCCACCGGCGTGCAATTAAAGAAGGCAGCATAGTTATCAACCATGATTGGGTTAAAAACTAAGCATGCAGACTGTCGCATAACATTCAAGTTATAACCTATACGTCTGTAACGTGTTATGATTTTTCCGAACTGAAGAGAAAAATCATTTATTCCTTTAAGTTTCTTTAATTTGTAAACCAAGTCACCATAAAATTCAGGTTCCGAAAGGCCCTCACTTAAAAGTGTCTTTAACCCAACATTATATTTGGAAATCAATTCATAGTGTCTACGATAAAATTTAGAAAAGGTTTTTCGAAGTTTATGATACCGATAGCCCTGTTGGAGAAGTTTTGCCGTTAAACATTTATTTCGAGCGTTGAAGTCTGTAACATGATTGCAGACTCTAGCAAACCTAATAAGTTGCGAAATGTATACACCATAAGAAGCACGACGAGGAACGTCACCATCCAAAAAAGGAAAATTTACTATATCAAAATCAAAGTCATCGCGCTTATCATAAATTTTAGAAGAAACAAATCCATTTGCAACAGAAAGATGTAGATCTAAAAAGGGGGCTTCGGTATCTGAGATATTAGCTTTGTTCAACTGAAGTTCAGGTGGATAAATTTGATTGACCATACCTTCAAAATAAGGGTTGTCAATGTTCAAAAGGTCATCGAGGTACCTAGATGTGGACCCGGAAAATGCCGTAATCTAACCGTTCACCTACGAGTCTCTCCAAGAGATTGATATTTATTCATTTGACGATGAAACGCGAAAGATCAAGTCCCTTTCCAGGTTCCGACTCGAATTCATCAAAATATACACACACTTGGTGACAACGGCAAGAGTCGTTTGGAATTGGCCGGCTAATCAGTTTTGGGCAGTGTATTTCCGAACGGTTGGCGATAACAACAATTATAGGTCATAAGTGATGGTCGTAAATTGGAATCAAGAATTCGTTTATTTGTTGGGCCGATTTTGAGTAGTTCATTGGATAACAACTCTGGGCATCAAAACTAGCGTTTAAGCCCAATGACAAGTGGCCTTATGCACTCGCACAAGGCGGATGCGCGGTCGTTACTAACACATTTTAATTAAGATTTAAAATGTAACCACTATATGCAGCAGCAGCTGCCGACGCAAGGCAGTGGAACAGGAAGGAACTATACAAATATCATTTGCAAAGAAAAGTTTGTTGAAGCAAACGTTGAACTAAGACAAGGACTTCATAAAATCGTTCGGAAATTGCCGGCGTTCGGAAATCAATAGGATCAATACTTGCATTTTATATCAGTATATTTATAATGTTACTTATAGGCTATCACATAGTATATGGCAGAGGTGCACCATGCCGGGGATTTTTGTAGACATATATTTTCTGAAAGCCAGTACCCTAAGCTACTAAATGCCGCTTGTTAGCACTCTGACTGTTGGGGCTTTATCGTGCCAGAGCGTGTTACGTACGTTACCGATGTATGATTTTTAAAATCAAACTGCTAAGGATATCGCCAAAATTTGGGGACCATTTCTTTGACCCTGATATGCAAATTAAAGTGCCGGTCCCACTGCGCTTAAGATCGCTTTAGATCGCTACATACAATTCTCTAAATAATAATTTGGGGGTCATTTCTTTGGACCAGATATGCGAATTAAGAACGGAAAAACACACTGCAAAACATTTAACATAATTTGCCTGCGCAGTCTTATCACAAAACTAATGATTGTACAATCTAGATCAGCTGGCTAACCTGCACTCCGATACACTTCGTGACCTCGCTCCTCTCTCGTGATGGAGAGGTCTAACGGAATACCAATGGAAATATTCCGTCTATGTACAATCGTACGATTTCTTACGATTCAGTGGGACTGACACATAAGAAAGCAGGAACACGTTGGAAAATATTTTGTAAACTTTTACCTACGCAGTCTTGCCAATAAACTTATGATTAGACAAATTGCTTATGATTAATTGACTCCTCCGCCAGCAAGGTATAACCACGCCAACCCCTATTTCATTAGACAAACATTGTGTTTTTGCACCGATATTTACCTGTAAAAAGCACGGGTTGGTTTGTTTGTGTAATCCCCCTTGTTGTTAAACCGTCATTGACCGTTAGCTTATGCGCTGATTTTGAATGGCCAACTTCGTTTAATAATGAATTCTGATGATGGGTGGTTTGAAGTTGGACTCAATTGGGTGGGGGGTTTCTTTTTTGATTATTTATTTGAGTGGGAAGCAATGTTGCAGCCCACTTTCAAAGATATCGGATTGTACTATCGTAAAAGGTCTTTTTTTTATTTTTCATATAAATTTATTCAGTTTCCTATTTACAGTAAAAACCGGTGGGGTGTAAACAGCCCCACACGGCCGACACCTTTGAAAAAAATATACAATTTTTGCACCTTACAAAGACCTATTAAATATACACCGAGATAAAAAACAATTAAAGAAGGAAATGCTGAAGACCTAGATAGAATTTACTTGCTTACATTAATTAAAGGAAAGAAGAAATAGAAATGGATAGATAATAACCTGTATATTGAAACTGAGCCCTTAGGTGTATACTATGACGATACACCATTTAACAATAAGAAATTGAAATTGCATTTTTACAAACTTAGCCCTTAAAAGGTGTCGTAGTTGCGGGTTAGTAACGAGAAGACTTACTGCAAATATTATTATTTATATGAACAAATTAAAATAGTTAAGCTTACAAATTTAGAAACTGTTATAATGGGCGGGGGTTTCTGTCCTTCTGTGGCTACCTGGCCAAAGCCACGCGCGTCGTACAACCGTGTTGTCCGAGGCACGAGGCAATGGCGAGGACACCAAAACCGATGCAACATTTAATCAATTAAAAAGATGTCAAGTACATATACATATATACACAGGAAAAGTGAACGCTGTCACGTTTGCCACCCCACTAGGAGTGACAAAGGAGCCAGTGTTCACCTGAAGGGACAGCCTGTACGACGAACACAGAACTTGTAGATTGTAAAATAAGGTCAAAATGTGGACACTAATGAAATTATGCATACTTATAAAATGGATTGGTATACGGTGCTTATACATAGACATTTACAAGAATACACAATGACTGACAGTAACGGGTAAAGTACACCGTATATAGCCGGGATGGGACTAAGCAAATATAAAACCTTATCTCTTTTTTTTCAATTAGGACCAGGGTATAAAAACGCTCATGATGTAAGAGACCTGAAGGACATGAAACTGCACTCGCACATCCTGCTGACGAAGGCACACGATCCTTCCCCACCAGAGCGCGAGAGTGCGAAATAATAAAAAGGCGGGTCTTATTAACGAGAAAAAGAAAATTGCTACATTAGGAATGTTTGCAGGTAAGTCTGTCTCTACTACATGTTATGGTTAGTACTTACAGATACAATTTCAAATTTTACAAATATACATCTGCTGCTTTCAGACGGCCAGGCCAGTCTGAAATAGAAAACTATTTTAGAATATGTACAAGACAAGCAAGATCCGCACCAGGGATCACTCCACGTAAAGCCAGCAAGTCAAGTTCACGACCCGACTCACCGGCCTCACAAAGAGCAACCCCTGGTACGGGATGGCAATTTAACATGACAAAATGAATTTACAGTATGTGAACAGGAATAAAAGGGTTTTGAATTAATTAAGTTCTTTTAATGTAAAATTTGGAATCTAGTTGTCTATGAAACGTTATTTTTTCAGTAAATAAGTCTATTACACAGAATACACCGTCACCAATACACCAGTTATCGAGAAAAGTATAAAAATCCATTAAATGCTTATCAGCTAATATTCTCAATTTAATTCGAGCTAAAAATTGTGACAGCAAAGAAGACCAACATAGAGTTTTATTTTCATATTTAACTAAATTTCTGTTTAACCAGATAACATACCGCGATTCAGTTAACAAAATAAGACAAATTTCTGTAATACGTTTGGGCAGTTTAGGTAAAATGTGAAATCTAAAAACAAGTTCCGAAAAAGTTATCTGGTTGTTTGTAATTTGGCGAATTAAGGATAGAACTACTTTATTTAAGGGATTAACAAACTTACATTCCAGGAATAAATGGTTAATAGTTTCGACTTGAGTTTTACATAAAGGACATTGGTTTTCTTTCCTTATACGTTTACTGAATAAAAAATAATTAACGTAGATAACTTCATGAATGATTTTCCAATAAACATCGCGAGCATGGGAATCAATACAATTTAGGTACATGTTATGCCAGATCTTCTTAAAATTAAGTTGAGGGAAAGTAGAGATACATTTAGGTTGATTTTTATTTTCACTCAATAAGCGTTTATAAAAGTCACGTGTTTTGATACTTGAAAAAGAAATGTCAGGATATAAATCTAAAAGTTTTCTAAATGTAGATATGCAAACCTGATAGAAGGGTGGAATATTATCGCTGTGCGGAATTGAGTTACTAGCCAATGAAGGGTTAAAGCGTCTGAGTTGTATTCCAAGCCAATATTTTGCAAAATAAGTCCACTTAGCATCATAGTTATTAATCAATTTTTGTAAATGAGACAAATACAAAGCTTCACATTTGAGCTCAAAATTTGGAACATTAAGTCCCCCATCAGCAAAACTAAGATACAAAGTATTACGAGCAACAGGTTCATAGACAGAATTCCAAATAAATCTAAAGCTCACTCTTTTGATAAGTGTCAGATAATGTTTAGGAATCAAAGTTGCGGTTGAACAATATAAAATTTTCGATAAACCAAGGGAGTTCAAAACAGTAGATTTACCTTTGAGTGAAAGATTGCGAGTCTTCCAAAGATTTAATGTTTTGTCAAATTTGCGAAAAGTTTTATTCCAAATTTCATCATTATCTGTATTCCCTAAATAATACCCAAGTACTTTAAGAGATTTTACCCAACTGATACCAAAGGGATGATCTGACCGAGTTTTCCACTTACCAAGAAATAACCCTTTGGATTTGTCATAATTAACCTTGGACCCAGATACTCTGTTAAAAAGTTTCACCCAATGAAAATAATGTTTAATAGAAGTGTCTGTCGTCAATATAGCCAAACTATCATCCGCATAGGCAGAAATTTTCGCTTCTAAGTTTGATCCAGGCAGTTTCAGTCCTTTAATTTCATCTAAGTTTCTGATTTTATTTGCAAATGGTTCTAAACATATTACATATAAAAGCGGAGATAACGAACAACCTTGTCGAACACCACGTTTCAATTGAAGAGAAGGGTTCTGATATAAAGTTATTAACAATTACTGAAGATGAAATATCGGTATAAAGCAATTTAATCCATTTCAAGAAGTCATCATCAAATCCAAAAGCTTTCAAAGTGTCATATAAATAAGACCAAGATACACGATCAAAAGCCTTTTCTTGATCAAGGGATATAAAACAAGCCGATAAGTTTTTCTGTTCAATGTAATCTGATATATTACGGAGAAGATGCACGTTATCAAAAATAGTACGTCTGTGAGGCGACTAAGTAGGAAATGCGCTTAAATAGGGAAAAACCGTCCAGGTGAAGAGAGAAAATTGCGCTTATCTCGGAAATTCGTTCACTGCGCTTAAGTAGGAAACGTTAGCAAACTGAAGGCAATTCATTCCAATGTTTCATATGAGCCGCATCATGGGAAAACCGACATTTGTATATGCGATAATATCAGCATAGATCAGCTGAGCAGCTGACCAGTGCTTGTGTTACAATACAAAAATAGTAGTCTCCAATCCCGCTGTTTTTCTGACCCCAAAGTATCAAGAGTGCTCAGTAGATTTCTGTGGCTGTGCAACATAGTGTGTGCCTTACCTGACCTGATACCACGAAGGCATCTTTTAACGCTCGCGGCTTAAATTACTTGTTATAATGCAGAAAATGTGTTGCCCCCTTTCAATCATGTAATGGGTGATTGTTTGTATGTTTCAGTTACAGACAGAACCACATAATCTTGCTGATCTTCTATACCTGCTTTGTTAGTTTAAAGTTCGATCAAAACCTATACTCAGGCCTCTATCATATTTCGTCTCTTAATGGTCCCGCTCTTGGTTGCATATAGTATAAAATGCTGGCAATTGTTTCATCGAAGTTTTAGATTATACCAAAACTAGATACATATGTAAAAAATCACGCACACACACAAACATTTATCATATAGAATGTCTGTTCATCTACCAATGCAGTCTGTGCATAGTCGTCGACAAACCGCATGGTTTTAAACATAACGCTAAAGATGTGGTTTGATGACTAAGTTATGACCCCAGAAGCCGCAGTCATTTTCGTTTACTGATTAATATCCCACTCAACATTTTTGGCCGGAACCTAAGCTTCACTACCAAATGCATACACCCAACAGTTTATTACCATGAAATGCCTAAAGAAACACCTAGCATGGGGGTGCAACACGAGAATAAATATCATTTTCATCATCCGTCCTGTCCCGTGGTAACAAATGGTTCATATTATTTATTTTATAAAATCATGTGACTGAGTATTATTAAGAAATAAATACACTATGAAAACTTGCCCATGCAATATACAGAGAGATTTTTTAGCGGTAAAAATTGAAAGTTTTATCGGACTTTTTTTGGGGGTGCATGTTAACGAGTACCCGCAAACTATGTGTTGGAGTAAAAATAAGAAAAATAAGTATACTCCTGCATACCCCAGTTTTGCTATATAAAGGAACTTGGTATTTGGGGGTACGCTTTACACGGACGTTTTCATGATGAAAAGTAAAAAAAAAAAAAAAAAAAAAAAAAAAAAAAAAAAAAAAAAAGATCAGCTTGTGCAGCATCAAATGTGTTTGCTGCTAGAGTAGCGTGGTAACTGTGCAGGTTGCGCATTTCGCTCGTGAAAAGCAATCGTCGAAATTTCGAAAGCCATTGCAACAGCGAAAATTCCTTAAAAATTAACCCCGAATACAGGTTTTTGTTGGTTACACACAATTCACAGGCGATAAGCCAGTGGTAGCAGATAATCGGTTTTAATTACAATTTTAGCTGCACTGTTGAAACTGATAGTTTATTGATGTAAACAATCGGAAAAGAAGAACTGCTTATCATGTATAATGTCACATAAATCCCGCCACCATCCATTTTGACTTTCCCTTTCTATTCTCTGTCCAAAGATACAACATGGCGCATTTTTCCTTTCTTTTTTCTTCTGTTGTTTTGCGTTTATAGTTTATACAGTTCAAGTTTTGTGTGTGGGAGAAAGTAATGAAGGTGAAATACAAGTACTGGACCCTGTCCTACAGTTACCTCCCCTATATCACAAGTACTGGTCCCTGTCCTACAGTTACCTCCACTATATCACAAGTACTGGACCCTGTCCTACAGTTGCCACCCTATATCACAAGTACTAGTCCCTGTCCTACAGCTACCTCCCATATATCACATGTGCTGGTCTCTGCCCAACAGTTACCTCCACTATATCACAAGTAGTGTACCCTGTCCTACAGTTCCATCCCCTATATCACATCCTCTATATCACAAGTACTGAACCCTGCCCTACAGTTACATCCCCTATATCACATCCCCTATATCACAAGTACTGGACCCTATCCAACAGTTGCCTCCACTATATCACAAGAACTGGACCTTTCTTACAGTTACTTTCCCTATATCACAAGTACCTGTCCCTTGTGGACCGGTTCATCCCATATATCACAAATACTGGAACCTGTCATACAGTTACCTCCCCTATATCACAAGTACTGGCCCCAGTCCTACAGGTACATCCTCTATATCACAAGTACTGCTCCCTGTCCTATAGTTACCTCACCTATATCACAAGCACTGGATTCTGTCCTACAGTTTCCTCCCCCATATCACAAGTACTGGTCCTTGTCCTACCGGAAAATTCCCTATATCACAAGTACTGGGTATTGTACTACCGCTATTCATCGTAAATCACATGTACTGTAACCTGTCCTGTCGGTACATCCCCTATATCACAAGTACTGGACCTTGCCCTACCGGTACATCCCCTAAATCACAAGTACTGGACTCTGTCCCCCAGTAACCTCCCCTTTATCACAAATAGTGGTCCCTATCCTACCGGTACATCCCTTATATCACAAGTACTGAACCCTGTTTTACCGTTACATCCCCTGTATCACAAATACTGGACCCTGCCGTAAAGGTACATCCCCCATATCACAAGTACTGGACCCTGTCCTACCGTTACAACCCCTATGTCAAAAGACCAGGACCATGACTTACCAGTACATCTCCTATTTCACAAGTACTGGGTCATGCCCTACCGGTATAATCCCCATATCCAAGTAATGGACCCTGTCCTACAGTAGCATAACCTATATCACAAGTACTGGTCCCTGTCCTACCGGTATATCCACTATATCATAAGTACTGGACCCTGCCACTCCGTTACTTCCACTGTATCACAAGCACTGGACGATGTCCTACCGATACATCCCCCATATCAGAAGTACTGGACCCTGTCCTGCCGTTCCATCCCTATGTCACAAGTACTGGACCCTGACCTACCGGTACATCCCCTGTATCACAAGTACTGGACCCTGCCCTACCGATACATCCCCTAAATCACAAATGCTGGACTCTGTCCCACAGTAACCTACCCTATATCACAAGTACTGGTCCCTATCCTACCGCTACATCCCATATATCGCAAGTAATGGTCCCTGTCCTACAGCTACCTCCCATTTATCACAAGTACGTAGTAATTACCCGCTCGAGGTGCATGCTTTTGGCGGGCAGGTCAGGAAAATATCATACCCACCTGTCGCGAAGCGAGTAATTAACTTACCTTATGACCCGACTGGGTGACATTTTAGTTTGTGTAAGATCTACACAACGATAATGAACACCGGTGAAGTGACTTTTTCTCGCGGCGTAACTATTGCCCCAACACTGCACGTGCAAAACGAGGAAGCTTGTCAACTGTACCGCGTCGCTATTGTCAAAATAGATTATAAGGGAGTATTTTCCCTTGTACATAGAGAAAAAATTATTTTGTATACAGCTTTTTTTCTCATTTTTTTTTAAAATAAATAATAAGCATGAGCTTTATTGAAACTGTTAAGACGGGGTCGTCAATATAAATGATGTTTTCTTTTATATGCGAAAGCATACTACCATTTCGTAATGAATTTCAGATAAATATATATATCGTGTGTAAGATTGTATTGCGGGTATTTGTTTTTAAACATGATAAAGCCCTCGGCCCTAACTTTCCCAAATCCACATGGTCAGTTATGGGACTGAAGTACAAAATGACCAGCTGTATTTAAGGGATACAGTTGGTCGTTTCTCATGATGACAATTATAGCAGTGCAAAAATATGTGACATTGGTTTCTGATTCATTGTTCTTGCACTTTAACAAAAATAACCCACTAACAATAATGTGAGAACCAGAAACCAACTTCCAACGAGAGAATACTCTCAGCTCTATGTAACTACTCAGTCTGATCAGTGTCCTACGCAGTGGATAACTATTTACTTGATGGCTTTTGTCTTGGTTCTCAAAAAACAAGTTAAAAGATATTTATGAAAAGAATTTTCACCACCTGTCTGGTGGTAAGAAAAGTCACTTTCATACTGCAAAGAAGCACATTCGCCATGGGCAGATATCCTTATGGTGAACGTGGATAACTGCCCATAACAATGAATGTGCAATACAGTATGAAAAATAATTTCCCATGAGTTACATTGAGGTCAGAAGATAGTCATAATGATGACTTTCCTACCACTAAGCCCACTATATCCCGAGTACTGTACACTTACCTACCGGTACATCCCCTAAATCACAAGTACTGGTCCCTGTCTTACAGAAACCACCCCTATATAATAAGAACTGGACACTGTCCTACCGGTATATCCCCTATATCAAAAGTACTGGACCCTGTCCTACAGTTACCTCTCCTATATCACAATTACTGGTCATTTTCTTTTGCCACCTATTCTGGACTGATATCGTTCATATTGATTTGTATTTTTATCTTGTTTACAAGCACGTAGTATTTTTCATTCATAAAATAGTAATCATTTTTTTCTCACGGTTGGTTGTCTTATTTTGGAAAATAATGTGTATAAAAAGTCAATAAATAGGTCGATAAAAACGAAGAAAACAAACAATGTTTGTATAAATGAATTTCTATCAACTTAGACCTACGTCAGGGAATTTGATTAAATTAATGTTTTTGACCAATAGAAACATGCGTTCCATTCATATAATTATATAACGACGTGGTAAATCTGTGACGTCGGTCTACGGGGAATGAAATCCATCTTTACTTGTAATTTTATTTTACTGATCGTTCCAATGCGATACTTCTGTAGTGGTTCTAATTGTTAAAATACGGGTTTGGCGTTGAATCTTTGCGCTGTTTGCGCTTTATGTACGTTTTCACATTTTAGTTAAGTTTGGATAACTTAGTGGCCGTCTATTGGGAAATAGTTGCTCACTCTGCGTACGATGTTTTCTGAGTATAAGTACCTGATTGTAATCTAGTTATTCCCATCTCGGATTTTGTAGTGGGAATTTTTTTCTGATTGCGCCATTTCCTGATCATTCTAGCCTACTTTTACCTTAGTATAAAAATTAAATCGATGGGGGTAGACTTATGAAGACTGATGAGATGGAGATGATTTTTTTTTTCTACATCGTCTTTGAATTACGTACCTCTCCTATATCACAATTACTGGTCTTTGTCCTTGCGGTACATACCCTATATCACAAGAACTGGACCCTGTCCTACAGTTACCTCTCCTATATCACAAGTACTGCACGCAGCTTAGCGACGTTACATCCTTTATTACATAGACAGTGCGTTAATTATAAAGAAGGAGCCTCTGACCATGTTCGTAAAGCCCCTATTGCACTGGAATGCGACAACTGGAGACTAGTTCGAGACTATTTCGCAACAAAGATCAACGATATTAACAAAACTTTCACATCGCAGTCTCCTTGAATGGACTTTATGAGAAAAATTCGCGATTTTCGGTCTAATTTTGAAAACATATCTCGGGATTGTCGCGCGATAGTCGCGCGACTGTCGTATGACAGTCGCGAGACATTCGTGAGATTGTCTCACGACGTTCCCACGAATGTAGCTTTAGTTTCATTTTAATTCGTATGACAGTCGCGAGACATTCGTGAGATTGTCTCACGACGTTCCCACGAATGTAGCTTTAGTTTCATTTTAATTCGTATGACAGTCGCGAGACATTCGTGAGATTGTCTCACGACGTTCCCACGAATGTAGCTTTAGTTTCATTTTAATTCGTACGACAGTCGCGAGACATTCGTGAGAGTGTAAGAATGTCGCTTAGTTTTATTTTCTCGCCAGACAGTCGCGAGGACTGTCGCGACTATCGTACGGCATTCGTACGACAATCGCACGAAAGCCGCGAAATTTTCGCATTGTAAATTCGCCAAAATTTCGCGGCGACATGTTCGCGACACATGCATGAACGTCGTACGACTGTCGCACGACAGTCACGCGACAGTCTTGCGACATGTTTTGTCGAAAACAATCGCATAAAGTTTTTAAACATGTTTAAAACCTTCGCGACCAGTTCGCGACTAGTTCGCAACACATGAAAATTCTCACGACACTCGTGCGACTCATTTTGCAAAACAGTCGCGAGATAGTTGCATGCCAGTGCTTAAGCTGTACACTCAGGGTTTATCTATATATCTATTGATACTGCGTCAACCTCATTACTGAGTATTATGCGCAGGTTTGTGTTGGATAGGGTCGAAAAATCTTTAGGACAGGTTTTCTGACGGCACGGCGTAATAATATCCTATATTAATGCAATTAACAAGTTGCAATTATGAGTCTGACTAGCATTAACTTTTCCAAGTTGGTTAGTCGTTTTCCCACTTACTAGTCGCATTTCCCACTTAGTCGCATTTCCCACTTAAGCGCCTGACGGACGTTTTCCTAGATAGTCGTAACTTTTTCCTACTTAAGCGCATTTCCGACTTAGCCGCCTAACATACGTCCTTTGACTGCACAAGTTTGATCCAAATGTATTATATTCGGCAAAACGTTACCAAGACGTTGTGAGATAACTTTCGAAATAATTTTATAATCAATGTTGAGAAGTGATATTGGCCTATAACATTTCATCTCATCTGATCGAGTTTCGTCCTTGCAAATGAGTGTGATATAAGAAAGTTTCTGACTATCAGACAATTCACCTTTATCAAAAGCCAAGTTAATAATGTTACACAAAGCATCACCAAGTATATGAAAGAATTTCAAATAAAACGAACACGAAAGTCCATCACTACCGGGAGATTTATGAGGTTTCATATCTTTAAGTGCATTTAAAATTTCATCTTTTGTTATTTTCTTTTTCAGGTATTCATTGTCGGAAGAATCAACTTGAGGAAGATCAGAAAGAAAGAGAGAATTTAAAGACGAGTCAACAGGTTCTTCAGAGTACAAGTTTTCATAAAAGGATTTAAAACAGGTAAGTATATCAGCAGGTGATGTATATGATTGATTATTATGGGTGATGTTTCTCACAGTTTTAGATTTAGCTGAATGAGCTTCCTTTTGAAAAAAATAACTAGTTGGATTTTCATTGTTTTCAATATCATTTGCCTTACTACGAATAATTGAACCTTTCCAAAGAGATTTCTCAATGTCTTTTACACGAGCCTTGATTTCATCCAAAAGTTTCAAGTCCCTGTCATTTTTCAGATCCAGTGAGCTGTATTGTTTTCTGAGAGCTTTCAATTCACCAAAAATGTGTTTATTCTTAGATTTTGAATAATCAATGCAAAACGTTTTAAAATTCTCTTTCATACAGTCCCACCAAGGCAAAGAAATCGAATCAGTGCAAGATGTAAATTTCCAAAGAAGTTCGAAAGCAGATACAAAGTCTGAATCATCAAGTAACGAATCGTTAAACTTCCAATACGAATTGCCAAAAGATGCACCAGCTTCAATATTACCTCCTAGATTCATCAAAATGTAATCATGATCAGAACAAGAGCAAGGTATTGTATCAAAATTAATCAAGTTTTCTTTCAAAATCGATGACGCATAAAATCTATCAAGTCTAGTGCCAATAATTTCAAAATCATGAACATTTTTTCTCATCCAAGTTACAGCACGTTTACGGGGATGTAAATGCCGAAAACAATCAATCAAACTAAATTTGTTCATCACAGATTTAAATGCTTTAGAGCCAACAGTTCCCTTTTGCAAATTTCCGCCAAGCTTATCTAAGTTTGGGTCAAAAATGAAATTAAAGTCACCACCAAGTATCAAGTTCTTCGCTCCACATAAATGTTGCGACAAGTTTTGAATAAATTCCGTTCGATCATTTAAATTTGTCGGAAGGTAAGCGTTTACAATTCTAAAATTTGGAAAGCCAGCAACAGAGAAATCCAATCTTATTAACCGTCCAAATATGTCAGTATGGAATTTATCTATGCCAATGTTCTCATTAAAAAGAAGAATAGCAACACCACATGAATGAGCTTTGCCAAAGTTCCAAATGCATCTATTATTTAAGTTAAAATCTTGTTCAATAGATTTCGCCAATGAAATATTATCAATAAAAGTTTCTTGCAAAAGCATTATATCAATATGATTCTTAGTTGCAAAGTCCTTTACCAAATCTTGAGTAACCTTGGATCTAAACCCATTTACATTCAAAGATGCTACCTTAAGATTCATTATGATGTGTTTGTGTTTGAAAACCAAGGCCGAAAAATCTATTACGCGAAACTGAAGTAAATACAATCTCAAAACAACTATATTTAAGAAAAGTCGAAACTTGTTGGAATTCCAAGTTTTCAAAGAAATAATGTACTAAAGTAAGTATACATTTGACCGAAAACCTCATGAATAAAAGTAAACAGCTTGAATAGGTAAATTTCAAAGTCACGACAAAACTTAATTGCATAAAAGTCAAAACTTGTTGTTGAAATCCTAAGTTTCCAAAAATACACACTAAGACCGAACAGTTATAATTCAACCAAGTATATACATGCAAGAGGTCAAAATCAAGTACACTATTGCAAAGTTGCAAATTTTACAATATCATTTTATACTGTAGACTGGCCCCAGTCGTTATTGTTTTTTGTTTTGTTTTTTTGTTATAAATTTTATTTAAATAAGAAATCTTTCAGTTCCTCTGTGCCTCTTTAATCCAAACTCACCTGTTACTCATGGCTCAACAATAACTTTGCAATCAGGAAACTTAAGCAAGCAGAGAAATTATAGGCGTTCTAGATTTGTGTCCCTTCATACAAAGAAGAAAAAAATGGATAAAAGGAAAAGATAGGGTCTGGGGCCAGACTATTTATACTGAAGTGTAAACTCAATCGAAATAAACCGAGGTATTTTATCGAAGCAAATAAACCATGAAAGTGTCAAATCAGCTAGTAGGTAGATATTGATTAGCCAATAAGTTACAGTGTAGTATATAATGGAACTGCTGTCTATATCAAGTTGAGTGTAAAACAAGTTTATAATGACAGGTATAACCAATAATTCAAATACACGACCTAGGTAAAATTGAACACATGTGAACAAAATTTTATACTCACATGGGCTCGTAAGATGAAATACTTTACTTGTCAAAAAATCACGTGCAAATGTAAAATAATATGAGTTTATACAGATGAGACGATATTTACAGCATGACAGAGTATTACAACAAGAAATATTATACAACATAAATAGCCAGGCAATACAAACTAAACATACTGCCTTAGAGTCCATGCCGTGAATCAGTCTCATTGTCCGTATACCAGTCCTGGTCCGTTTATCCATCAAGTTCGGGGTTTGTCCATTAATCCTGTCGGCATTATCCGAGTTCGTGTCAGGTTCGTCGGGGTGTATTGTCCAGTCGTTCATTAAGAGGGAGATAAGTCGCCAAGCATCTCATGGAACCTATCGGACAGCGGAAGATGAAGGGGGGGCGTATGTGGCGACCCAACCTTCTGCCTCGCTGTACGATTAGGTTGAATGAATGAACTGTCAAGGTCGTCATCGTCGTCGTCCTTTTTCCGTTTAGTACTAGCTAAATCCCCAGCCTCCATCGGCACCTCCTTCACCGTCGCGGTCTCGCCGTCGTCCAAGCCGTCGGCCCCCAAATCCTGGGGAGAGGGAGCATTTTCCTCACCAACGGGCTCGGAAGTTGCTCCCGCCGGCGGCTCAGTCGACTGCGGATCAGTCGGCGGAACAGGGGCGTCTGGTCTGGTCTCCACATGTGCTGTACTATAAGATTTTTTCGCCGTCGGACAATCTCTCCTGACATGACCTACAGTATGGCATTTGAGACACAAAGGCGGTCTACCTTGCATGTAGACTAGCATTGCATGCCCACTTTCCAATTTAATGAGATGGGGGATTTGTTGTTTGTGAATCTCGTCGGTCTTGAGAAGGACTTCCCGGACGCCATTGTACGCACAAACATTAGCGTAAGCGCTCTTACATTTTTCAACTTTCATGACTTCACCATAATCATTGAAAACAGCCTCAAGTAGCATATTGTCATAAAACAACGGCAGCCAGTGAATTTTTAGCTTTACACATTGCTCAGTCATGCACACAACACTGAACTGTTTTTTCCCTTCGCCAATGACCTGTTTGTCGATGAGCAACTTTTTAGCTTCACTATTGCTTAACAGCAGGGAGTAAGTAAAGTCATTCGGACTTACTTTATACATGCCACCAATATCGTCTGGCTTGATCCCGGCTTTATCAATGGCTCTAAACACATCGTCATAGCTTGTCTGACCATACTGTGTTGGCGATATCTTGACTGTGAGGCGAAGCTGCCCTTCGTCTATGAAGTTGGTCTCTTGGCCCTTGAAAGTAACACTACTGGACACCATGATGGCTGAAAAAGACTAACAAAATATGTTAGAAAATTCTTACAAATGTAAGAAAAATCTGTACTGCTTGTATCGTAACCAGGTCCGACACAAACCGGCTGTACAGTACTGTTGAAAAGTGTAATTCAGTTTAAATATAAAACTTATATAATTTCATATAAGTGGTAATAAAAATGAATTAAAGTATCTGTTTTTCTATTATATGCATAAACGTTTAAATGTATATATATGAGTATAACCAACAATAACAAAATCTTATAAAAACATTTGAAGAAATCATCTAATAGATTTTGAAATCTAAGATATTTGCTGGCTCGAAAAACGGAAACTTGTCAAGGGAAACTACTTATTACTAAAACTTCTTTAATTTATGGAACGCCAGTCCGACAGGCTTATTGTAAGCAATTGTAGCACAAAATATTTTTCAAAGTATTTGAGCTTCGGAGACTAGTTCCAAATAGACTTTAGAGAAGGTTTTCTTTTAAATCAAAGCGTTCGATCCGTCGATTTTCTGTTCATAGGGGGAATGTCTTTCCATTTTATTTTCATTTCCTGTTGTTCATTCTAATAAAGATAGTGTATCTTGTACATGCGCGGATCCAGAGGGGGGGACCGGGGATCCGGACCCCCCCTGGAATTTGAAAATTTTACCTAAAAAAGGTAATTTCGGGATTTTTGGGGGGTTGGACCCCCCTCGTCTGTGACCAAAAATTACCATTTTCGTTGGACCCCCTCTCATGAAAATTTCTGGATCCGCGCATGTTGTAGATCTATCTTGCATCTTTAATTTGCAGTATTTACAATCGCAGTCAGTACATTTGCATGTATTAAGGACACGGGATTGTGCCTTAGGACTGGTGGTGAAATTTAACTTGCAGGCTTATACAAGTGTATATTGTGGTCCACACGTCACGCTGTATGAGGGTCAACGTTCCGGGAGTAACGGGAGTCTTGATGGATATTGGGACTAACGTACGTCGGTCTTTTGTTTTGCACTGAATCATGATTCAATCAATTTTGCAGGCTTATTACAGTGTATACTGTGTCCCTCACGTTACGCTGCATTATGATCGACGCAGACGGCGAGACGTCATTAATTTTTATAACTTAAAATGGATATTGGAACTACCCAGCAGGCACCTGACGTCAAAATGACGTCATGTGCCCCAGCGGGCACCTGACGTCAGAATGACGTCTTTCTGACGTCATGTGCCTGCTGGGGTCGGCCTTTTTTTATTAAATCAATTTTTCAGGCTTATAACAGGTGTATACTGTGGCCCTCACGTTATGTTGTATGAGGCCCGACGTTCCGGGAGTAACGGTAGTCTAGGCACTGACGGAGAGGCGTCATTTTACAGTGGAATTGACACGGAAACTAACGTAAGTCATTCGCTGGTGATCATGACGACGACGACGACGACGACGACCACGATGATGATGATGATGATGATGATGATGGTGATGAAGAAGAAGAAGAAGATGACGATGATGATGATAATAATAATAATAATAATAATAATTATAATAATAATTATAATAATAATAATTATTATTATTATTATTATTATTATTATTATTATCATTATTATTATTATTATTATAACAAAGATGATGATGATGGTGATGATGATGATGATGATGATGATGATGATGATGATGATGATTGATGATGACTTCATTTTACGGGCATAACATATTGCGTAATTATGCAAGCCTTTTGAAATTGTCTTAGTTTATGAACAAGCTTTGAAAAAGTACTGATGTTATTTTGATTTATAATATTTACCTTTTTATTTCAGTTTAGTATTAAAAGACCCAAAGTTTTGAAGAATCCTCTGCAAATTTATGACACAGTTGAGTCAAATGTAAGTTCAAGTCTTTTCTACCTAGACGCCCTGATTGGCAATATAGCGCTCATTCTAGCAACTGCCAAAGATATGATCCGCCACATGGGAAAACCAACAATTTGCATAGGCGAAAACAAAGGCGCAGATCAGCTTCGCAGTAACTTTACGAAGCTGATCAGCGACTATGTTTTCGCTACACGGATAGTAGAGTTTCTCTTCTACTTAAATCCGAAATTTCAAGCTTTTAGCTCTTTTCTGTGACTGTACAGGTCGGTTTGTGTCGGGACTGACCGGAAACCATATTGTTGGTTTTCTCACGAGACGGCTCATATAAAATGAGCAAGAGCAGCAGACAGTACATGTTCAAAGTTTGCTCATTACTCAAACTTACAAGTCGGTAGTACAATACAGTCGCAAAACGCATTAGTTTAATTATTTTAATTAAAATTAGAGCCACTGCATGGGAAAACCAACAATCTGCCTATGCGAAAACAAAGGCGCGGATCATCTTCGCAGTACATGTAACTGCGAAGCTGATCAGCGTCTTTGTTTTCGCTACACGGATAATACAATTCCTCTTCTTCCAAAATCCGAAATTTTGCAGCCTAGAACCATGTTCTGTGACTGTACAGCAGCTGTTTGTGTCGGTCCTGGTCGGAACGTAAATTGTTGGTTTTCAAGCTCAAGCACAGGGTCATATGGTTTGGGTTCCAAGTAACCGTCTATATCATTAGTTGTTCTACTCACCATGTTCGACGAGTGACGATGCCATCAATACACGTGCCTCTCTTCAAGTAAAGGTCTCAAATTAGATTTGACACATACCGAGGCTCTGCAGCAACAGGGGATTAAAATTGCGCTCCTCAGCTCTTCTAATTTTTGCAAAAACTAGATTTGCTCATGGCATATTCTGCTTTCAAATTTCAGATGAAAGAGTACAGAGACAATAGTTTATAGCTGATTCTAACACACCTCGCCTATATAGCCAATGGTAAAAAACCGTGTTATATTGTGCAACAATTTCACTGGGCGAATAAGCGTGACGTTACTTTGCGGCATTTTTGACGTCAGCTATCCCACAAAGCAGCGTTAGACGGTGAAACGTCGTTTTAGCGCACAACAAACGTAATAAGTGTGTGTAAATACCAGCATTACAGTCAAATATTTGGCGGGATATCTGCAATGCAATGGCGGAAAGCTGAACGATATCGACGGTTTCAGCAACATTTATTCCGTTTATTGTGTGTTAGAATCGAAATAGATCAGCTCAAGTGCGTGAATTGTTGTGTAATAATTCACTGTTTGTCGGTCAGTTGTAAGAAGATAAATCACTCGCGCTACGCGCTCGTGATTTGATCTTCTTTACAACTGACCTCCAAACAGTGAATTATTACTCAACAATTCACTGCTAGAGCTGATCTATTTCTTAAATGACGAAGCTTACAGCTTGCGAATAACAGGACATGGTCACTGCTTTAAGTACTCGTAAAATATAACTATTTGAGCAGATCTGCAAAGAGACTGGCCATTTTCGCATAGTACATGTGTGTTCCCCTTAAAGCAAAGATGGTAAAACAATGAGTAAAGATAAACCTCCCCATTGCACAACTATTACAGTTATGGCAAATTGGAAGAGCATGGCTAATATTCCGTTAAAGAGGAGTGTTCGAGAATATTTAAACGCCACCAAAAGGTCGCTAAAAGTGTAGACTTTAAGTCTATGTATACATGTGAAAATGTATGTGTTTTTCTAAATGTTCACTTTTACTGGAACTTGGAAAACAGAATAAAAATCGTTACATTTGCTACTACCAACGCTTTTCGGACATTTACGAGTTTTGTGAATGAGTTTTAAGTGTAAATTACACTTATGCATTGACACACTTTTTGCCGTTTTTTCTGTTTTTCAACATTTTGTCTAAACTGATAAAGAATAACCTTTTTCGGTCAATAGTGAGCCCCATGTTAGTGTTTCGATAGACTTATTGTTAAAATTATGTTCTAATTTTTGCATGCCATACTTTTGGTCCGTACATGTATTTACATGTGCAATATTAATTGTATGTGTTGACAAGTCAACTGTTTTAAATATCATGATCATCTCTAAGACATATGAGCCTGTGCGTGAGAAAACCAACAATTTGCATGGGCGAAAACAAAGGCGCTGATCAGCTTCGCGGTTACCGCGAAGCTGATCAGCGCCTTTGTTTTCGCTACTCGGATAGAACAATTCCTCTTCTACTTAAACCCGAAATTTCAAGCTTCTGGCTCTTTTCTGTGCTTGTACAGGCCGGTTTGTGTCGGACCTGGTCAGAAACCCAAATTGTTGGTTTTGTCACGCACAGGCTCATATACGAAGAAGAAGAGGTGGAAGAATTTTACATTACGAAAACACGCCCATGTATGAATATACAGATTTTTCTTAAGTTGTAGAAAATGAAAATTTTCAGTACATTTTTTTAAAAATATTTTTCTTATTTTTGCTCAAAACATAGATTGCGGGTACACGTTCTAACGAGTACCCACAATCTATGTTTTAGCAAAAATAAGAACCAGAGGACCAATGGTCCTGTAAACGCTCATCTGAGATCTACTGTATATACCAATAAACATGTTTGGATATTATAGAAAATAGTCCCAGTATAGGGGCAGATGAAGCCCTAGGGCCATTGTTTTTCTTTAGAATAATCAATATCCTGTCCATTTGCAAATTTCTTACACGTTTTTCCCTTCAAATGACATTTTAACAGTTTTCCATTCAAATACATAGGCAACCCATGTTGACCTTGCCTTAAATTCTAACACACCTCGCCTATATAGCCAATGGTAAAAAAAGTGTTATATTGTGCAACAATTTCACTGGGCGAATAAGCGTGACATTACTTTGCGGCATTTGTGACGTCAGCTATCCCACAAAGCAGCGTTAGACGGTGAAACGTCGTTTTAGCGCACAACTAACGTAATATGTGTGTAAATACCAGCATTACAGTCAAATATTTTGGCGGGATATCTGCAATGCAATGGCGGAAAGCTGAACGATATCGACGGTTTCAGCAACATTTGTTCCGTTTATTGTGTGTTAGAATCGAAATAGATCAGCTCAAGTGCGTGAATTGTTGAGTAATAATTCACTGTTTGTCGGTCAGTTGTAAGAAGATAAATCACACGCGCTACGCGCTCGTGATTTGATCTTCTTTACAACTGGCCTCCAAACAGTGAATTATTACTCAACAATTCACTGCTAGAGCTGATCTATTTCTTAAATATGTCAAGGTCATCACAGGGTCATGATTTAGATACACATTGTAGTACTTGAGTCATCAATGCTTCATGCCAAGTTTATTTAAAATCGGTAAACCAGTTGTGGGGAAGAAGATTTTTGAAGAGTTTTACCATATATGGGCATGGTGGCCATCTTGGTCACGTGACCCGGATTATTTATATATACATGTGAAATACATATTCCCCTTTCCTATAGATGCTTCATATAAAATTTGGCTTTGATTGGCCAAGCGTTTTCAGATAAGAAGATGTTTGAATATTATGGTAAAATATATGCTTGTTGCCCTTGAGTGGGCGCAGATGTGCCCCTCGTGTCCATTCAGTCTTTTCAGAATCACTGATATTCAGTCCTACTGCCCATTTCCTGCAAGATTTTTCCTTTGAATGACATTTTAACAGTTTTCCCCATTCAAATGCATAGGCAACCCATGAAGACCTTGCTGAAAAATAGGTCAAGGTCATCACAGGGTCATGATTTTATATATACATTGTAGAACTGGAGTATTTGATGCTTCAGCCATGCTTCTTGAAATCGGTCAACCAGTTCTGGAGAAGAAGATTTTTTGAAAGGTTTCTGGGCGTGGCAGCCATCATGAAACCTGGATTATTTATATACACATTGTCTGCGTTTGTCCATATTCGTCGAACACAGGACTGTCTGCTATGACGCATCACTATCCTGTTCAGGATAAAAAGTAATACGCTGACCTCAAAACAGCTAAGGCATAATTTCCGTAGAAACTGAAAACAAGACGAGTCTAGCCTTACTTTGTGTCAAATGACAGAAAATACAATGCCGAACATTATCGGCACATCGCGGATGGTTAAATCATTCACCCCTTCCGATTACGTGACATTAAGTTACATGACCATCGCCGGGTATTTCCGAACGGGCCGGGTCATCCGGACGAATGAGTCGTCTAATTCCGAACAACTGTATATTCTTAAACAATAAACATGAAGATAGAATTATAATTGAGATGAAGCGATATTTTATGTTGTAACTTAACTATTTTAATGTAAAAGACAATAATCATGCCCTGAGATCCGTAACGCGGTAGTCTTAAGTGTGATGCTTTAAAGTATTTAGGAACCCATGATAACCCGGAAAATGCCGTAATCTAACCGTTCACTGAGTCTCTCCAAGAGATTGATATTAATTCATTTGACGATGAAACGCGAAAGATCAAGTCCCTTTCCAGGTTCCGACTCGAATTCATCAAAATATTCACACACTTGGTGACAACGGCAAGAGTCGTTCGGAATTGGCCGGCTAATCAGTTTTGGGCAGTGTATTTCCAAACGGTTGACGATAACAACAATTATAGGTCATAAGTGATGGTCGTAAATTGGAATCAAGAATTCGTTTATTTGTTGGGCCGATTTTGAGTAGTTCATTGGATAACAACTCTGTGCATCAAAACTAGCGCTTAACAATGACAAGTGGCCTTATGTACTCGCACAAGGCGAATGCGCGGTCGTTACTAACACATTTTAATTAAGATTTAAAATGTAACCACTCCATGCAGCAGCAGCCGATGTAAGGCAGTGGAACAGGAAGGAACTATACAAATATCATTTGCAAAGAAAAGTCTGTTGAAGCAAACGTTGAACTAAGACAAGGACTTCATAAAATCGTTCGGAAATCGCCGGCGTTCGGAAATCAAAAGGATCAATACTTGCATTTTATATCAGTATATTTATAATGTTACTTATAGGCTATCACATAGTATATGGCAGAGGTGCACCATGCCGGGGATTTTTGTAGACATATATTTTATGAAAGCCAGTACCCTAAGCTACTAAATGCCGCTTGTTAGCACTCTGACTGTTGGGGCTTTATCGTGCCAGAGCGTGTTACGTACGTTACCGTTGTATGATTTTTAAAATCAAGCTGCTAAGGATATCGCCAAAATTTGGGGGCCATTTCTTTGACCCCGATATGGAAATTAAAGTGCCGGTCCCACTGCGCTTAAGATCGCTTTAGATCGCTACATACAATTCTCTAAATAATAATTTGGGGGTCATTTCTTTGGACCAGATATGCAAATTAAGAACGCAAAAACACACTGCAAAACATTTAACATAATTTGCCTGCGCAGTCTTATCACAAAACTAATGATTGTACAATCTAGATCAGCTGGCTAACCTGCACTCCGATACACTTCGTGACCTCGCTCCTCTCTCGTGATGGAGAGGTCTAACGGAATACCAATGGAAATATTCCGTCTATGTACAATCGTACGATTTCTTACGATTCAAGAGGACTGACACTTAAGAAAGCAGAAACACGTTGGAAAATATTTTGCAAACTTTTACCTACGCAGTCTTGCCAATAAACTTATGATTAGACAAATTGCTTATGATTAATTGACTCCTCCGCCAGCAAGGTATAACCACGCCAACCCCTATTTCATTAGACAAACATTGTGTTTTTGAACCGATATTTACCTGTAAAAAGCACGGGCTGGTTTGTTTGTGTAACCCCCTTTTTGTTTAACCGTCACTGACCGTTAGCAAATGCACTGGCCAATTTAATAATGAATACTGATGATGGGTGGTTTGAAGTTGGACTCAATTGGGTGGGGGGTTTCTTTTTTAATTATTTAATTTGAGTGGGAAGCTATGTTGCATCCCACTTTTCAAAGATATCGGATTGTACTATCGTAAAAGGTCTATTCGACCAGGTCCGACACAAACCGGCTGTACAGTACTGTTGACAAGTGTAGTCAGTTTAAATATAAAACTTATAAAATTTCATATAAGTGGTAATAAAAAAATGAATTAAAGTACCTTTTTTTTCTATTATATGCATAAACGTTTAAAAGTTTATATGAGTATAATCAACAATAACAAAATCTTATAAAAACATTTGAAGAAATTATCGAGTAGATTTTGAAATCTAAGATATTTGCTGGCTCGAAAAACTGAAACTTGTCAAGGGAAACTACTTATTACTAAAACTTCTTTAATTTATGGAAAGCCAGTCCGACAGGCTTATTGTCAAAATATTTTTCAAAGTATTTGAACTTCGGAGGCTAGTTTCAAGTGGACTTTAGAGGTTTTCTTTTAAATCAAAGCGTTCGATCCGTCGATTTTCTGTTCATAGGGGGAATGTCTTTCCATTTTATTTTCATTTCCTGTTGTTCATTCTAATAAAGATAGTGTATCTTGTAGATCTATCTTGCATCTTTAATTTGCAGTATTTACAATCGCAGTCAGTACATGTGCATGTATTAAGGACACGGGATTGTGCCTTAGGACTGGTGGTGAAATTTAACTTGCAGGCTTATACAATACTGTGGTCCACACGTTATCGACGTTCCAGGAGTAACGAGAGTCTTGCCGCAGACGGCGAGGCGTCATTAATTGTTATAACTTAAGGTAAAGAACCATAAAATTGCTGATCCATAGAATTTTTTTATTTTTTGATATTTTAGAGAAAATATTTATATCTATCGATTCGTGTAATAAAAAAACATGGTTACCAGGTTAGTTTTCCTGCAAATCGCTCCCCTAAAATGGCTAAAATTGCCTTTATTTGTACGTGACGTAATGGGAAAGTAATAAAAACGCGTCGCTTTTTGCACTTGAGCGCCGTTTACAAGAGAACTAATCCATAGAATTTTTTTAAAAACTAAATATGGTCTCATTTTTGTATTGTGAGTCAAAAAGTTAAATAAAAGTCCTTGACTACCAGGTTGGTTTCGGCGGTATTTGTCAACGAATGAAGACAGGTAAGCTAAAAATCTTAATTTTCCGTAAGTGACGTTGACGTCATAAAAATGGCGCCTTTTGACTTTTCGGACGTCTTTCATAAACGTTCGGCATTTGGTTTATTAGAATGTGCTTTAGGCGGCGAATTTAAGATCATTAACGCGTGCTTGTATCTGTCTGAGTAATTTTCAACTCGAATGATCTTTCAGTCATATAACGACCGTGAATGGTTCAAATTCGGCCCAAGTTCAACAGTATGTATACATAGAGGTACTGTTCAGAATATTTGACCCCAAATTTCAGTCAACATGTTTGTTTGTTAGTTTGTTTGGATTGATGCTTAACGTCCCAGTCAACAGCTATGGTCATGCCGGGACGTTGCCTCTATTTTATTGGACTTTTACCCCAAATTAGGATGTCAAAATGACGGCTTAACATATAACCACCTAACTAAGCCAGTAATGCGTATATGTATGGATGGTTTGACTTTAAACCACTTTTCCTGGGCAGGCTCAATCCTGAGCGGTTAACCAGTAATCAGATGGCATTCAATTAAACTTATCACAATTATTGTTCAACAAAACTATCATTTCATCAAACGCGCAATGCATGCGATGTAAGGTCTGTCTTTTAGTATATTTCATTGCTTGTAAAGGATATAAAGAGTCTGTTTTAGTTTTATTTCCCGTACGTTAAAAAAACCAAAAAAAACCAAAAAAAACAGGATAATCCCGAGAAAAACATCTGACACACCCGCAAGAAGACTTTGGCTAGTCTCACATGCGTCTGATGTGATGCTCGAACCAACACCAGAGGTCGAATGGTTAAGCGCGTTAATGGAATCACCACTCGACCATCGACCATGGGTCGCTGGATAAAGTTTTGTCAGCTGATTATGTTTCATATAATACATTTGGTCGGTCTTTCCTACATGCTTTTCGTTTAAATTATAGAGTGTCTCTTAAACTTATGTGCGAGCCGCTGCTTCAGAAAACCAACAATCTGCATATGCGAAACCAAAGGCGCAGATTAGCAATGCAGTAACTGCATACCTGATCAGCACCATTGTTTTCGTTTTTGTTTTCGTACGGCCGCGGTGGTGTAATGTATAGCGTGTTCGCTTAGCAATCAAGGGGTTGCGGGTTCGAAACCCGGCTCAGTACATATGTCCGTCATAAAATTCTAAAATTCAAAGCTTCTATCCTGCTTCTGTGGCTGTACAGTCTGGTTTGTGTCAGACCTGGTCGGAAACCCCGATTGTTGGTTTTCTCATGCATAGGCTCACTCAAAAGCTCAAGTTCCTTCCACGAGGCTTGAAAGCTCGATCGGATAAGCCACCAAAACACCACGAATATATAAACAAAATTTTAATAAAAAAAAAAAAAAAAAGAATATCAGGCGAATGAACAGATTGAATAAATAAATGATAATAATGAGGCTTTGGCGGGTTCGATCCTCGAGTCCCGCACATCACCTTCCACACGATAAAGCCGTCCGAAATGAATGAGTGTACAAAATAACGTACACCAGCTTTCCGGAAATTCTATAAATTCATTTTTGTCAGTTCTTTCGGCAGACTTTCTAAGCCAGGGCGTTGATGCTCGTTACGGAGAGTCACGGAATAAACTGCATCCAGAAAGTTGTTCCCCTTTACACATCAGGAAAACATGCCCGTGAAATATTTACCCCCTTATACCCTACTTTTATATAATAAAACTGGGGTATGCAGGGGTATACATATTTTTCTTATTTTTGCTCCAAACCATAGATTGTGGGTACTCGTTAGAACCGCCTCGGCGAGGCGGTTCTAACGTATGCCCACAATCTATGTTTGAGCAAAAATAAGAAAAGTATCAAAAATTTTCTACTGAAAATTTTCAATTTTTACAGCTTCAGAAAATTCTTTTTATTGCATGGGCAAGTTTTCGTAATGAATAAACTAAGAAAATAATATGAAAATTAGGTTTATTGCATGTTAAATATTTCATAACTATAAGTCTGAGAAATCTGGAGCGTGGGTGGGGTGGTAATATAGCGCCGGGAAATATATACGGAAATATATGAGCAGCAACGATCTTAATGTCACCAGGTTTATACTATAAACCGAAAGCACACGCTCGAAATCTAAAATAAAGAGATATGCATAAAACTGGAAAAGGGATTTGATTATCGCCGTTAGCATTTTCTGGACCTTCTTTTCTCTCCATTATAATATGCATCTGTTTTAACAATAAAAGCGACCCGTTTCTTTGCTTCTGTCGATATTTACTGTGTGTTCAGAACGCACACCTACAGCCGACGCCATCTTGAAAACGACGTCATTGGCGCGACGTTATGGCATTTCGTCCTTCGCGACGCACGGACCTTTAAGCGCCACGGTTTTTTATGGTTCTTTACCTTAAAATGGATATTGGGACTAACGTCGACCTTTTGTTTTGCACTTAATCATGATTCAATCAATTTTGCAGGCCTATTACAGTGTATACTGTGGCCCTCACGTTGCGCTGTATGGTGATCGACGCAGACGGCGAGGCGTCATTAATTTTTATAACTTAAAATGGATATTGGAACTAATGTCAGCCTTTTTTTTATTAAATAAATTTTGCAGGCTTATAACGGTGTATACTGTGGCCCTCACGTTACGTTGTATGAGGGCCGACGTTCCGGGAGTAACGGTAGTCTAAACACTGATGGCGAGGCATCATTTTACAGTGGGATTGACACGGAAACTAACGTAAGTCATTCGATGATGATGATGACGACGATGATGATGATGATGATGGCGATGATGATGATGATAATAATAATAAATATTACAAAAATGATGATGATGATTCATTTTACGAGCATAACATATTTCGTAATTATGTAGGCCTAAGTCTTTTGAAATTGTCTTATTTTCAGAACAAGCATTGAAAAAGAAGATCTTACTGATGTTATTTTGATTCATCATAATTGAGCTGTCTAGTGGGAAAACCAACAATGTGGTTTCCGACCAGGTCCGACACAAACCAGGCTGTACAGTCACAGAAAAGAGCTAGAATCTTGAAATTTCGGATTTAAGTAGAAGAGTAACTGTACTATCCGAGTAGCGAAAACAAAGGTGCTGATCAGCTTCGCTTTGTTTTCGCATAGGCAAAAATCCGGTTCTCTCATGACGCGGCTCAATTATTATTATTAAAGAACATTTTTACTATTTTCAAGTTGGAGGCAAAATGCATACTTTAGAATGCTTGCAAGATTTAATATGTAATATGGACAAACATTCAATTCAATTTTAATCATTTATTTATTTCAGTTTAGTATTAAACGACCCAAAGTTTTGAAGAAACCTCAGCAAATTTATGACACAGTGGACCCAGATGTAAGTACAAAATTTTTCAGCTAGACGCCTTTAAAGCTGCTAGATTTGCAATATTGCGCTCATTCTAGCAACTATGTGTAAGAGCAGCAGACTGGTGGTACATGTACAAAGTTGCTCATTACTCAAACATACAAGTTGGGTAGTCCAATACAGTGGCGAAATGCATTAGTTTAATTATTTCAATTAAGATATGAGCCACTGCATGGGAAAACCAACAATCTGCATAAGCGAAAACAAAGGCGCAGATCAGCTTCGCAGTAACTGTGAAGCTGTTTTCGCTACACGGATAGTACAATTCCTCTTCTTCCTAAATCCGAAATTTCCAGCCTAGAACCATCTTCTGTGACTGTACAGCTCAGTTTGTGTCGGACCTGGTCGGAACCCAAATTGCTGGTTTTCATAAGCACAGGCTCATATGGTTTGGGTTCCATGTAACCGTATAAATCATTAGTTATTCTACTCACCATGTTCGACGAGTGACGATGCTATCCAAACATGTGCCTCTCTTCAAGTAGATTTGACACATACCGAGGCTCTGCAGCAACAGGGGATTAAAATTGCGCTACTCAGCTCTTCTAATTTTTGCGAAAACCAAATTTGCTCATGGCATATTCTGCTTTCAAATTTCAGATGAAAGAGTACAGAGACAATAGTTTATAGCTTAATGACGAAGCTTACAGGACAGGGGCACTGCTAATATTACTATTTGAGAAGATCTGCAAAGAAACTGGCCATTTTTCGCATAGTCATTACGAAAACATGCCCATGCAATATACAGAGATTTTTAAAGTTGTAAAAAATGAAAATTTTCAGTAGAAAAAATTCAATATTTTTCTTATTTTTGCTCAAAACATAGATTGTGGGTACACGTTAGAACCGCCTCACCGAGGCGGTTCTAACGAGTACCCACAATCTATGTTTTGGAGCAAAAATAAGAAAAAGGTATACCCCTGCAAACCCCAGTTTTACTATATAAAAGTGGGGTATAAGGGGGTATACATTTCACGGACATGTTTTCCTGATGACATGTGTGTTTCTCTTAAAGCAAAGATGGTAAAACAATGAGTGAAGATAAACCTCCCCATTGCGCAACTATTACAGTTATGGCAAATTGGAAGAGCATGGCTAATATTCCGTTAAAGAGGAGTGTTCGAGAATATTTAAGCGCCACCAAAAGGCTGCTAAAAGTGTAGACTGTTTTTCTAGTTCACGTTTAATGGAACTTGGAAAACAGAATAAAAATCGTTACATGAGCTACTACCAACGTCGTTTAAGATCATTTTGGACATTTACGCGTTTTGTAAAGTTTTACGTGTATATAACACAGGCGTTTTACGTTTTGCGTGTTTTATATTGACACACTTTTTGCTATTTTTATTCTGTTTTTCGACTTTTTGTCTAACAGGTCCTTCAAACTGATACCCCTTTTCGGCAAATACTAGTAGCTGTTTGTCGGAACAAAAATATAACCTGGATAAAATATGTTAAACCGTACATTAGTGTTTCGATAGACATATTGTTAAACTTGTGTTCTAATTTTTGCATGCCGTACATTTGTTCCGTATTTACTTGTACGTGTTGACAAGTCAGCCGCCGCATGGGAAAATCAACAATCTGCATGGGCGAAAACAAAGACACAGATCAGATTTGCAGTAACTGCGAAGCTGATCAGCGCCTTTGTTTTCGCTACATGGATAGTACAATTCCTCTACTTTCTAAATCCAAAATTTCCAGCCTCTAACTATCTTGAGTCTGCGACTGTACAGCCCGGTTTGTGTCGAACCTGGTCGGAACCCAAATTGTCGGTTTTCTCACGCACAGGCTAAAATATCATGATCATCTCTAAGAAATCTATGAAGAAGAAGAGGAGGAAGAACTTTACTTATTTTGCACTGTTTAAAATATAAATAAATCGGTTAAATATTTTTATTCCATTATTACTCAGCTCACGATTTGGACAAAGTTCGCCTGGCGTGCGTTTGCATGTTACCATTGATACTAATAGGCAGCGATGCCGCGCATGATTGATGAGCTGCATCATGAGAAAAGCCGAATAAACACATGTAGAGGTCGGAGCTCAGCCGATCTTTGTCTCCAGTCTCTCTTCTCTCTGAGTCTAAATTTCTAGACTGTAACACTTTTTTTTTGTGTAATACAGCACGGTTTGTGTCGTACCTGATAGGAAACACAGACGATTGACTTCCTTATGACACGGCTTATATTTGAACTTGAACTTTATTAACCCATGATTTAATTCAATAAGAATATGGGCCACAACGTGAGAATATGTACCTTCGGACAATTTTTTGAGTATCAGCAAAACAAAGTTGCTTTGAATGTATGATGTTTCTAGAATCTGTTAGTCTTTATTTGACCAGATTATTTCAATTATTTTGTGAGTTATGACCAATTTACTATATGAAACCCTACAGACGTCTTTGTCCTGAAAAACGGCGTCAAAGTAACGTAATGCATTTCTGCATGTTAGTAGAGGTTACAAAACTCGATGCATTTGCTTAAAACTGTTTAAGCACTGGTCAGAACCTTTTGTTAAGATAGAAGCATACCATCCTTACAGGCAATCTGTCGTAATAATTTTGCTTATTTTTATGATGATGTGGTTGCTATGGTTACCGTATAACGATAGATATAGGAAGATTATGTGTATTATGGGCTAAAACAAGGGCAGATAACTCCAAATATTGAAAATAAATATGTTTTAAAACTCATTCATTTGGTAGCCCAGTGTTCAGAGGTTACAAATACAGTATTATTTCTAAAACGTATATTACACGATTTTTCCGCTTTTTGCTGCTTTCTACTATTAATATCGGAATGTCCGAAGGTACATTTTGTCGCGTTGAGGTTCATATATGTTTATCTAGTCACTTTGGAATAAGACTCTCACATGTCAACTTACGATTCTGCACACCAGGATCAGCGCATTTGAGCCCGTGTATGAGAAAACCAACAATTTGGATTTCCGACCAGGTCCTACACAAACCGGCCTGTGCAGCTAGAGACGATGGCTAGAAGCTTGAAATTTTGGATTTAAGTAGAAGAGGGATTCTACTATCCGTGTAGCGAAAACAAAGGCGCTAATCAGCTTCGCGGTTTACCGCGAAGCTGATCTGCGCCTTTGGTTTCGCATTTTCAAATTGGTGGTTTTCTCATGCGGTGGCTCATTTGACGTTCGTTGGTTCGCTAAATCGCCGTTAATACCGGGAACTGAAGAGCTACATGTAAGAAGCTGCACACTTAACAAAATCACGTTCTTGTAATTGAATCAAAATATTTAGTTTCTAGTCCCTTGTGTGTCAAATAAAGTTTGAGCGCGGAATCATTTTGCATATGTTGCGTTATAGTGTATTTTGTCCGTCATAGAAAATTTCAATGCAATGCGAATACCATACAAAGCTTTTATTATCTGCTGCAATGATGTGCAACTTGACCGTTTCCCGGGAAATGCTTTTCGCATCAGGAAAACATGTCCGTGAATTGTGTACCCTCATAAACCCCACTTTTATATAGCAAAACTGAGGAACCAAGGCGGTTCAAATGAGTACCCACAATCTATGTTTTGGAGCAAAAAATAAGAAAAATTGGTATACCAATGTAAACCCCATTTGTACCATATAAATGTGTGGGTATTAGGGATTTTTCGTTTCACGGACATGTTTTCCTGATGGTACATCTTGACCGTTTCCCGGGTAATTATTTTCGTAGTACGACAGGATTTTCTCATAACTTAGCCTATTAAACGGATGCCTGATAAAGTCAAAGACTTTTTCTATTCAGTAGGCCAAAATAAGCATTTAATTTCCCATACCCTAGTAGATAAGCGTATTATGTCCTGGACTTTATCTAGCATAGTTACGCATTGGTTTGGGTTTTAATTGACAATTTTCAACCACGCCAAAAGCAAACCAACTTCTGATCGGTTTGAACAATATGAAAGTTATCAGTTAAATGGCACATGAGAAAATTTGTCTCTCGTTCTAATGCCGCGTCTGTCTAAGCATGGCGTTCAGGTAATAAGCTAAAGATCAATCATATAATGAGCCTTTGCATGAGAAAACCAACAATTTGCATAGGCGAAAACAAAGCCGCAGATCAGCTGTGCAGTAACTTATTACAGTCCTTCTTCTTCTTTAATCCAAAATTTCAAGTTTCTAGCCTGCTTCTGTGGCTGTACAGGCCGGTTTGTGTCGGGCCTGGTCGGAAACCCAAATTGTTGGTTTTGTCACGCACAGGCTCTTATTACACATGTACGTGTATACAAATGAGCAAAAATTATATTTATGATAATGGTATTTACTGCTATTGGCTTATGTTGCAAAAATGTCTACTCGAAAAATGGAGTTTTCACGTGACAGACGGGACGAGCGAAAAGTTTAATAAAGAAAAAGAGTGATTAGATGACTTTCGAATTTTAACGAAATTAGCTGTCTCCATGGTAAATTGGTTTTGTCACGAAGACTGATGCCTGTGCATTCCAACAACACTGCATTACGAAAACATGCCCATGCAATATACAGAGATTTTTTCCGCTTTAAAATTTGAAAATTTCTTTGGAAAAAAAATGATATTTTTCTTATTTTTGTTCGAAACATAGATTGTGGGTACACGTTAGAACCGCCTCGCCGGGGCGGTTCTAACGAGTACCCACAATCTATGTTTTGGATCAAAAATAAGCAAAATAGGTATACCACTGCAAACCCCAGTTTTTATATATAAAAGTGGGGTTAAAGGGGGTATAAATTTCATGGACATGTTTCCTTGATGACAAAATTAGATTTACCGTGATCAGTCTTCGTACAAGCAAGTTTTACATCTCTGCAGCTTTTGTGGGATCTATGGAATGCCCATGCGACATTGCTATTGCTTTTTTTTTAAATAAATGTCAAGTGTTAATAGCCATACCAAGAGTTGAATGCTGTACTTGTTATTTTTGTCTTTTTTTATCCTACTGGACGGCTTCCTTCCTGGGAAAGAGCAAGCCATCATGCTTTTCACGCACGTTGTTAAAATTGATGAGTTGTCATTTCTATCACGGCTAGTGTCTGGGGTCGAATCTTTAGATTTAATTGACCAATACCTGGTGTTTCTTACTTTAGAACAAACGATAATAATATTTGCTTTTCATTCATATCAGACCACGAAGATGTTGACATAAGTGGATGGCTTTATAGGAGTGAGGGTCAACTTCCACCCCTGTCGTTGAGGTCCCTCCTGCCACTGAGGTCCCTCCTGCAGCTGAGGTCCCTGCAGTTGCAGTTATAAAGTGAAATATCAAGAGTAACACATTTGTGCAAAACACGGTGTATAAACAGTAGGATATATTGGAAAATTTAAACTTTGGTGTTGCTTATAAGCTCACCTGAGCCGAAGGCTCACAACGTGGGCTTATATGATGCCGTGCTCCGTCGTCCGTCCGTAGTCGTCGGTCATCCGTCGTTCACAATTTTACAGATCTTGTTCTCTGAAACCGCTTGGCCAACCAAAGCCAAACTTTATGTGGAGCATCCTTATGAAGGGGGAACGAAAGTTTATACTAATGGTCCAGTCACATGTCCAAGATGGCCGCCATGGCTATAAATAGCAAAAACTCCAGAACAAGAAGGCCTATGATTTTGAAACTTGACATGCTACAAAGTACCGGTATATAAAAATCATGACCATGGGGTGACATTGAGCTATTTTACGGGAAGGTCAACATAGGTCGCCCATGCATGTAAATGTGGAAAATTGTTAAAATGTCATTTGAAGGAAAAAACTTAAAAGAAATGGACAAAAATTAGACCCCAGGTGCTGGTCTGCCCCCACCCCGGGGCAATATACATGTATATTACCATAATATTAACCATCTTCTTCTCTGAAACCACTTGGCCAATTAAACAAACTTCATGTGGAGCATCCTAAGGAATGGGGAATGAAAGTTTATATAAATGGCCCAGGTCACATGACCAATAAATAGAAAAATGGCTATAAATAGGAAAAACCTGTATTCTGTATTTTTTTTCTTCTCTAGAACCAGAAGTCCTATGATTTCCAAACATAGCATGATGCATCAGGGAGAGGAACTCTACCAAATTCATATATATATATATATATATATATATATATATATATATATATATATATATATATATATATATATATATATATATATATATATATATATATATATATATATATATATATATATATATATAATGACCCTGGGCTGACATTGAGCTATTTTACAGCAAGTTCGACATAGGTCGTCCATGCATGGAATGGGGAAAATTGTAAAATGTTTTTGAAGGAAATGGACAAAGTGACTGAAGATTAATAATTCTGAAAATAATTTGAACCCCAAGGGCCCCCACCCCGGGCCGATATACATGTAAATTATCATAATATTCAAAGATCTTCACTAGAATGGCTTGGTAGTCAAACAAGATTTTTTGATATATTATCTCAAGTCTCAGATGAGCGTTTACAGGATCATTGGTCCTTCTAGTTTTAATGACCCTATCAATAGAACACTTTATTTGTTACGTCTTCCCTATTCAGGTTTCGGGTCGTCTGTCTGTCTGTCTGTCTGTCTGTCCGTCCGTCCGTCCGTCCGTCCGTCCGCCCGTCAGTGAGTCAAAAATTATGTCCTTTTTGTAACTTGAGAACCATTTAAAATTTCTAGATGGAACTTCATAGCATTATTGACCAACATAAAAGGACGTGCAGAACACAAAAAATATAAGTTTACGTTGCATATTTTTAGAATTATGACCCTTTGGAAAGTAGTTAACTTTGCATTCTTGTCGTTTATGCTCTGTGACGACTAGACAACCGTTCAAGATATCATGATGAAAATTCATAGGTTTATTAATCAACATGTGTGGATTTGTAGAAAACAAGAACCGTAACTTTTATTTAATATCATTCGAGTTATTGCCCTTTGAAATGGGAAATATCCAAATTCGCAATTTTCCATGTCCAGTCTGTAACTTAAAAACGGATTTATAAGAAATCACGATGAAACTTCATATGATTAACCATCGTAAGATGACGTGTAGAATACGAGGCATTGGTACGAGAACAAATCCCAAAACATATTTGTTGGAGTTTTGGTCCTTTGAAAAGCGCAAAAAGCACAATTTGCGTTCTAGTTGTGTACGCTCTGTTATATAAGAAACGCTTACGATAGCTTAATGAAACTACATGAGCCACTGCATGAGAAAACCAACAATTTGCATATGCAAAAACAAAGGTGCGGTAACCTCGAAGCTGGTCAGCGCCTTTGTTTTCGCTACACAGATAGTACAATCCTTCTTCTTCTTAAATCCGAAATTTCAAGCTTCTAGCCTGCTTCTGTGACTGTACAGGCTGGTTTGTGTCAGACCTGGTCGGAAGCCAAATTGTTGGTTTTCTCGCGCACAGGCTCACATATGAATATCAACCAACATAATACTACCATAACAACTCAAGAACTGTAATTCTGGGTTGTATCAATTTGGAATTATGACCATTTAACGCCTATGCGATGGAAGAATAGAATTTTGCATAGTCATTTTTGCCCGCCGTGTAGCTTAAAAAACCCTACAACATATCATCTTGAAACGTTGAAGCATTTGTAGCATCAGGCGATGTGCCAAAATTAGGAACTATAAAAAGGTACAAGTAGGCAATGGTCAGGAAAGGGCGAAATCAGTAAGAAATTCTCACTCCAAAAACCGAAGTGGGAATAACTAAATTCATGACAATTAGATACTTGAACTAAGAAAACCTATTGTATGTCGATTGAGAAGCTATTTCCCAATAGGCGGCCACTCAGTTATATAAACCTGACTTAAATATAAAAACGCATATACATGTACGTAAGGTGCAAAGACCACAATTTTCAGCACCAAGACATAACATTAAGAACCATAACAAAAGTATCCCATTGGCAAGGTTAGTAATATAAAATTACTGGCATATTTTAGTTATGATCCTTTGGAATGAAAAATCGTAGATTTTGCATTGTAATTGTGACCCTTTGTAAGTTGTCAACCGATAAAGACAGATTCATGAAATAACAGCATCAGAAGACCTTCAGAACACAAAGGTTGTAACTCTTGATTGCAAGACTCACAGAACACAATAGTTGTAACTCTTGATTGCTTATTTTTGCAGTTATGGTTCTTTTTAAATGGAAGATGGTGGATTTTGTCTGTTCTGTAACGAGTAAGCAAATCAATGTTTTGTGTTGAAACTATTTAACCGACTCGTGTTTTTTATATTTATACAGAACACAAATATCGAGAGTATCAAACATGCTTGTACTTTGAAAGTGGGGTCTCAGATTCCATCCCGAGCTTCTTCAGTCCTTCGGCCGAGGTTCACTTAGCTTCTGGTGGGACATTTAGCCCCATATCATATGAGCCGCCACGTGGGAAAACCAACAATCTGCATAGGCAAAAACAAAGACGCAGATCTGCTTCGCGGTAACCGCGAAGCTGATCAGCGCCTTTGTTTTCGCTACTCGGATAGTACAATTCCTCTTCTACTTAAATCCGAAATTTCAAGCTTATAGCTCTTTTCTGTGCTTGTACAGGCCGATTTGTGTCGGACCTGTTCGGAAACCACATTGTTGGTTTTCTTACGAGGCGGCTCATATGTACCTTCCGTCATCTATTCTGACTCCTGCTGATATATCTCAATACATTGTAGTACTACTAACGTCCCTATCTTCGCCTGCAATCACTCCTGATGGTAAAGCCACAGTTTGTACTACAAACTTTTCTATCAAAAAGTACAAGTAGGCAAAGATCAGGAAAAGGCGCAATCAGAAAAAGACTCCCACTCCAAAAACCAAGGTGGGAAAAAACCAAACAAACAATCAGGTACTTATACCATGAAAACATTTCGTAAGCCGAATGAGCAGCTATTTTCCCAATAGGTGGCCACTCAGTTACCTTAACTTAACTAAAAATATGCAAACATACATAAGGCGCCAACAGCACAAAAATATTTTAAACACCAAGACATAAAACAAAAAGAACCACCACAGAAGTATCGATTTGGAACGATCAGTAACACAACAGCAATACAGTCATGTTCTTCAGATTCTATACAATCAGTACAATAAAAACAAGTTCTTTGTTCTTGTGATAATCTCTCATAGCGTCCCGTTTCAAGCCTCAGTGGCGCAACGCCACACCTAAATTTAGCAAACGTTTGAAGGGTAAAAACATTGTTGCATAACATTATGTGCGGTAAATTTGTTTAAACTGTTTATATGTTCTTAGTTTATTACGACCCGTTCTTGTCTGAAAAATATCTCTGTTAACATCCGTGGACCATTTGCTCATGAATTTATGATGTATCGAGTCTTGAATTGATGCAGCCACATATCCTTTATTTACAACGGAAAAATCTACCCCGGAAAATAAATGTTCAATTTGACTTTCTTTAAACATTTTACGGACCCTAAAACACCAATTTCTACAATTATTATTCGAAACTCTGAGAGCCCACTTATAAACCTTCTTATTAAGACGTCCGTCGTCCATAAACTTTCTGGTCTTTTCTGTTATGTTCTATTGCATGTAATCACTCTTGCTGGTTAGGCTGAAGAAGTATATAGCAATACAAACGTGCCTGTCATCGCCTGTAATCACCCCTACTAATTACGCACATTGTTATATTTACGAGAAACCCCCTTATAGTCTGTAATCTCTCATGTGAAATAGGCACAGTTATATAAAGTACTACAAACGTCCCTATCATTACCTGTAATCACTCCTGTTAATGAGGTCCCAGTCTTATATTGTAATTCAAATTTCTCTATCATCGGCTGCAATCACTTCTGTCGATAAGACCCCATTGCCATAATTTATAGTGTTACATGAATATAGTATTAAAAACTCAATATCATGAACTGTTATTACTCCTGCTGATTAGGCACCACTAGAAACCCCTCTTTTTTCGCCTCTTTCATCCTGTTGATTACGCCGTAGCGTTATATAGTACTACAAGGTATTTTCGTGACCTTTTGTCATAACCGCTGCTGAGAAGCCCCCTGTGTTATATTGTACTACAAAGACCCTTGTAGTATGACTTTCTGTTTTTCTTTTGATTTTTTTGTAACATTTAATCCAATAGAAGTCAATATCAGAAGAGGCGGGCCCACATATTAATACTAACAAAGAGGTGGGATGAAAACCGTACAATAACTTCCTGATATCGGAAGTTACAGTACGGTTCTGCCAATTTTTGTTGTGTCATACTACAAGTTAGTTAAAGACCTCGTAGAAAAAAAAATAAGTAAAAACAGCTCGTCTTCCACTCGCTTTATTTTACTTATTATTTTCTACTTTTCTATTTAATTACTCCTGTTGATTAGTCCTTGGTTTTATATAGTACTACAAATCGTCCCATCGTGACCTGTACCAAATTTATATCACACTACACACCATCCTATCGTCTCCTGCTATCACTACTGCTCATTAGGCCTCAGTGTTATATTGTGATATCATTGCCTATAACTACTGCCACAAATGATCGACGGTAATCAGTCTTTCAGGAGGAGAGATTGCATGTGATTTTAACTAAGTTTCGATTACAATATTACATTGGGGGCCTAATCAGCGGGAGTGATTACAGGCGAGAATAGGGATGTTTAGTACAAAATAACACTAGAGCACAATCAGCAGAAGTAAGTCCATGCGAAAAAGTGATATTTGTAGTACAATTCTGTATATCCTGAAATTTTCGCGTGACTTTTCTTTCGCGAATTTTCTATTTCAAAATTATTTGCGATGTTTTGAATTCGCGAACAGTAGTCTTTATGGCCTAAATGAATTAATTATTAGTGAGAAACTTGAACTCGCGAGGCATCGAATTCGGAATATTCGCGAAAATTAAGTTCTCTCGACAATACAATTACCGGAATTACTTGTCTTGCTAAATGAAACTGGGGCCTTATCAGCAGGAGTGATTACATGCAGTTATCTAGGCATTTATAGTACAACTAAAGACTTGGGCTAATTTGCAGTAGTAGTCACACGTGATGATAGGTGTTTTCAGTATGATATAACACTGGGACCTTACCAGCAGGAGCCATTAAATGCGATGACAGGGACGTTTGTAATACATTATAACTTTGGGGCCTTATCAGCAGCAGTTATGACAGGTGGATTGTAATACTATATAACACTATGGCCTAATCAACAGGAGTGATTACATGTGTTGATAGGTTTTTTTTTTTCATAAAATATAACACTGGAGCCTTATCAACAGGAGCAATTAGAGGCGAAAACATTGCATTTTTGTAGTACAATATTAATTTGGGGCCTATTCAGCAGGGGTGATTTCAGACGATGATAGGACCATTTGAAGTACAATATTACGCTGGGGCCTTATCAACATGAGTCATTACAGGCAATGATATTGGTATTTGTATTAAAATATAACAGTAAAGCCTAATCAGCAGCAGTGATTACAGGTCATTAGGTTTGTAGTACTACATAACACCAGGGCCTAATCAACAGGAGTGATAACAGGCGATGACAGGTACGTTACACTGGGACCTTATCAGCAGGAGTGAGTACAGAAGATAATAGAGGCGTTTTTGTGACGTTTGTAGTACAGTAAGGTATTGGGGCCTAATCAGTAGGAGTGATTACAGGCGATGATAGGGACGCATTTAGTTCAATATTACTTTGGGGCCTTATCAGCAGGATGTGACTTCATGCGTTGAAAGAAGCGTTTGTAAATAAGTATAACACTGTAGATTTATCAGCAGGACTGATTACAGGCAATGATATGGACATTTGTAATACAATTTAACTCTAGTGCCTAATCAGCAGAAGTGATAACAGGTCACGAAAGGGAGGTACGTAATACTACATAACACTAGGACTAATCAACAGGAGTGATTACAGGCGTCGATAGGCACTTTTGTATAACACTATTTCACTGGGGCCTTATCAACAGGACTAATTACAGGCAATGATATGGGTATTTGTAGTAATATATTTCACTAGGGCTTAATCAGCAGCAGGAGTGATTACAGGCGATGACAAGCACGTTCTATTACTATATAACACTGGAATATTATCAGCAGGAGTGACTGCAGAAGATAATAGAGGCATTTGTTGTACAAATATGACAGGGGTATAATTTGCAGGAGTAGTTACATGCGATGAAAGTGACGTTTGTAGTACAATAACTCATTCGGGCCTAATAGGGAGGAGTTTTTACAGGCGATGATATGGGCGTTTTTATTACACTATTATTTTGGGGCCTATTCAGCAGGAGTGATTACAGGCGATAAAAGCAACTTTTGTAATAAAATTTTACACCGGGGCCTTATCAACAAGAGTGATTACAGGCGACGCAATGCATGCTTGTATTGCTTTTTAAAATTGGCGCCTTTACAGCAGGAGTGATTACAGGCGATGAAAGAGGCGTTAATAGGGAGTTTTGTTTGACTATATAACACTAGGGGCCTAATCAACCGGAGTGATTACAGGCAATGACAGAGGCGTTAATATGTAGTTTTGTAGAACTATATACATGTAGCACTAGGAGCCTTATGACCAGTAGTGATTACATGTGATGACAGGTACGCTTGTCTTGCTATATGAAACTGGGGCCTTATCAGCAGGAGTGATTACAAGCAATTATAGAGGCATTTATAGTACAACTAAAGACTGGAGCTAATTCGCTGTAGTAGTCATACGTGATGATAGGGGGGTTTCAGTATGATATAACACTGGGACCTTATCAGCAGGAGCGTTTACATGCGATGACAGGGACGTTTATAATACATTATAACTTTGGGGCCTAATCAGCAGCAGTTATGACAGGTGGATTGAAGTACTATATAACACTATGGCCTAATCAACAGGAGTGATTACAGGTGTTGATAGGGGGGTTCATAAAATATAACACTAGGGCCTTATCAACAGGAGTGATGAGAGGCGAAAATAGTGGATTTTGTAGTACAATATAAATTTGATTTGGGGCCTATTCAACAGTGGTGATTTCAGACGATGATAGGAGCGTTTGAAGTACAATATTACACTGGGGCCTAATCAACATGAGTCATTACAGGCAATGATATTGGTATTTGTAGTAAAATATAACAGTAAAGCCTAATCAGCAGCAGTGATAACAGGTCATCAGGTTTGTAGTACTACATAACACCAGGGCCTAATCAACAGGAGTGATAACAAGCGATGACATGTACGTTTTTATACTATATAACACTGGGACCTTATCAGCAGGAGTGAGTACAGAAGATAATAGAAGTGTTTTTGTGACGTTTGCAGTACAATAAGGTATTGGGGCCTAATCAGTAGGAGTGATAATAGGGCGCATTTAGTTCAATATTACTTTGGGGCCTTATCAGCAGTATGTGACTTCATGCGTTGAAAGAAGCGTTTGTAAGTAAACATAAGACTGCAGATTTAGCAGCAGGACTGATTACAGGCAATGATATGGACATTTGTAGTACAATTAAACTCTAGTGCCTAATCAGCAGGAGTGATAACAGGTCACGAAAGGGAGGTACGTAGTACTACATAACACTAGGACTAATCAACAGGAGTGATTACAGGCGTCGATAGGCACGTTAGTATAATAATATTTCACTGGGGCCTTATTATGACAGGGGTATAATTTGCAGGAGTAGTTACATGCGATGAACGTGACGTTTGAAGTACAATAACGCATTCGGGCCTAATAAGGAGGAGTTTTTACAGGCGATGAAAAGGTCGTTTGTAGTACAATATTACTTTGGGGCCTAATCAGCGTGAGTGATTACAGGCGATGAAAGCAGCGTTTGTAATAAAATTTTTACACCGGGACCTTATCAACAAGAGTGATTACATGCGACTCAAGGCACGCTTGTATTGCTATGTAAAATTGGCGCCTTTACAGCAGGAGTGATTACAGGCGATGAAAGAGGCGTTAATAAGGATATTTTGTTCAACTATATAACACTAGGGGCTTAATCAACAGTAGAGATTACAGGCAATGACGGAGGCGTTAATATGTAGTTTTGTAGAACTATATAGCACTATGTGCCTTATCAACAGGACTGATTACAGGTGACGGCAGGTACGCTTGTCTTGCTATATGAAACTGGGGCTTTATCAGCAGGAGTGATTACATGCAATTATAGAGGCATTTATAGTACAACTAAAGACTGGGGCTAATTCACAGTAGTAGTCATACGTGATGATAGGGGGTTTTCAGTATGATATAACACTGGGACCTTATCAGCAGGAGCGATTACATGCGATGACAGGGACGTTTGTAATACATCACATATTTGGGGCCTTATCAGCAGCAGTAATGACAGGTCACTATATGGAGGATTGTAGTACTATATAACACCATGGCCTAATCAACAGTAGTGATTACATTGATGGGGGCGTTTTCATAAAATATAACACTGAGGCCTTATCAACAGGAATGATTAAAGGCGAAGATAGTGGATTTTGTAGTACAATATTAATTTGTGGCTTTATCAGCAGAGGTGATTTCAGGAGCGTTTGAAGTACAACATTACACTGGGGCCTAATCAACATGAGTCACTACAGGCAATGATATTGGTATTTGTAGTAAACTACAACAGTATAGCCTAATCAGCAACCGTGATTGCAGGTCATGAGGTTTGTAGTACTACATAACACCAGGGTCTTATCAACAGGAGTGATAACAGCCGATGTCATGTAGGTTTTCATACTATATAACACTGGGACCTTATCAGCAGGAGTGAGTACAGAAGATAATAGATGCGTTTTCGTTGCACAAAAAGAGGAGGCATCATTTGCAGGAGTAGCTTCATGCCATGATAGTGACGTTTGTAGTTCAATAAAGTATTGGTAGTTCAATAAAGTAACACTAGGGGTCTAACCAACAGGAGTGATTAACGGCGACGAAAGACACGCTTGTAATGTTATATGAAACTGGGGCCTCATCAGTAATGATTACAGGCGATGATAGAGGCGTTTATAGTACAACTTTAGCCTGGGGCTAATTCGCAGGAGTAGTCACAGGTGATGATAGATGATTTTCAGTATAATATATCACTGGGACCTAATCAGCATGAGTGAATGCGTGTGATGACAGGTACGTTTGAAGTACATAATAACTTTTGGGCCTTATGAGCAGCAGTAATAACAGGTCACTATAGGGCGATGTAGTACTATGTAACACTTCGGCCTAATCAACAGGAGTGATTACAGGGGCTGATAAGGGCGTTTTAATAAAATGTAACACTGGGGCCTTATCAACAGGAGTGATTAAAGGCGAAGATAGTGGATTTTGTAATACAAATTTGGGGCCTATCAACAGGGACGATTTCAGACGATAACAGGAGCGTTTGTGGTACAATATAACTATGGGGCCTAATCAACAGGAGTCATTACAGGCAATGATATGGGTATTTGTTGTACAATATAACAATTGTGCCTTATCAGCTGCAGAGATTACAGGTTACGATAGGGAAGTTTGTAGGTGGTTTGTTTCTCACCTCGGTTTTTTGAGTAGGAATCTTTTTCTGATTTCGCCTTTTTCTGATCTTTGTCAACTTGTACCTTTTTGTAGTACTTCATAACACTAGGGCCTAATCAAAAGGAGTGATCAAAGGCGATGACAGGCACGTTTTATTAATAAATAGCACTGGAAAATTGTCAGCAGGAGCGATTACATATGATAGTAGAGGTGTTTGTGGTACAAAACGTAGTTACATGCGATGATTGTGATGTTTGTAGTACAATAAAGCATTAGGGCCTAATGAGGAGGACTGTTTACAGGCGACGATATGGGCGTTTGTAGTACAATTTTCATTTGTCGCCTAATCAACAGGAGTGATTGAATGCGATGAAAGTGGCTTTTGTAATACAATTTAACACTGGGGCCTTATCAACAGGAGTGATTTCAGGCGAGGAAAGCCACGTTCGTATTGCTATATAAAACTAAGGCCTTACACGCAGGGCAGAAGTGATTACAGGCGATTAAAAAGGCATTTATAGGGAGTTTTGTAGAACTATATAACAATAGGGGCCGTATCAACAGGAGTGATTACTGGCGATGAAAGAGTTGTTGATATGTATTTTGTACAGGCGAGGAAAGGCACGCTTGTATTGCGTTATAAAATTTAGGCCTTATTCGCAGGGCAGGTACGATTACAGGCGATTAAAAAGGCATTTATAGGGAGTTTTGTAGATCTATATAACACTAGCGGTCTAATCAGTAGGAGTGATTACCGGCGATGACAGACACGCTTGTATTGATATATGAAACTGGGGCCTTATTAGCAGTGATTACAGGCGATATTAGAGGCGTTTATAGTTCAACTTAAGACTGAGGCTAATTCGCAGGAGTAGTCACAGGTGGGGTTTTAGTAAAATATAACACTGGGACCTAATCAGCATAGGTAATTGCATGCGATGACTGGGGCGTTTGTAATACATAGTATATAGTTTTGGGATCTTATGAGCAGCTGTAATGACAGGTCAGTATAGGGAAAATTGTAGTACTACATAACACTACGGCATAATCAACAAGAGTGATTATAGGGGCTGATAGGGGCGTTTTGATAAAAGACTGGGCCCTAATCACCAGGAGTGAGTAAAGGCGAAGGTAGTGGATTTGTAATACAATCTAAATTTTGGGCCTTATCAGCAGGCGTGATTTCATACGATGATAGCAGAGTATGAAGTAAATATAACACTAGTGCCTAATCAACAGGAGTCATTACAGGCAGTAATATGGGTAGTTTTATTTCAATATAACACTAATGCCTTATCAGCTGCAGTGATTACAGGTTAAGGTTCTAGGGAGGTTTGTAGGAGGTTTGTTTCCAACCTCAGTTTTTGGAGTGGGAATCTTTTTTTCTGATTGCGCATTTTCATGATCTATGCCTACTTGTACCTTTTTATAGTACTTCATAACACTAGTGCCTAATCAATAGGAGTGATCATAGGCGAAAACAGGCACGTTTTATTACTACATTACACTGAGACCTTATCAGCAGGAATGATTACATAAGAAAATAAAGACGTTTGTGGTACAAAACGTGACGGGGTTACAATTTGCAGGAGTGCATATAGTTACTGGCGATGATAGTGACGTTCGAAGAACAATAAAACATTGGGGCCTAATCAGGAGGAGTGATTACAGGGGATGATAGGGACGTTGTTTGTACAATATTACTATTGGGCTTAATCAGAAGGATTGATTACAGGTGATGAAAGTAGCATTTGTAATTCAATATTACTCTGGAGCCTATCAACAGGTGTGCTTTAATGCGATGAAAGATGTGTTTATATGAAGTTTTTAGAATTGTTTTAGCAACACTACTACCTAATCAACAGGAGTGATTACGTGCGCTGATAGGGGCGTTTAATAAAATATAACACAGGAGCCTTTTCAGCAGCGGAAATTACAGGACACTATAGAAAGATTGTAGTACTATATAACACTACATAGCAATACAAGCGTGCCTTTCCTCGCCTGTAATCACTCCTGTTGATAAGGCCCCAGTGTTATATTGTATTACAAAAGCCTAATCAGAAAGATTGAATACAGGCAATGAACGTAGCGTTTGTAATTCAATAGAACTCTGGAGCCTATCAACAGGAGTACTTTAATGCGAAGAAAGATGTGTTTATATGAAGTTTATTTAGAAATATGTAACACAACGCCCTAATGAACAGAGATGATTTCAGGCACTGATAGGTGCGTTTAATTAAAGTATTACATTGGAGCCTTATCAGCATGTGTATTTAAGGCGAAGATAGTGGATTTTGTCGTACAATACAGATTTTGGGCCTAATCAGCAGGGGTCATTAAGGCAATTATATGGGTATTTGTAGTACTATATAACACTAGTGCCTTATCAGCAGCAGTGATTACAGGTCAGGGTAGGGGCGTTTGTAGTACAATATTACTTTTGGGCCTAATCAGCAGAAGAGATTACAGGCGATGAAAGTAGCCTTTGTAATACAATATAACACCGGGGCCTTATTACAAGAGTAATTATAGGCGAGGCAAGGCACGCTTGATTTGCTATATAAAACTGGCGACTTTTCAGCAAGAGTGATTACATGCGATGATAGAGGCGTTTATAGGGAGTATTGTAGAACTATTTAACACTAGGGGCCTAATCAACAGGAGTGATTACAGGCGACTACAGAGGCGTTGATATGTAGTTTTGAAGAACTTATAAACACTTGGGGCCTAATCAATAGGAGTGTTTACAGGCGATGACAGACACGCTTGTATAGCTATACGAAACTGGGGTCTTATCAGCAGGAGTGATTACAGTCTATGATAGAGGCGTTTATAGTGCAACTGGATACTTAGGCTAATTAGTAGAAGTAGTTACAGGTGATGATGGGGGTTTCGGAGCAATGTGACACTGGGACCTAGTCAGCAGGAGTAATAACATGCGATGGCAGGGACGTTTGTAGTACATTATAGCTTTGGGGCCTTATCAGCAGCAGTAATGACAGGTCACTTTCGGGAGTTTTGTTGTATTATATGACAATTGCACTACGGCCTAATCAACAGGAGTGATTACAGGTACTGATAGGGGCCTTTTAATAATAATAATAATAAAAACACTAGGGTCTTATCAACTGGAGTGATTAAAGGAGAATATAGTGGATTTTGTAGAACAATATAAATTTGGGGCCTTATCAGCAGGGGTGATTCAAGATGATGACAGTAAGCGTATTTAGTACAATATAACACGGGGGCCTAATGAACAGTAGTCATAACAGGCAATGGTATGGGTTTTAGTAGTACAATGTAACGCTAGTGCCTAATCAACTGCAGTGATTACAGGTTACGATAAAGAGCTTTGAAGTACTACATAACACTAGGACCTTTCAACAGGAGTGATAACAGGCGATGATATGTACGTTTTTTTTTAACTATATCACACTGGGACCTTTTTAGCATAAGTGATTACAGAAGATAATAAAGGCGTTTGATGTACAAAATATGACGTGGGCATAGTTTGCAGGAGTAACTACATGCGACAAGTGACGTTTGTAGTACAATAAGAGCATTGGGGTCTAATCAGAATGAGTGATAACAGGCGATGATAGGGGCGTTTGTAGTAAAATATTCATTGGGGGGCTAATCAGCAAGAGTGATTACAGGCTACGAAAGTAGCATTTGCAGTACCATGTTACACTGAGGTGTAATCAGCAGGAGTGATTACAGGCAATTACAGGCAGACCTGCATTGTATTGTAAAACTGGGGCCTTATCAACAGGAGTGATAAAAGGCGAATATAGTCGATTTTGTAGTACAATATAAATGCATGGCCTTATCAGTAGTTGTCATTTCAGACGATGGTAGGAGCCTTTGAAGTACAATATCACAATTGAGCCTAATGCATAGGAGTTTTTACGTGCAATGATATGGGTATTTGTAGTACAATATAACAGTAGTGACTGATCAGCAGCAGTGATTTCAGGTGATGATAGGGAGGTTTGTATTACTACACACCACAAGGGCCTTATCAACAGGAGTGATTACCGGCATGATGGTCACGTTGTATTACTAAAGAACACTGGGACCTGATGAGCAGGAGTGATTACAAAATATAATAGAAGCGTTCGTTGTACGAAAATAACGGGACATACACGCGATGATAGTGACGTTTGTAGTACAATAAAGCATTGGGGCCTAATTAGGAGTAGTGATTATAGGCGATGACATGGGCGTTTGTAGTACAATGTTACTTTGTGGCCTAATCAGCAGGAGTGATTACAGGCGATGAAAGTAGCGCTTATAATACAATATAACACTTGGGCTTTATCAACCAGAGTTATTACAGGCTAGGCAAGGCACGCTTGTATTGCTATATAAAACTGTCGTCTTTTCAGCAAGAGTGATTACAGGCGATCAAAGAGGCATTTATACGGAGTTTTGTAGAGGTATATAACACAAGGGGTCTAGGAGTGATCATATGCGATGGCAGGTACGCTTGTATTGCTATATGATAACTGGGGGCCGTATCATCAGGAGTAATTACATGCAATGATAGAGGCGTTAAAAGTACAACTGGAGACTGGGGATAATTCGCAGGAGTAGTTACAGGTGATGATAGGGAGTTTTACCTGCCACGACAGGGACGATTGTAGTATATTATATCTTTGATGCTTAATCAGCAGCAGTAATGACAGGCCACTATAGGGAGGATTATAGTGCTATATGACACAAAGGCCTAATCAATAGGAGTGATTACAGGGGCTGATAGGGGCGTTTAAATGAAAATATAACACTGGGCCTTATTAAAAGGGGTGATTAAAGGCGAAGATACTTGATTTTGTAGTACAATTTAAATTTGGTGCCTAATCAACAGGGGTGATTTCAGACGATGATAGGAGTGTATGTTGTACAATATAACACTGGGGCCTGATGAACAGTAGTCATAACAGGCAATATAATACAATGTAACGCTAGTGCCTAATTAGCTGCAGTGATTACAGAACATGATAGGGAGGTTTGTGTTACTACGTAACGCCAGGGCCTAATCAACAGGAGTGATAAAAGGCCACGACAGGTACGTTTCAATACTGTCTAACACTTGGACTTTATCAGCAGGAGTGAATACCGAAGATAAAAGAGTAGTTTGTGATACAAAATATGACGGGGGCATAATTTGCAGGAGTGGTTACATGCGATGACAGTGACGTTTGTAGTACAATAAAGCATTGAATCCTTATCAGGAGGAGTGATTACAGGCGATGATAGGGGCGTTAAAGTGCAATATTACTTTAGGGCATGAGTGACTACATGCCTTGGAAGTATGTTTTTTAAACGAAATGTTTTCATGGTATAAGTACCTGATTGTTGGTTTGGTTTTTTCCCGCCTCGGTTTTTGGAGTGGGAATCTTTTTCTGATTACGCCTTTTCCCGACCTTTGCCTACTTGTACCTTTTTACACTAGCGCCTTATCAACAGGAGTGATAACAGGCAATGATAAGGGCATTTACAGGACAATTTAACTGTAGTGCCTAATCAGCAAGAGTGATAAGAGGTCACGACAAGAAGATACGTAGTACTACATAACACTAGGCCTAATTAACAGGAGTGATTACAGGTGACGACAGGCAGGTTTGTATTACTATATGGCACTGGAACCTTATCAGCAGGAGTGATAACAGGCGATAATAGAGGCATTTGTGGTACAAAATATCTCGGTTGCATACTTTCCAGTAGTAGATACAGGCGATGTAGTACATTATAACCTTCGGATCTTATCAGCAACAATAATGATATGTTACGATAGGGAGGATTGTAGAAAATATAACACAACGGTCTTATCAACAGAAGTGAATACACGCGATGATAGGGGCGTTTTAGTACAATATATCACTGGGGCTTTATCAACAGGAGTGATTAAAGGCGAAGATAGAACTTTTTATAGTACAAAATAGGTTTGGGGCTTAATCAGCAGGGGTGCTTACAGACGATTATAGTAGCGTTTGAATAACAATATATCGCTGGGGCCTTATCAACATGACTGATTACAGGCAATGATATTGGTATTTGTAGTTATATTTTTCACTAGGACCTAATCAACAGGAGGAGTGATTACAGGCGATGACAAGCACGTTCTATTACTATATAACACTAGGACCTTATCAGCAGGAGTGACTGCAGAAGATAATAGAGGTGTTTGTTGTACAAAATACGACGGGGGCTTAATTTGTAGGAGTAGTTACATGCGATGAAAGTGATGTTTGTAGTACCATAACGCATTCGGGCCTATTCAGGAGGGGTTATTACAGGCGATGATAGGGGCGTTTATACTACAATATTTCTTTGGGGCCTAATCAGCAGGAGTGATTACAGGCGATGAAAGTAGCCTTTGTAATAAAATATAACACCTGGGCCTTATCAGCAAGAGTTATTTCATGCGACTCAAGGCACGCTTGTATTGCTTTGTGAAATTGGCTACTTTACAGCAGGAGTGATTACATGCGATGAAAGAAGCGTTAATTGGGAGTTTTGTTTAACTATATAACACTAGGGGCCTAATCAACAGGGCGTGAATACAGGCAATGATTGAGGCGTTAATATGTAGTTTTGTAGAGCTATATAACATTAGGGGCCTCAACAACAGGAGTGATTACAGGTGACAGGAACGATTGTCTTGCTATATGAAACTGGGGCCTTATCAGCAGGAGTGATTATAGGCGATTATAGAGGCATTTTTAATCTAAAGACTAAAGACTGGGGCTAATTCGCAGTTGTAGTCACACGTGATGATAGATTTTTTTAATATAATACAACACCTGGCACTTATCAGCAGGAGCGATTTCATGCGATGACAGGGACGTTTGTAATACATTATATCTTGGGGCCTTATCAGCAGCAGTAATGGCCGGTCACTATATGGAGGATTGTAGTATTTTAGAATATTATGGCCTAATCAACAGGAGTGATTACAGGTGTTGATAGGGGCGTTTTCATAAAATATAACGCTGGGACCTTATCATTAAAAGCTATTATAGGCGAAAATAGTGGATTTCGCAGTACAATATAGATTTGGGGCCTATTCAGCAGAAGTGATTACAAGCGATGATAGGGACGTATTTAGTTCAATATTATTTTGGGGTCTAATCAGCAGGATGTGACTACATGCGATGAAAGAAGCGTTTGTAAATAAATATAACACTGCAGATTTATCAGCTGGAATGATTACAGGCAATGTTATGGGCATTTATAGTAAAAATTAACTCTAGTGCCTAATCAGCAGGAGTGATGACAGATCACGAAAGGGAGGTACGTATTACTACATAACACTAGGCCTAAGAAGCAGGAGTGATTACAGGCGACGATATGCACGTTTGTATAGCAATAGAACACTGGGGCCTTATCAACAGGACTGATTACAGGCAATGATATGGGTATTTGTAGTAATAGGGCATTATCAACAGCAGGAGTGATTAAAGGCAATGAAAAGCACGTTCTATTACTATATAACACTGGGACCTTATCAGCAGGAGTGACTGCAGAAGATAATAGAGGCGTTTGTTGTACAAAATATGACGGGATGAAATTTACATGCGATGTAAGTGACGTTTGTAGTACAATAACGCATTCGGGCCTCCTGTACTCAGCAGGAGTGTTTACAGGCGATGAAAGCAGCGTTTGTAATAAAATTTAATACCGGGGCCTTATCAACAAGAGTGATAACAGGCGACTCAAGGCACGCTTGTATTGCTATGTAAAATTTTAGAGATTACAGGTGAAGACAGGTACGCTTGTCTTGCTATATGAAAATGGGGCCTTATCAGCAGGAGTGATTACAGGCGATTATAGAAGCATTTATAGTACAACTAAAGACTTGGGCTAATTCGCTGTAATAGTCACACGTGATGATAGTGGATTAGTATAATAAAACAGCGATTACATGCGATGACAGGGACGTTTGTAATACATTATATCTATGGGACCTTATCAGCAGCAGTAATGACAGGTCACTATATGGAGGATTGTAGCACTATATAACACTATGGCCTAATCAACAGGAGTAATTACAGGTGTTAATAGGGGCGTTTACATAAATTTAACACTGGGGCTTATTAACAGGAGCGATTAGAGGCGACAATTGTGAATTTTGCAGTACACTATAAATTTGGGGCCTATTCAGCAGGGGTGATTTCAGACGATGATAGGAGCGTTTGAAGTACAATATTACACTGGGACCTAATCAACATGAGTCATTACAGGCAATGATTTTGGTAATTGTATTTAAATATAACAGTAAAGCCTAATCAGCAGCAGTGATTACAGGCTATTGGGTTTGTAGTACTACATAACACCAGGGCCTAATCAACAGGAGTGATAACAGGCGATGACAGGTACGTTTTCATACTATATAACACTGGGACCTTATCAGCAGGAGTTAGTACAATAGATAATAGAAATGTACAAGAGGGCAAAGATCAGGAGAGAGGCGTTTTTGTGACGTTTGTAGTACAATAAGGTATTGGGGCCTAATCAGTAGGAGTGATTACAGGCGATGATAGGGACGCATTTAGTTCAATATTACTTTTTGGCCTTATTAGCAGGATGTGACTTCATGCGTTGAAAGAAGCGTTTATAAATAAATATAGCTCTGCAGATGTATCAGCAGAACTGATTACAGGCAATGATATGGGCATTTGTAGTACAATTTAACTCTATTGCCTAATCAGCAGAAGTGATAACAGGTCACGAAAGGGAGGTACGTAGTACTACATAACACTAGGACTAATCAACAGGAGTGATTACAGGCGTCGATAGGCACGTTTGTATAACAATATTTCACTGGGGCCTTATCAACAGGAGTGATTACAGGCAATGATATGGGTATTTGTAGTAATATATTTCAGTAGGGCCTAATCAACAGCAGGAGTGATTATAGGCGATGACAAGCACGTTCTATTACTATATAACACTGGAACATTATCAGTAAAAGTGACTGCAGAAGATAATAGAGGCGTTTGTTGTACAATATATGACCGGGGTATAATTTGCAGGAGCAGTTAAATGCGATGAAAGTTACGTTTGTAGTACAATAACGCATTCGGGCTTAATCAAGAGGAGTTTTTAAAGGCGATGATAGGGGCGTTTGTAGTACAAAATTCTTTTGGGGCCTTATCAGCAGGAATGATTACAGGCGATGAAAGCAGCGTTTGTAATAATATTTTACACCGGGGCCTTATCAACAAGAGTGATTACAGGCGACTCAAGGCACGCTAGGCTAGTATTGCTATGTAAAATTGGCGCCTTTACAGCAGGAGTGATTACAGGCGATAAACGAGGCGTTAATAGGGATTTTTGTTTAACTATATAACACTAGGGGCCTAATCAACAGGAATAATTACAGGCAATGACAGAGGCGTTATCATGTAGTTTTGTAGAACTATATAGCACTAGGGGCCTTATCAACAGGAGTGATTACAGGTGAAGACCGGTACGCTTGTCTTGCTATATGAAACTGGGGCCTTATCAGCAGGAGTGATTACAGGCAATTATAGAGGCATTTATACTACAACTAAAGACTGGGGCTAATTCGCAGTAGTAGTCACACGTGATGATAGGGGGTTTTCAGTATGATATAACACTTGGACCTTGTCAGCAGGAGCGATTACATGCGATGACAGGGACGTTTGTAATACATAATAACTTTGGGGCCTTATCAGCAGCAGTAATGACAGGTCACTGTGGAGGATTGTAGTACTATGTAACACTATGGCCTAATCAACAGGAGTGATTACAGGTGTTGATAGGGCGGTTTTCATAAAATATAACACTGGGGCCTTATCAACAGGAGCGATTAGAGGCGAAAAAAGTGGCGGACCTAAAAAATCTCCCCGTACATCATCCATAGTGCAGCTTATATTTCCTTTTGGTCCTTTGAGATCAGCGAAGATTTTCTGAGAAATCAGAAATTTATTATCGGTTTATATTCATTTTCTGACCAATGTTTAATATATTTGGTCCCATTTGGAAATATACTAGTCTTTGTATCGACTACCATGTTGAAAGATGCAAAATTTCAGTAATTTTCTTTGGCTCCATGTTGCCAAATCTAAAGGGTCACTGCCGAGACTTTAATAGTCGAAACCGATGTATGGCCCATGCCCTTTCTCATTAATATGTTCACTGCTCTTAAAGGATCTCCGCTTTAATTTTTATTTGTAGTACAATATCAATTTGGGGCGTATTCAGCAGGGGTGATTTCAGACGATAATAGAAGCGTTTGAAGTACAATAGAACACTGGTGCCTAATCAACATGAGTCATTACAGGCAATGATATCGGTATTTGTATTAAAATATAACAGTAAAGCCTAATCAGCAGCAGTGATTACAGGCTATTGGGGTTGTAGTACTACATAACACCAGGGCCTAATCAACAGGAGTGATAACAGGCGATGACAGGTACGTTTTCATACTATATAACACTGGGCCCTTATCAGCAGGAGTGAGTACAGAAAATAATAGAGGCGTTTTTGTGACGTTTGTAGTACAATAAGGTATTGGGGCCTAATCAGTAGGAGTGATTACAGGCGATGATAGGGACTCATTTAGTTCAATGTTACTTTGGGGCCTTATCAGCAGGATGTGACTTCATGTGTTAAAAGAAGCGTTTGTAAATAAATATAACACTGCAGATTTATCAGCAGGAATGATTACAGGCAATGATATGGGCATTTGTAGTACAATTTAACTCTAGTGCCTAATCAGCAGAAGTGATAACAGGTCACGAAAGGGAGGTACGTAATACTACATAACACTAGGACTAATCAACAGGAGTGATGGCAGTCGTTGATAGGCACGTTTTTATAACAATATTTCACTGGGACCTTATCAACAGGACTGATAACAGGCAATGATATGGGTATTTGTGGTAAAATATTACACTAGGGCCTAATTAACAGCAGGAGTGATTACAGGCGATGGCAAGCACGTTCTATTACTACATAACACTGGAGGATTATCAGCAAAAGTGACTGTAGAAGATAATAGAGGCGTTTGTTGTACAAAATATGACCGGGGCATAATTTGCAGGAGTAGTTACATGCGATGAAAGTGACGTTTGTAGTACAATAACGCATTCAGGCCTTATGAGGAGGAGTTTTTACAGGCGATGATAGGGGCGTTTGTAGTAGAATATTACTTTGAGACCTAATCAGCAGGAGTGATTACAGGCGATGAAAGCAGCGTTTGTATTAAATTTTACACCGGGGCCTTATCTACAAGTGATTACAGGCGACTCAATGCACGTTTGTATTGCTATGTAAAATTGGCGCCTTTACAGCAGGAGTGATAACAGGCGATGAAAGAGGCGTTAATAGGGTGTTTTGTTTAACTATATAACACTAGGGGCCTAATCAACAGGAGTGATTACAGGCAATGACAGAGGCATTAATATGTAGTTTAGTAGAACTATATAACACTAGGGGCCTTATCAACAGGAGTGATTACAGGTGATGACAGGTACGCTTGTCTTGCTATATGAAACTAGGGCCTTATCAGCAGGAGTGATTACAGGCAATTATAGAGGCATTTATAGTACAACTAAAGACTGGGGCTAATTCGCAGTAGTAGTCATACGTGATGATAGGGGGGTTTCAGTATGATATAACACTGGAACCGTATCAGCAGGAGCGATTACATGTGATGACAGGGACTTTTGTAATACATAATAACTTTGGGGCCTGATCAGCAGCAGTAATGACAGGTCACTATATGGAGGATTGTAGTACTATATAACACTGTGGCCTAATTAACAGGAGTGATAACAGGTGTTGATAGGGCGGTTTTCATAAAATATAACACTAGGGCCTTATCAACAGGAGTGATTAGATCCAAAAATAGTGGATTTTGTAGTACAATATAAATTTGGGGCCTATTCAGCAGGGGTGATTTCAGACGATAATGGGAGCATTTAAAGTACAATATTACACTGGGGCCTAATCAACATGAGTGAGTACAGAAGATAATAGAGGCGTTTTTGTGACGTTTGTAGTACAATAAGGTATTGGGGCCTGATCAGTAGGAGTGATTACAGGCGATGATAGGGACGCATTCAGTTCAATATTACTTTGGGGCCTTATCAGCAGGATGTGACGTCATGCATTGAAAGAAGCGTTTGTAAATAAATATAACACTGCAGATTTATCATCAGGAATGATTACAGGCAATGATATGGGCATTTGTAGTACAATTTAACTCTATTGCCTTATCAGCAGAAGTGATAACAGGTCACGAAAGGGAGGTACGTAGTACTACATAACACTAGGACTAATCAACAGGAGTGATTACAGGCGGCGATAGGCACGTTTGTATAACAATATTTCACTGGGGCCTTACAAACAGGAGTGATTACAGGCAATGATATGGGTATTTGTAGTAATATATTACACTAGGGCCTAATCAACAGCAGGAGTGATTACAGGCGATGACAAGCACGTTCTGTTACTATATAACACTGGAACATTATCAGTAAAAGTGACTGCAGAAGATAATAGAGGCGTTTGTTGTACAAAATATGACCGGGGTATAATTTGCAGGAGCAGTTAAATGCGATGAAAGTGACGTTTGTAGTACAATAACGCATTCGGGCCTAATAAGTAGGAGTTTTACAGGCGATGATAGGGGCGTTTGTAGTTCAATATTACTTTGGGGCCTAATCAGCAGGAGTGATTACAGGCGATGAAAGCAGCGTTTGTATTAAAATTTTACACCGGGGCCTTATCAACAAGAGTGATTACAGGCGACTCAAGGCACGTTTGTATTGCTATGTAAAATTGGCGCCTTTACAGCAGGAGTGATAACAGGCGATGAAAGAGGCATTAATAGGGTGTTTTGTTTGACTATATAACACTAGGGGCCTAATCAACAGGGGTGATTACAGGCAATGACAGAGGCATTAAAATGTAGTTTTGTAGAACTATATTGCACCAAGGGCCTTATCAACAGGAGTGATTACAGGTGATGACAGGTACGCTTGTCTTGCTATATGAAACTGGGGCCTTATCAGCAGGAGTGATTACAGGCAATTATAGAGGCATTTATAGTACAACTAAAGACTGGGGCTAATTCGCAGTAGTTGTTATACGTGATGATAGGGGGTTTTCAGTATGATATATCACTGGCCTTTATCAGCAGGAGCGATTACATGCGATGACAGGGACTTTTGTAATACATAATAACTTTGGGGCCTTATCAGTAGCAGTAATGACATGTCACTATATGGAGGATTGTAGTACTATATAACACTGTGGCCTAATCAACAGGAGTGATTACAGGTGATGAAAGGGCAGTTTTCATAAAATATAACACAGGGGCCTTATCAACAGGAGTGATTAGAGGCTAAAATAGTGGATTTTGTAGTACAATATAAATTTGGGGCCTATTCAGCAGGGATGATTGCAGACGATGATAGGAGCGTTTGAAGTACAATATTACACTGGGGCCGAATCAACATGAGTCATTACAGGCAATGATATTGGTATTTGTATTAAGATAAAACAGTAAAGCCTATCAGCAGCAGTTATTACAGGTCATTAGGTTTGCAGCACAACACCAGGGCCTAATCAACAGGAGTGATAACAGGCTATGGCAGGTACGTTTTCATACTATATAACACTTGGACCTTATCAGCAGGGGTGAGTACAGAAGATAATAGATGACAGGGACGCATTTTGTTCAATTTTGTGACGTTTGTAGTACAATAAGGTATTGGGGCTTAATCAGTACTAGTGTTTACAGGCGATGATAGGGACGCATTTAGTTCAATATTACTTTGACGCCTTATCAGCAGGATGTGACTTCATGCGTTGAAAGATGCGTTTGTAAATAAATATAACACTGCAGATTTATCAGCAGGAATGATTACAGACAATGATATGTTAGAGTTAAAGTATCGAGTAGAAAAAATAAGCGAGTCGAAGACGAGCTGATTTTATTTATTTTTTCTACGAAGTCTTTAACTACCTTGTATGACAGAACACCAATTGACAGATCCGTACTGTAACGTCCGACATCAGGAAGCTACTGTACGGTTTTACTTCCGCCTGCTTCTTGAGTATTAATATGAAGGCCCGCCTCCTCTGATATTAACTTGTATTGATTTAATCTTACAAAAACATCAAAAAAGCAGAAAGTCATACTACAAGGGCATTTGTAGTACAATTAAGCTCTAGTGTATAATCAGCAGAAGTGATAACAGGTCACGAAAGGGAGGTACGTAATACTACATAACACTAGAAATAATCAACAGGAGTGATTACAGGCGTCGATAGGCTCGTTTGTATAACAATATTTCACTGGGGCCTTATCAACAGGACTGATTACAGGCAATGATATGGGTATTTATAATAAAATATTTCACTAGGGCCTAATCAACAGCAGGAGTGATTACAGGCGATGACAAGCACGTTCTATTACTATAAAACACTGGAACATTATCAGCATAAGTGACTGCAGAAGATAATAGAGGCGTTTGTTGTAAAAAAAAAAAAACACAATATGATCGGGGTATAATTTGTAGGAGTAGTTACATGCGATGAAAATGACGTTTGTAGTACAATAACGCATTCGGGCCTAATAAGGAGGAGTTTTTACAGGCGATGATAGGGGCGTTTGTAGTACAATATTACTTTTGGGCCTAATCAGCAGGAGTGATTACAGGCGATGAAAGCAGCGTTTGTAATAAAATTTTACACCGGGGCCTTATCTACAAGAGTGATTACAGGCGACTCAAGGCACGTTTGTATTGCTATGTAAAATTGGCGCCTTTACAGCAAGATGATTACAGGCGATGGAAAGAGGCGTTAATAGGGAGTTTTGTTTAACTATATAACACTAGGGGCCTAATCAACAGGAGTGATTACAGGCAATGACAGAGGCATTAATATGTAGTTTAGTAGAACTATATAACACTAGGGGCCTTATCAACAGGAGTGATTACAAGGGATGACAGGTACGTTTGTCTTGCTATATGAAATTGGGGCCTTATCAGCAGGAGTGATTACAGGCAATTATAGAGGCATTTGTAGTACAACTAAAGACTGGGGCTAATTCGCAATATTAGTCATACGTGATGATAGGGGTTTCAGTATGATATAACACTGGGACCTTATCAGCAGGAGCGATTACATGCGATGACAGGGGCGTTTGTAATACATAATAACTTTGGGGCCTTATCAGCAGCAGTAATGATAGGTCACTATATGGAGGATTGTAGTACTATATAACACTGTGGACTAATCAACAGGAGTAATAACAGGTGTTGATAGGGCGGTTTTCATAAAATATAACACAGGGGCCTTATCAACAGGAGTGATTAGATCCGAAAATAGTGGATTTTGTAGTACAATATAAATTTGGGGCCTATTCAGCAGGGGTGATTTCAGACGATGATAGGAGCGTTTGATGTACAATATTACACTGGGGCCTAATCAACATGAGTGAGTACAGAAGATAACAGAGGCGTTTTTGTGCCGTTTGTAGTACATTAAGGTATGGGGGCCTAATCAGTAGGAGTGACTACAGGCGATGATAGGGACGCATTTAGTTCAATATTACTTTGGGGCCTTATTAGCAGGATGTGACGTCAGGCGTTGAAAGAAGCGTTTGTAAGTAAATATAACACTGCAGATTTATCAGCAGGAATGATTACAGGCAATGATATGGGCATTTGTAGTACAATTTAACTCTAGTGCCTAATCAGCAGAAGTGATAACAGGTCACGAAAGGGAGGTACGTAATACTACTTAGCACTAGGACTAATCAACATGAGTGATTTCAGGCGTTGATAGGCACGTTTTTATAACAATATTTCACTGGGGCCTTATCAATAGGACTGATAACAGGCAATGATATGGGTATTTGTGGTAATATATTACACTAGGGCCTAATCAACAGCAGGAGTGATTACAGGCGATGACAAGCACGTTCTATTACTATATAACACCGGAACATTATCAGTAAAAGTGACTGCAGAAGATAATAGAGGCGTTTGTTGTACTAAATATGACCGGGGTATAATTTGCAGGAGTAGTTACATGCGATGAAAGTGACGTTTGTAGTACAATAACGCATTCGGGCCTAATAAATAGGAGATTTTACAGGCGATGATAGGGGCGTTTTTAGTACAATATTACTTTGGGGCCTAATCAGCAGGAGTGATTACAGGCGATGAAAGCAGCGTTTGTAATAAAATTTTACACCGGGGCCTTATCAACAAGAGTGATTACAGGCGACTCAAGGCACGTTTGTATTGCTATGTAAAATTGGCGCCTTTACAGCAGGAGTGATTACAGGCGACGAAAGAGGTGTTAATAGGGAGTTTTGTTCAACTTTATAACACTAGGGCCTAATCAACAGGAGTGATTACAGGCAATGACAGAGGGATTTAAATGTAGTTTTGTAGAACTATATAGCACTAGGGGCCTTATCAACAGGAGTGATTACGCGTGATGACAGGTACGCTTGTCTTGCTATATGAAACTAGGGCCTTATCAGCAGGAGTGATTACAGGCGATGATCGTGGCGTTTATGGTACAACGTGAGACTGGGGCCAATTGGCAGGAGAAGTTACAGGTGATGATAGGATGGTTTCAGTATAATACATGACTGGGACCTAATCAGCTGCATCACAGGGAGGTTTGTAGTACATTTTATCTTTGGGACCTTATCAGCAGCACCAATGATAGAGGCATTTATAGCAAACAGTTATTTCATGGTTATTTAAACTATTGCCCCGAGGTGGCCTGGATGACCACGGTTGACTATTGCCCGACGGAAACCACTATAAACTTTTAAGAAGTGTGAAGTTGTCGATTCGTCCTAATATTACTACAAAATTGCCGACTGGGGCATTAAGTTGTTAAAAAATCAAAACAGATAAGCCCCTAGCCTTCTATACAGTGGGTCTTATGTAGATACCTTGCTTTATTGTAATGCGAATCGGAAACGAGATCCAGCCTCTGTATGACCATAGCTTTTGTTGGGACGGACGTTAATTCACAAATACAAAAAGCTTAGGTTCAACAGTGAATTTGTTTCTGACTTTAATATGGCATGTTGACGAAAATTAAACTTAACTGAAATACTCTTTCGCTTATTGTCTTTTAGCACATTCCCTTAAACTGCAGTCACACAGTAGCGTATAACCCAAACGCGCGCCGGGCGTATGAAAAATCTCAACAGGCTGAAGACTTTGGGCGTATAAAAATAATTTGCTTTAGAAGTCACACATTAGCGCCTGCCGGACGTATAAAAAATCTCAAAGTTCATTAGTACGGTTGTGATACGTCCAAGACACGCTAAGCACCCGCTACAGGCGCGCATCGAACGTTCAACGCGCGTTTCACACACGCTTGGGGCACGCTAGTGAAGCAACATCTAATAAAATCGGAACGCGCATGGAACGTACACTGGCGTGCTTCAAACGCGCGCCAAACACATTCAGAGCGTATTCAACGCGCCTGTAGCGCGCGTGGAACTTATTCGGGACGTATAAGTCACATGCCCGAGACACGCCGAGCTTTTCGAAAATTTTTATGCATGTTTATTTTTTTTTTTTTTAGCCCAAAAGAGCGAAACGCGCAGATACTTTTGAAGCGACGTACAGCGACGAGCGCCGGACGTAGACCAAAGGTACCCAACGCACTTGTAGCGTGTTTTGAACGTGTTTCCGACGTGCGTCTGGCGTATGTTGAATTTTTTTATTTTTTCAACACGCCCGGCGCGCGTTTCACTTATACGCTACTGTGTGACTGCTGTTTAAATTATTCCTACAATGATGGATGCATACACGTTTGTAAATACGAGTTGCCCAACAAGGTGAAGAAGGACAGCTAATGGACAAAACAGAAGTAGTTGGGTTTTAACACTATATGGACATGACAGCCATCATTAGTCATGTAACCTGGATTTGTTATATACACTTTTGGTTCCACTTTCCTATAGATGCCTCATATAAACTGTGGCTAATTGATTGACAAAGCCGTTCCAGAGGAGAACATGTTAAAATTTTATACATGTACATTATCCCAGAGTGGGGTCAGATTTTTCTCAAAACCATTACTATTCAGTAATGTTGTCTAGAGGAGACGGTGGGTAGGGAAATTTTTCGTTTCGCACAACACCCTCCACATACTAGGTTTGATACTATGGGTGCTTCTTTGATCAATATAAAGAGCTTCTAGGCACGTTGTCGCCCTGTGATATGGTGCATTTGTCCTCCAGAAGCCGTTACGCATGTTACCCATTCAAACCAGAAATGTGCTCTAAGTTTGTAAAATACACTATGAATCTCTAATCTGAATTCCAAACCTCAATGTATCAATATCATCTGACGAAAGGATGTTACGGGCACATATATTGATATATTTAATCATTTTCATGCATCGATGGTGTTACGTATGTTACATTCTCAAAACAGCCTGTGTAAATGTTAATTACAGAACAGTAAGCTATTTTAATATACTTTTCTTTGCGAATTTCACTTTTAATACACTACGGGTGGCTTCGTTGATCAATATAAAGATTTTCTATGCACGTTGTCGCCAAATGGTACGGTGCATTTGCCATGCAGAAGCCGTTACGCACGTCGTATGTTACCCATTCAATACAGAAATATACTTTAAGTTTGAAAAATGCACTATGATTCTCTAAAATAAATTCCAAACCTAAATATATTAATGTCATCTGATGAAAGAATGTTACTGGCACATGTTTTGGTACTTTTAATTACATATATGCATCGATGGTGTTACGTATGTTACATTTTCAAAACAGACCGTTCAGAATTTAATTACAGAACAGTAAGCTATTTTAATATACTTTTCTTTGCACATTTATATTTAAGATACACTGGTCTAAAATACACTTATTCCTTTTCTTTTATAAACCTGAAAAAACTAATCATCATGTCATTCCTTAGTCGAAAATTATTGCATATAGTCCACAGTAACTCACTTCAGATTATGAAAGAATAAAGTGTTCAAAGTCAACTATGAACAGACAAGTTTGAAGGAAAGAAGAAAAAAATATACAATCATCGTGTTGTAGATCAATAACATATATGCCTTCTTTAAGTTGAATGCTTACTGCTTTGCCAGAAATGTGTACTTTTGATTGGTAAATATGGTAACGTATGTAACACATGATTATTAAATATCAAAAAATCAGTTTTAATGATTTTAATGCCGATAAAATACTCTTCGCTGTATGTAATTATGATTTAGCACTAATTTAGAAATCATATAAGATATAGCAAATATTCAAGAGTGTAATCCGGTTGTCAGTGAACTTAAAGCGAGCACACCCAAACCACAAAATCCCAAAGCATGTTTTACACCATTGTTAGTATCCAGTGTTATGAAATGACATTATCAACACCGTCGGTCACTATTTCTTAAGTTACATTTCACAAAGCTTGCCAATATTAGTAAGCGAATATCAATGCGGGTGACGGGCGATTTAATAGTAACGTATGTAACACATTTTTCACTTAAAATTTTAGGTGTTAAAACCTAAGGAAAACAAATAGAAATGAGATATAATAATCGTCACCTTAAGCTTGTTTTCCGATTTCCGGATTATGAATTGACTCGCCGGTCATACAAAAGCACAACTCTGCGCATGCTAGTTCATTTTGTCTGGGTTCGGGGCACATGTGAGATAAGCCAAGTTCTGCTTGCGCGTGTGCCAGATGATTTTTTTCTCGGGGTTCTCCCGTTTTCGCCCCACCTACTGGTTGGCCCGTCTCATATGAGCTGAAATAATATTGAAAGGGACGTTAAACGGAAAAAAATTGTTCAGTCCTTGGTCATGAGCACTGCTTCAATATAAGTATCATTGATGTTCCAGACATTGCCTGACGCGGTTGTTTGATTTTGAGTGGATGCTTAACAGCATAGTCAACAGCTATTGTCATATTGAGACGTTGACTCCATTTTATGGGACTTTTGCCCGAAAATCGGGTGCCATGACATCCAAACAATACTTTAAATATAACCACCCAAGTAAGCCACTACGGCTTATACGTATGGATGGTTTGATTTTAAAACACTTTTCCTGGTCAGGCTCAGGCCTGAGCGGTTAACCAGTAATAAGATGGTCAGTAAGTAGCGTATAAGCTATTACTGGGGGCAAAAGAAGCCCATCTATTTCTTAAGGACCCGATGAGCGGGGCCCATATTCCCATCCGACCAACCTTCTGAGGGATTCTGCTTAGGCTGATACGGTTGAGCGTTTCTGCTAAGGCTGAAAACATGTTTCTGAAGTTTTCACGTTATAAATGTGTCATCAAACGATCATGCTTTGGTGGTACATTTTCATTTGTGTAGCGCTAATGGCAACAGAACAAGTGACGGACACTATTTACACTTGAACCTGATTGCCCAGCAGATGAACAGAATCGGCAAATGGTTTTTCGTACACCTTCTTATGTGCTGTGGGGGTCGTTATCGTCTGTTTGCACAAGGTAGTTTGTGATTGATCGCTTTTCTTAGCAACATTCCAAGCTTTCGTTTTACCAATGCCATTGTGTGGAGTCTCACCTAAACTGCCATATTGTGTAGTCATATAACTTCTATTTTCTTGAAGATATGGAATGGTCGAGAGTCTCACCAGTCCATCAGTACTTGCTCAAAACGACAGACTGCTTTTTTCAGGATTTCCAGCGTGGAACCATAATGTATTGCAATTATTTGGCTACAATAGACAGCAGCATAAAACCAAGACATCTGATTCAGATGATTGTACCGTCAGAAGCATCGTGGTTGTTATGAAAATTCGCGTATCTGTGTCTTCATCGTCTAAAGTGCAGTTACGTCAACCCTGGCAAGAAAGCAGTTTCGTTATCTGTAAAAACGCATACACGTTGTTTGCACATCCTGTTCTATGTTCGGATTTCATACCGAGGGCCTTAAGAAATTCACATTTTGTGTAATTACTGCTTAACATTGGATTTTGCCACTCCCAGGGAACTGGTGTTGCAGGGCTAGTTAATGTCCTTCTTTCTCGGGCATCCAATCTAATGGATTTACTCTACATGTATATATCAAACACTACGTCAAATCAATAGTTTCGAAAGGCGCACACAAGCTGTAAGGAATACCACATATAGAATAAAATTAATGAGTCCAGGAGTTTGAGGATAATATCCGCATCTAGTTGGATGCGACCGTCAGTGTGATATTTGCGATGTCTTTGTCTTCCTAAGTCATTATAAGTTCGCACATGTGAAAGATTCATGATTCATCGTGGATCGTGGATCTTGTTCAAGGACACAACATGGCACCGAAGAGGTCGAACAACACAAACTCGCAATCAGGAGCAGACGCTTTAACGATGGGTCACCAAGTCATAATATATACCTTACAGTGCCCTACATGAAAAATGTGTTACATACGTTACCATGAGCATACTGACAAGTCACCAGTGGGTCAACATATTCCAAACACCTTACTGTGTTCTATGCGAAAACCTTTGCAGATAATTATGTGAGACCACTTTCACGTGAGCCGCAGCGCGCGAAATCCCTCTTCCGACAATATTCCTTCTACACAGTAATAGAATTTAGACGCTTTAAATTTCGGATTTAAGAAGAAGTTTAAATTATCTGTGTAGAGTAAACAAGTGTGCTGATCAGCTGTGCAGTAACTGCATCTTTGTTTTCATATAGGAAGAATCTGGTTTTCGCATGAAGCGGCCCACTATATATACATTCACCAAAATGAAATCTACCCATGTTTGAAATTTAAGGTGTTACATACGTTACCATGATCATACTTGCAAGTCACAGGCTGTGTATTTTAGCACACTAAACGTGCATTTATCAAAGGGCGTGTAAAATAGAACTAAATAATTTACACAAACGTATAACAATTATTCATTTTTGGTATTTTTGTTGAAACGCCTACTTTTCAAATGTTACAGCATACGGCGGTACCCTTAGGAAATGTTAAATTATTTAAAATAAACATGATTTTGTGAAATAGCCAAGTTGAACTACTGGTCAATAAGAAAGGACCTATCGTTTTTGGAATATGAAGAAAGAAATGCCAAAAACAAAAACGTTTTTGAACCCAAACCCCTATTTTCACGCCATAGATGTAGAAGTAACGTTTGTAACACCGTATAATGTCTAATTTCAACTTTTAAAGATCATAAAGCATGTCCGTTAAATTGTTCTAGCACCTGATATAATTAGTGTTGTTGCATGATTAAAGTGGATGGAGCATAGTAGGTTTCGCTATTTTGTTGGTACAAATATATTTTGAACATGTAACTTATGTAACGAGCTACAGAAATATTGTGCACCACTTGCCGGGGCGACAACGTGCCTAGAACTCATCTAGGATGACCAATGGACCAATTGCATACTGCAAACAAAGTATGTGGAGGGTGTTGTGCGATTTCGTTAAATACGGTAGATACAGAATCTAGCGTCTCGCCTATGTCCATTTCCTGCGATGTTTACCTATAAATGACATTCTAAAATTTTTGACCATTCTAATGCATAATTATGTGACCTATGTTGGCTTTGCCAAAATAGGTCATGGTAATCACAGAGTCATGATTCGTATAGTACTTTGGTCATTAATGCTCCATGCCACGTTTCGTTGAAACCAGTCCAATATATCAAGAGAAGATGGTCTTTGAAAAGTTTTACCATGCATGAGCATGGTGGCTATCTGGGTGATGTGATCTGGATTATTACTCGTTAAAACCGCCTCGGCGAGGCTGTTCTAATGTGTACCCACAATTAATGTCTTGAGCAAAAAATGAAATTCAAAATGCTTCCGATTTCATTTTTTATTTTTTCCTACTAAAAAATCACTGTATTGTGCATGAACATGTTTTCGAAATGTAATATCAAAGACTGATGTGTCCCCACCAGGATTGGTGTGGGACTGGGGAGAACGATATAGTAGTTTTAACGTGTACCCACAATCAATGTTTTGAGCAAAAATATCAAAATTTTCGAAATATTTCCGATGACATTTTCATTTTTTCCTACTGAAAAAATCACTGTATATAGTGCATGGACATGTTTTAGTAATGTAATATCAAAGACTCATATGTGGCCCTCAAGGAATGGATTGGACTGGACAGAATGATATCTATTTCAAGAAACATCAGATAATAATTTAAGGAAGTTACGGGGCAAATCTATTGAGCTTTTCGAGAACTGATGAAAACAGGGGGCTAGGGAAAAAGGTGGTTTATTTTTCGGGACGATTGAGCCATGCATCAGGAAAACATGTCAGTGAAATATTTACCCCCTCAAACCCCACTTTTATATAGCAAAACTGGGAAATGCAGGGGTATACCTATTTTTCTTATATTTGCTCCAAAATATAGATTGTGGGTACTCGTAATAATCGCCTGGGCAAGGCGGTTCTAACGTGTACCCACAATCTATGTTTTTAGCAAAAATAAGAAAAAAAGCAATTTTCATTTTGTACTCGTAAGAACCGCCTGGGCGAGGCGGTTCTAACGTGTACCCACAATCTATGTTTTGAGTAAAAAATAAGAAAAATAGCAATTTCTCTTTTTACAACTTTAAAAATCTCTGTATGTTGCACGAGCATATTTTTGTAATAAACCCAGGTGATAAAATCCCGGTTCCCTCTGTTAGGCCCTTACCCATATTACAAAAGGGGGTCAAATGATCAAATTTCAGCTGAGAAGTTGTACTCCCCATTTTAATTTCTACATATAACCTTATTTACCTCAAAGGATCAAAAGAAAACTTAAATCTGCAAAAACGGATGTGCAACATGCCAGTTTTACAATATCCGGTATTTAGAGCGCTAATACACCGTATTTACGGAAAAAATACGTTTTTTTCTATAAATCGTAACTCTTGACGATTTTCCAGTTGATAGCTGCAACTGTAGTGCAAATTTTCGCAACTCTTGGCGATTTTCCGGTTGATAACTACAACTGCAGGGACCTCAGCTGCAGGAGGGACCTCAATAGCAGGAGGGACCTCAACGACAGGGGTGGAAGTTGAGCCTTATTGTAAAAAAGACATAAATTAAATTCAAAACAAGAAGTATTTCGTTGCAGAATATTGTTTTGCTTTACCCAAATGCCAACCAATAACTCATCAGGAAAACATGTCCGTGAAATTAATACCCCCTCATACCCCACTTTTATATAGTAAAATTGGGGTCTGCAGGGGTATACCTATTTTTCTTATTTTTGCTTCAAACCATAGATTGTGGGTACTCGTTAGAACCGCCTCGGCGAGGTGGTTCTAACGTGTATCCACAATCATTGTTTTGAGCAAAGATATTAAAAATATCAAAAATTTCCAATGAAATTTTCAATATTTGCGTCTGAAAATTTTCTCTGTATATTACATGGGCAAGTTTTCGTAATGTTGATTCCCGACATCAGAAAGTGTCACCTTTACAATAGGGGTAGAACGTTCTATCAGCACTGATAAGCTTTCACGGGCTAGACATTATTTACTATCCATCGATAGGCACACATTTTCTGATTTCAATAAACTTTTCGAAATTGTGTTGATTGTGTTAATTAGATTTAAAAATTAAAATGCAGCATCTGAATTCGATGCAACGGATATAGCTTTCTGAAATTTGGAAGGACTTTAACCATATAAATTCAAAGGTATATAAAACCATTTTTAGAATATGAACCAAATATTTCTAGAGCAAAGAATCTTATAATTTACAATTCCCTTTAAGCATATATGCTACAAAAATGAAGTATGCCATGTGCGCCTATTTTTACTAGTCACAGGCTATGTTAAACCTGGAATAACTCAAAGGCAGCCAGTCACGTCGTCAGTTCAAATGAAAACTCACAACTAATCAAACCCTCTTTATATTGAAATAGAGACACAAACTGTTTCGGTGACAATTGTATACACACACTGAGCAATTTTTTTATGATAGTTACCTTTTTTTTTTACCGAACTTACGAAGACTACTGAAAACGTAAATTGAGAGTATGCCTTTGCGTGTAAATGACATATATCTGAGGCCATGCATGTTTTGCAATTTCAGAATTCAAAAACTATCTGCATCTAGCTGCACACAATGTCACGACACCAAAGGACGTCATTAACACTTCTTATAATATTGAGTTTCGGAAATTGCGGGAACATAAACGCTAGCACTCGAAGTACAGTAAAAACTGACAATTCAACAAGACACATTCAGAAACGTAACACTCTGAAAAGACCAGCTGCAAACGGAAATTCAACAATAGCCATTCCAACCGTAAATTCGACAGACATTGATCTTAATACATCCGATAAAATTCACAGTTCATCAACAGCCATTCCTACCGTCAATTTGGCCTCCCTTGATCTAACTACAACCGATATAATCAACATTTCAACAACAGTCGTTCCAACCGTCAATTCGATAGCCGTTAGTCTCAATACATCTGATATAATCAACAGTTCATCAACAGCCATTCCAACCGTCAATTCGACAGTCATTACTCTAAATACAACCGATGTAATCGACAGTTCAACAACAGCCATTCCTACCGTCAATTCGACAGCCATTGATCTAAATACAACCGATGTAATCGACAGTTCAACAACAGCCATTCCAACCGTCAATTCTACTGACATTGATCTAAATACAACCAATGTAATCGACAGTTCAACAACAGCAATTCCAACAGTCAATTCGACAGCCATTGATCTAAATACAACCGATGTAATCGACAATTCAACAACAGCCATTCCAACAGTCAATTCTACTGACATTGATCTAAATACAACCGATGTAATCGACAGTTCAACAACAGCCATTCCAACAGTCAATTCGACAGCCATTGATCTAAATACAACCGATGTAATCGACAGTTCAACAACAGCCATTCCAACAGTCAATTCGACAGCCATTGATCTAAATACAACCGATGTAATCGACAGTTCAACAACAGCCATTCCAACAGTCATTTCGACAGCCATTGATCTAAATACAACCGATGTAATCGACAGTTCAACAACAGCCATTCCAACAGTCAATTCTACAGCCATTGATCTAAATACAACCGATGTAATCGACAGTTCAACAACAGCCATTAGAACAGTCAATTCGACGGCCATTGATCTAGATACCACTAACATTGACATGACTACAACCAATGATAATATCACTACAACTACAGCCATACCAAGCATCAATACCACTACAATTGACATGACTCCAACCAATGATAATGACACTACAACTACAGCCATACCAAGCGTCAATGCCACTACCAGTGACGTGACTACAACCAATGATAATAACACTACAACTACTGTCATTCCAAGCATCAATGCCACTACAATTGACATGACTACCACCAATGATAATGACACTACAACTACAGCCATACCAAGCGCCAATGCCACTACCATTGACATGACTACAACCAATGATAATGACACTACAACTACAGCCATACCAAGCGTCAATGCCACTAGAATTGACATGACTACAACCAATGATAATGACACTACAACTACAGCCATACCAAGCATCAATACCACTACCATTGACATGACTACAACCAATGATAATGACACTACAACTACAGCCATACCAAGCGTCAATGCCACTAGAATTGATATGACTACAACCAATGATAATGACACTACAACTACAGCCATACCAAGCGTCAATACCACTAACATTGACATGACTACAACCAATGATAATGACACTACAACTACAGCCATACCAAGCATCAATACCACTACCATTGACATGACTACAACCATTGATAATGACACTACAATTACAGCCATACCAAGCGTCAATGCCACTACAATTGACATGACTACAACCATTGATAATGACACTACAACTACAGTCATACCAAGCGTCAATACCACTAACATTGACATGACTACAACCAATGATAATGACACTACAACTACAGCCATACCAAGCATCAATACCACTACCATTGACATGACTACAACCATTGATAATGACACTACAATTACAGCCATACCAAGCGTCAATGCCACTACAATTGACATGACTACAACCATTGATAATGACACTACAACTACAGCCATACCAAGCGTCAATACCACTACCATTGACATTACTACAACCAATGATAATGACACTACAAATACAGCCATACCAAGCGTCAATGCCACTACCATTGACATGACTACAACCAATGATAATGACACTACAACAACAGCCATACCCAGCGTCAATGCCACTACCATTGACATGACTACAACCAATGATAATGATACTACAACTACAGCCATACCAAGCGCCAATACCACTACCATTGACATGACTACAACCAATGATAATGACACTACAACAACAGCCATACCCAGCGTCAATGCCACTACCATTGACATGACTACAACCAATGATAATGATACTACAACTACAGCCATACCAAGCGTCAATGCCACTACCATTGACATGACTACAACCAATGATAATGACACTACAACTACAGCCATACCAAGCGTCAATGCCACTAGAATTGACATGACTACAACCAATGATAATGATACTACAACTACAGCCATACCAAGCGTCAATACCACTAGAATTGACATGACTACAACCAATGATAATAACACTACAACTACAGCCATACCAAGCGTCAATGCCACTACCATTGACATGACTACAACCAATGATAATGACACTACAACTACAGCCATACCAAGCATCAATGCCACTACCATTGACATGACTACAACCAATGATAATGACACAACAACTACAGCCATACCAAGCGTCAATACCACTACCATTGACATGACTACAACCAATGATAATGACACTACAACTACAGCCATACCAAGCGTCAATACCACTACCATTGACATGACTACAACCAATGATAATGACACTACAACTACAGCCATACCAAGCGTCAATGCCACTACCATTGACATGACTACAACCAATGATAATGATACTACAACAACAGCCATACCCAGCGTCAATGCCACTACCATTAACATGACTACAACCAATGATAATGATACTACAACAACAGCCATACCCAGCATCAATGCCACTACCATTGACATGACTACAACCAATGATAATGACACTACAACTACAGCCATACCAAGCGTCAATGCCACTACCATTGACATGACTACAACCAATGATAATGATACTACAACAACAGCCATACCCAGCGTCAATGCCACTACCATTGACATGACTACAACCAATGATAATGACACTACAACTACAGCCATACCAAGCATCAATACCACTAAGATTGACATGACTACAACCAATGATAATGACACTACAACTACAGCCATACCAAGCGTCAATGCCACTACCATTGACATGACTACAACCAATGATAATGACACTACAACTACAGCCATACCAAGCGTCAATACCACTACCATTGACATGACTACAATAAATGATAATTACACTACAACTACAGCCATACCAAGCATCAATGCCACTTCCATTGACATGACTACAACCAATGATAATGACACTACAACTACAGCCATACCAAGCGCCAATGCCACTACCATTGACATGACTACAACCAATGATAATGACACTACAACTACAGCCATACCAAGCGCCAATACCACTACCATTGACATGACTACAAGCTATGATAATGACACAACAACTACAGCCATACCAAGCATCAATACCACTAACATTGACATGACTACAACCATTGATAATGACACTACAACTACAGCCATACCAAGCATCAATGCCACTACAATTGACATGACTACAACCAATGATAATGACACTACAACTACAGCCATACCAAGCATCAATGCCACTTCCATTGACATGACTACAACCATTGATAATGATACTACAACTACAGCCATACCCAGCGTCAATGCCACTACCATTGACATGACTACAACCATTGATAATGACACTACAACTACAGCCATACCAAGCGCCAATACCACTAACATTGACATGACTACAACCATTGATAATGATACTACAACTACAGTCATACCAAGCGTCAATACCACTACAATTGACATGACTACAACCAATGATAATGATACTACAACTACAGCCATACCAAGCATCAATGCCACTTCCATTGACATGACTACAACCAATGATAATGACACTACAACTACAGCCATACCCAGCGTCAATACCACTACCATTGACATGACTACAACCAATGATAATGATACTACAACTACAGCCATACCAAGCATCAATGCCACTTCCATTGACATGACTACAACCAACGATAATGATACTACAACTACAGCCATACCAAGCATCAATGCCACTTCCATTGACATGACTACAACCAATGATAATGATACTACAACTACAGCCATACCCAGCGTCAATACCACTACCATTGACATGACTACAACCAACGATAATGATACTACAACTACAGCCATACCAAGCGTCAATGCCACTACCATTGACATGACTACAACCAATGATAATGACACTACAACTACAGCCATACCAAGCGCCAATACCACTAGAATTGACATGACTACAACCAATGATAATGACACAACAACTACAGCCATACCAAGCATCAATGCCACTAACATTGACATGACTACAACCAATGATAATGACACTACAACTACAGCCATACCAAGCATCAATGCCACTACAATTGACATGACTACAACCAATGATAATGACACTACAACTACAGCCATACCAAGCATCAATGCCACTAAGATTGACATGACTCCAACCAATGATAATGACACTACAACTACAGCCATACCAAGCGTCAATGCCACTTCCATTGACATGACTACAACCAATGATAATGACACTACAACTACAGCCATACCAAGCATCAATACCACTAAGATTGACATGACTCCAACCAATGATATAGATACTACAACTACAGCCATACCCAGCGTCAATGCCACTACCATTGACATGACTACAACCATTGATAATGACACTACAACTACAACCATACCAAGCGCCAATACCACTAGAATTGACATGACTACAACCAATGATAATGACACTACAACTACAGCCATACCAAGCATCAATGCCACTACCATTGACATGACTACAACCAATGATAATGACACTACAACTACAGCCATACCAAGCGTCAATGCCACTACCATTGACATGACTACAACCATTGATAATGACACTACAACTACAGCCATACCAAGCATCAATGCCACTACCATTGACATGACTACAACCAATGATAATGACACTACAACTACAGCCATACCAAGCGTCAATGCCACTAGAATTGACATGACTACAACCAATGATAATGACACTACAACTACAGCCATACCAAGCGTCAATGCCACTACCATTGACATGACTACAACCAATGATAATGACACTACAACTACAGCCATACCAAGCGTCAATGCCACTACCATTGACATGACTACAACCAATGATAATTACACTACAACTACAGCCATACCAAGCGTCAATGCCACTACCATTGACATGACTACCACCAATGATAATGATACTACAACTACAGCCATACCAAGCGTCAATGCCACTACCATTGACATGGCTACATTCAATGATAATGATACTACAACTACAGCCATACCAAGCGTCAATGCCACTAGAATTGACATGACTACAACCAATGATAATGACACTACAACTACAGCCATACCAAGCGTCAATGCCACTAGAATTGACATGACTACAACCAATGATAATGACACTACAACTACAGCCATACCAAGCGTCAATGCCACTACCAGTGACGTGACTACAACCAATGATAATAACACTACAACTACAGCCATACCAAGCGTCAATGCCACTAGAATTGACATGACTACAACCAATGATAATGATACTACAACTACAGCCATACCAAGCGTCAATGCCACTACCATTGACATGACTACAACCAATGATAATGACACTACAACTACAGCCATACCAAGCGTCAATGCCACTACCATTGACATGACTACAACCAATGATAATGACACTACAACTACAGCCATACCAAGCATCAATGCCACTTCCATTGACATGACTACAACCAATGATAATGACACTACAACTACAGCCATACCAAGCGTCAATGCCACTACCATTGACATGACTACAACCAATGATAATGATACTACAACTACAGCCATACCAAGCGCCAATACCACTACCATTGATGCGACTACAATCAATGATAATTACACTACAACTACAGCCATACCAAGCGTCAATGCAACTACCATTGATGCGACTACAACCAATGATAATGACACTACAACTACAGCCATACCAAGCGTCAATGCAACTACCATTGATGCGACTACAATCAATGATAATGACACTACAACTACAGCCATACCAAGCGTTAATGCATCTACCATTGATGCGACTACAATCAATGATAATGACACTACAACTACAGCCATACCAAGCGTCAATGCAACTACCATTGATGCGACTACAACCAATGATAATGACACTACAACTACAGCCATACCAAGCGTCAATGCAACTACCATTGATGCGACTACAATCAATGATAATTACACTACAGTTACAGCCATACCAAGCGTCAATGCCACTACCATTGACATGACTACAACCAATGATAATGACACAATAACTACAGCCATACCAAGCGCCAATGCCACTACCATTGTAATGACTACAACCAATGATAATGACACTACAACTACAGCCATGCCTAGCGTCAATACCACAACCATTGATATGACTACTACCAGTGTTAAAGAGTCTGCAACTACAGTCAAACCTAGCGGTCATTTTAACACAACTGATCTGACTGCAACACATGTAAACGACAGTTCCACAGATATTTCAAGCACCCATCTCACTACGATTGGTCTGATTTCAAAAACAAATACAGACATGCAAAATTTAACACGGGTACCAACAACAACAAATCCAGGCAGCAGTAAAACAACAGCCAATCCACGCAGTAATACAACAGCCAGCCAAATCAGTAGTACAACAACAATACACCCTATCAGTAGTACAACAACAGCCAATCCAAGCAGCAGCACAACAACAACATCCAATCCTAGCAGTAGTACAACAACAGCCAATCCAAGCAGTAGTACAACAACAGCCAATCCAAGCAGTAGTACAACATCAGTCAATCCAATCAGCAGTGCAACAACAGCCAATCCAAGCAGTAGTACAGCAACAGCCAATCATAGCAGTAGTACAACAACAGCCAATCCAAGCAGTAGTAGAGCAACAGCCAGTCCTAGCAATGGTACAACAACAGCCAATCCAAGCAGTAGTACAGCAACAGCCAATCCTAGCAGTAGTACAACAACAGCCAATCCAAACAGTAGTACAACAACAGCCAATCCAAGCAGCAGTACAGCAACAGTCAATCCAAGCAGCAGTACAGCAACAATCAATCCAAGCAGTAGTACAACAACAGCAAATCCAAGCAGTAGTACAACAACAGCCAATCCAAGCAGTAGTACAATAACAGCCAATCCAAGCAGCAGTACAACAACAGTCAGTCCAAGCAGCAGTACAACAACAGTTAATCCTAGCAGTAGTACAACAACAGCCAATCCAAGCAGCAGTACAACAACAGTTAATCCTAGCAGTAGTACAACAACAACATCCAATCCAAGCAGCAGCACAACAACAACAGCCTATCCAAGCAGCAGCACAACAACAACAGCCAATCCAAGCAGTAGTACAGCAACAATCAATCCAAACAGCAGTACAACAACAGCCAATACAAGCAGTAGTACAACAACAGCCAATCCAAGCAGTATTACAACAACAGCCAATCCAAGCAGCAGTACAACAACAGCCAATATAAGCAGTAGTACAGCAACAGTCAATCCAAACAGCAGTACAACAACAGCCAATACAAGCAGTAGTACAACAACAGCCAATCCAAGCAGCAGTACAACAACAGTCAATCCAAGCAGCAGTACAACAACAGCCAATATAAGCAGTAGTACAGCAACAGTCAATCCAAACAGCAGTACAACAACAGCCAATATAAGCAGTAGTACAACAACAGCCAATCCAAGCAGCAGTACAACAACAGCCAATACAAGCAGTAGTGCAAGAACAGTCAATTCAAACAGCAGTACAACAACAGCCAATATAAGCAGTAGTACAACAACAGCCAATCCAAGCAGCAGTACAACAACAGCCAATACAAGCAGTGGTACAACAACAGTCAATCCAAGCAGCAGTACAACAACAGCCAATACAAGCAGTAGTACAGCAACAGTCAATCCAAGCAGTAGTACAACAACAACAGCCAATGCAAGCAATAGTACAACAACAACAGCCAATGCAAGCAGTAGTACAACAACATTCAATCCAAGCAGTAGTACAACAACAGCCAATCCAAGCAGTAGTACAACAACAGCCAATCAAAGCAGTAGTACAACAACTGCCAATCCAAGCAGTAGTACAACAACAGCCAGTCCAAGCAGTAGTACAACAACAGCCATTGCAAGCAGTAGTACAACAACAGCCAATGCAAGCAGTAGTACAACAACAGCCAATCCTAGCAGTAGTACAACAGCAGCCAATCAAATCAGTAGTACAACAACAGCCAATCCAAGCAGTAGTACAACAACAGCCAATCCTAGCAGTAGTACAACAACAGCCAATCCAAGCAGCAGTACAACAACAGCCAATCCAAGCAGCATTACAACAACTTTCAATCCAAGCAGTGGTATAACAACAGTCAATCCAAGCAGTAGTACAACAACATTCAATCCAAGCAGTAGTACAACAACAGCCAATCTAAGCAGTAGAACAACAGCAGCCAATCCCAGCAGTAGTACAACAACAGCCAATCCAAGCAGTAGTACAACAACAGTCAATCCAAGCAGTAGTACAGCAACAGTCAATCCAAGCAGTAGTACAACAACAGCCAATCCAAGCAGTAGTACAACAACAGCCAATCCTAGCAATGGTACAACAACAGCCAATCCAAGCAGCAATACAACAACAGCCAATATAAGCAGCACTTCTACCCTTTCCATTCCCAGCAGTAGTTCGGCAAATGTCATGTCGGGAGCCGCATCAAACATTCCATTTGGAGGCACCAGTAAACGAACAAGCGCAAAACCTGTAATTTCTACACTGAAATCAACCACTAACAGGACATCTTCAAAAGTGACTCCGACTCTGTCAGTCACGAGCTCAACGGATCAAACTACGGCATCGATTGCTTCTACAGCTGTACCAGTTTATCCTACCAAGAAACCAAATATGGGTAAGAAACATTTGAGCCGCCTCGTGGGAAAACAAACAATGTGGTTTCCGAACAGGTCGGGCACAAACCGGCCTGTACAAGCACAGAAAAGAGCTAGAAGCTTGAAATTTTGGATCCAAGTAGAAGAGGAATTGTACTATCCGTGTAGCGAAAACAAAGGCGCTGATCAGCTTCGCGGTCACCGCGAAGCTGGTCTGCGCCTTTGTTTTTGCCTATGCAGATTGTTGGTTTTCCCATGAGGCGGGTCATTTTATTGGCATTTCTATAATAGAGCATTCCCGTGTGAAAACCAACAATCTGGGTTTCCGAACTGGTCAGACAGAAACTGGTCCCGGAAATTAGCTAGAAGCTTGAAATTTCAGATTTAAGAAGGAGAGGGATTGTACAATCTGTGTAGCGAAAACAAAGATGCTGATCTGCTGTGCAGTTACTGCACAGCTGATCTGCACCTTTGCTTTCGCATAGGCAAAATCCGTATAACATTTTTTGTGCTGTTGGCGCCTTATGTATGTTTTCATATTTTTAGTTAAGTTAAGGTAACTGAGTGGCCACCTATTGGGAAAATAGCTGCTCATTCGGCTTACGATATGTTTCATGGTATAAGTACCTGATTGTTAGTTTGGTTTTTTCCCACCTCGGTTTTTGGAGTGGGAATCTTTTTCTGATTGCGCCTTTTCCTGATCTTTGCCTACTTGTACCTCCTCATGACGTGCTCATTTGATGGCTGTTATAAAGGTTACAATATTTGTAAAGATGTGACGGTCTTAAACTATTTAATACATCTTTTGCCTTGCATGCCAGACAGATTATATGCCATCACACCGGGGTTTTCGCCTCCCACCTTATTTACGGTCTTAATTGAGCCGCATCATGGGAAAACCAACAATCTGCATATGCGAAAACAAAGACGCAGATCAGCTTCGCGGTATCCGCGAAGCTGATCAGCGCCTTTGTTTTCGCTACACGGATAGTACACTTCCTCTTCTTCTTAAATCCGAAATTTCAAGCTTCTAGCCTGCTTCTGTGCTTGTACAGCCTGGTTTGTGTCGGACCTGTTCGGAAACTACATTGTTGGTTTTCCCGCGAGGCGGCTAGCTCTTATAGATGAATGGAAATGTGCATAGGCTACACTCGTGTGTCCATCCGCTAATTTAGGCAGATAAGCATACTGGTAGATCTCTTTTTAAATAAAAGAACTCCAGAGTGACCGGGATTGTGATTTTAACAATTTTATCAATTTTATTGAATTTTCGATGACCGGATGAACATTGAAATTAGCCAAGCTGAGATTCGTTGATATGTACACTGTTGTAAAGGTCAAATCAGGTGACCCAAACACTATCATTACGAAAACACGCCCATGCAACAATATACAGAGATTTTTTAAGTTGTTAAAATAGAAATTTTTCGGTAGAAGTGTTTTTCTTATTTTTGCTCAAAACATAGATTGTGAGTACACGTTAGAACCGCCTCGCCGAGGCGGTTCTAACGAGTACCCACAATCTATGTTTTGGAGCAAAAATAAGAAAATAGATATACCCCTGCATACCCCATTTTTTATATATAAAAGTGGGGTATGAAGGGTTATACATAACACGGACATTATATCGTGATGTTTAAGGGAGACTTTTAATCAGTATGAAGTGGCCAAGTACATATGAGCCGCATCATGAGAAAACTAACATTTTATATATGCGAAAGCAAAGGCGCAGACCAACTTCTGCGCCGCCTGTTCTTGTACAGCTAGGTTTGTGTCGGATCTGTTCGGAAACCATTGTTGTTTTTCTCATGATGCGGCTAATACATGGAGGTCATCGCTACTCAAATTCGATCTCCACAATGTGCATATGCAAACAAAAATAAATGTAGATCTAAAGCACATGTACATTTGGATAAGGGCCCCGTCCATTGTGGACTAAAGAAATAAATGGGCTGCTTGTGCTTGCAGGCAAAGCTTATAATACACTACTGACTGACCATCTGATTACTGGTTAACCGCACTGGTCTGAGCCTGCCCAGGAAACGTGGATCAGGTCCAACCATACGTATAAGCATTTTGTGGCTTAGTTAGATGGTTGTATTTGAAGCACTTGTTGTATGTCATGACATCCTCATTTTGGGTAAAAGTCTCATAAAATGGAGGCAACGTCCCGACATTACCTTAGTTGTTTACTGGGACGTAAAGCATAAATTCAAACAAACAAACAAACAAGCAAACAAACAAACAAACAAACAAACAAACAAACAAACAAACAAACAAACAAACAAACAAACAAACAAACAAACAAAAACATTTTGATAACCCATCGAGGCGGTTCTAACGAGTAAACACAATGATCTACGTTTTGGATAATAAAAATAAGAAAAATAGGCATGCCCCTTCAAACCCCAGTTTTTCTATATAAAAGTGGGGTTTGATGGGGTATACATTTCATGGACGTTTTCCTGATGTAAATTTGTTGCCTTCTTTTTACAGCTTTTGTGGTATACCAGTTGACATTTAACCTAATAATCCCGGGAGGGACATACACAGAGGGGCTGAACAAAGACTTATCGTTCAAAGAAGAGCTGAAGCGTTTGGTTAGTAGATTACAATTGTTTATGTCTGTTCGATTTAGGCCTGTAGGTTTTCCGTCGTTTTTACATAAATGTATCAATTTTCATTACTAAAATACAAATATTCAAGAGACCTTGGAACCGTTAAGGGCTTCATATCCTGACGAAATTTGGCGCTATACGTAAGTGCCATTTTCGGACTAATAAGTTTTCTATTAAATAGCACATTTTTTGTGTGTTTATTGACGTCTAACGTCCCGGTCAAAAACTTTGCAGTCATGGAGGGGTGGAGCCAAAATTATTTGGTATTAACCAGTACTGCGTCTTGAGTTGATGTGTCTTGCTTAAGGACACAACAAAGTGCCCCATGTGGGCATCGTACCCAGGACCTTTTGGATTCGGAGTCCGATGTTCTGCCACCTAGCCACCTGGCTCCCCCAAATGTTACATTTGTTTAAATAAATATTGATGGGACGGTTGATCCCTATTGGAAACGGATCCTTGACGTTAACGTCAGTTGATAGTGGCGTAATATGTGTATCTGATTTTATAGGTGTCAATATAGGGATCAAATAAGATTTTCCATTCATTAACATTCGCTTGGTCCGTCGGGAGCGTTGAAAACCTAGCGAATTTTAATGAATGACAAAATAATTTTTGATCGCGATTATTGCATAAATTCTGCAGAAACGAAAGAAATAATTGCGCACTATATATTACAGCCTCATCACATTTTCATACGCGTAAAAGCATTCGTTGTTATGCTTGTTCCGGGCAATGTTCAGCTTCTCATTATTGGTACATGTACGTGCTTTGCGTGGCGCCCGGTAACGAGCATAAGTAAATTCCATGTATTAACAGCACGTGCGCGCGCGTGAATTGCAATATTAATGCATGACTTTCTCTTCATTTTACATGTAAATAAACGGCTTTTAATATCGTGTGACAACTTAGAATTCCAAATACATGAACTGCTAATGAAAACAGGTGTCGAGGTTATCAAACTTTGTTTTCGTGCTCAGCTCAGCTGAGACTAAAATTTATCCTACTGATAAACGTTAAAATGCTAACATTTTAGCCGCCTTGTGGGAAAACCAACAATGTGGTTTCCGAACAGGTCTGACACAAACCGGCCTGTACAGCTACAGAAGCAGGCTCGAAGCTTGAAATTTTGGAGTTGAGGAGGAATTGCGAAAACAAAGGCGCTGATCAGCTTCGCGGTTACCGCGAAGCTAATTTGCGCCTTTGTTTTCGCCTATGCAGATTGTTGGTTTTCCCATGGGGCGGCTCATTTTTATCAGTAGGATAAATTACATGCTTTGGAGAACTAAACCTGAAATATCAGTTATTTGGGCTATTTGTCAGTTGTGGGCAGTTTAAATTTCTATCTCAGCTGAACTGAGCATGAAAAAAAAAGCGTTTAATAAACTCGGGACCAGTCCTTTTTAGTACACATTGTGACAATGTTTTTGTTTGATTTATAATCTTTTCGGTAATTTTCAGTTGATATCGAAGATATTTATTGGTGTAAAAGGCGTCTCCTTTGAGATTATATTCAGGTAAGAACTGAATACCAGATAAAGAGAGTACATTGTGAATAAATATACAGAGCTTTTTTCAGCTGTCAAAATTAAAAATGCCATTAAAAAATGATAGTTTTAAACATTTTTAATCGAAACATTGATTGTGGATACACGTTAGAACCGCCTCGTCGAGGCGGTTCTAACGAGTACCCACAATCTATGTTTTGGATCAAAAAGAAAGAGAAAAAACTGTATATCCCTGTATACCCCAGTTTTACAATATAAAGAGCTTAACCTGTTAACAGACTTACAGGAAAACATGTTCCTGAAATTTGTAACCCCTTAAACCCCATCTGTATACAGTAAAACCGGGATATGCAGGGGTATACCTGTTTTTCTTAATTTTAGAAAGTCTTAGATTGTATTAAAATCGAAATTTTTCCCATCCAATTTTAAATTTTTACAGCTTAAAACACTGCACTTAAGCCCTGCTCTGGAAATTGATGTCTTAGGTTAAAACTCCTCTGATTTTAAGTTTGTAAAGGGGCACCGATAAGGTTTCTAACCTGAAATTGCTCATTGTTATCTAAATATGTTAAGGACTGCTTCTAAAGGGTCTACCGTTAAACCTGGTAGTCTGAACGTTTTGCTTAGTTTTTATTTATTTATTTATTTTTCTTTTCAATTTATTTAAAAGCATCGTAAAGCCTAGGGTCTACTGCTTGGTGATTATGAATCCCGTTATTGTGTAGAATCTTTTATTGTTTCAGCGATCCTAAAAGGTACTCTTAGACAGGTGCATGTTTGTATTGTATGTTGTAGATGTGTTTCTGTAACGGGTATCCGTTTTGTACGTTTAAGCCATATATTATACAGCTAAAATGCATTAGTCATGAACATGTAACTATGTTGATGTATGTTTTAGACCGTATGTTGACAGAAGATATTCGTGTAGAGCTAGGAGAATCATGGTTACTCACGTGTATAACCCTTGAATTGTTAATATTTTGTAATGTATGTCACATGCGCGGATCCAGAAAATTTTCTCAGGGAGGGTCAAAATTCCCAGAAGGGGTCTGACGGAAAATTTCAACATGGCAAAAATCAATAATCTGGCAATTCCAGGGGGGGGGGGGGGGGGGGGGGTGTCCGCACACCCTGTCCCCCCCTTCTGGATCCGCCCATGTATGACCAGTTACGACGACAACATTTGCTACATATGTGTATGCTATATAAAATTTAATATTTATATATATAAGATTTTGTTTCGAAACGTAAAAGCCTACGTCTCACAAACAGAAGAGTTAAAACGATATGTAGACATACCTTCTTTAACTTACTTTGCATCATCATAATCATCATCATCATCATCATCATCATCATCATCATCATCATCATCATCATCTCACATCAATTGAAAAAAAAACAACAACAACAAAAAAAACAAAAAAACAAAAACAAAAAAAAACTATTCATTCTATCTATTAGGTCTGGAAGTATAATCTGCGAGGTCAAATCTACCATTAGGCCCTCTCAGGTGCCTAACAACCAGAGTAGCAGCCTGACAACGGTTGCCAAGACCATAAACAAAAATATCGAAACAAATAAAAACTACTTGAACACGTCGAAAGGGGCTATTGACGGCGATGAGGCGGAGGAAAACATCCAGACTGCAGCAGGTACATGTACCCAATGGCATATTACTTTCCAAACTGCACATTATAGATATGAAACTGTGCATTCAGTTTCCTTTTGTTCTTACCATGTGGCGAATATGCCGCCATCAGCATCCGCCGAAGTGTAGTAGCCGAAGTGTTAAATAGCGGCAAAGCTGTCATAGGAATGTTCTGAATGTTCATTTCTAAATACAATATTATTGCCCATAACTATTTAGAAAATCTCATGTGATATATAACATGATGTTGAGCGCTGGAATACGATTATTTATCATTGCGAAAAATATAATAAACACATAAATTCCGTTTCAAAACATTTTGCTTTCAATTATGAAGCCCATTACATTATGAAAACTTGCCCATGCAATAAATAGGGATTTTTTGAGCTTTAAAAATTGAAAATTATCAGCTGAAAATTTTTGAAATTTTTCTTATTTTTGCACAAAACATAAATTGTGGGTACACGTTAGAACCGCCTCGCCGAGGCGGTTCTAACTAGTACCCACAATCTATGTTTTGGAGCAAAAATAGGTATACCCCTGCATACCCCAGTTTTGCTATATAAAAGTGGGGTTCAAGGGGGTATACACTGCACGGACATGTTTTCCTGATGACACGTTCCTTTTTATTTCAGTTTTCCAGAAATTGAATGTACGAGATATCACGAGGCTACTTTATCACGTTGGTCTCTGTTTCATTTCAGTCGCTGTTGTAAGCAACCCCTGTCAATATAGCATTGCCCTTGGAAATGCCTGTGGCGAAGACTCGAACTACACATGTGCTGACGACAGAAATCAAGGAATATGCATGCACAAATGTTCACTGAATAAAGGTTATTGCGGAGACCACGGAGTTTGCTTTTATTCGTATGCGGAAAAGAAGATTGCTTGCAGGTTTGTCTTTGGTAGTCGGGAAATAATACTGATAATTGAGCCTGTGCATGACAAAACCAACAATTTGGGTTTCCGACCAGGTCCAACACAAACCAGCCTGTACAGTCACAGAAGAAACCCAGAATCTTGAAAATTTGGGAATAAGTAGAGGAGGAAATGTACTATCCGTGTAGCGAAAACAAAGACGCTGATCAGCTTCGCGGTTACCGCGAAGCTGATCTGCGTCTTTGTTTTCGCCCATGCAAATTGTTGGTTTTCTCACGCACAGGCTCATATAATACTGATATTAGAAACAAGATTGCTGTTCTACTCCCACTTATTTTTCAACTATGGTCAATCATCCTTTCAGACGACCATATGACAAACTGTGAAAATTTATCGGACGTTGGCGCTCTACGCTGAAAAGACGTTAAACTGTACTCTATTGTACGTTAACGTGTCGACTGTATTATACTGTACTCTTTCAAGTCCCTGGGGATTGTGGGTGGGGTCGTACTTGAAGTAATAGTCAGAAAATTATCGACTCAGTGAAATAAATAAGATAAACTATTTGTTTCAGCTGCAAGAAGACCTCCTACCACGTATATCATGGGGAGAGATGTGACCAATCTACGGCGACCGAAGACTTTGTACTAGCCCTGTCCCTCGGGATAGGGGGTGGGGTTGTACTCGTATTTGGGATCATCATTATCGTCATGTGCTGTAGGAGGTATAGAGATAGGAAAGGGCAGAGTAAGAGGTAATAAGCAAGCGTTACAATACTGTAAGTTCCGAATTTTTGCGTGACTTTTATTTCGGCATTTTTTGTCCGAATTATTAGCGAGTTTCTGAATTCGTGAATGAGTACTCTTGAAGTCTATAAGCTGATAGTAACTCTTAATTAGCGAGAACTTTGAATTCGAGAGTCGAATTTGCAAAAAATTAGCGAAAATTAAGTTCTTACGAATATTTCCGAATTTACAGGAGATTGGATTTAATGTTAACTCTCTAATGTTTAATAATGTTTATCTGCGCATGATTCAATTTTTCGAAAAGGTATGTGCTCCATTTGTGCTATTTGCAATGTATGGCTATTTGTATTGCCGAGGCCATAGCCAAAGGCCGCAACAACCCAGAGAGTTTCATTTATATGGGCGTAATTCGTGATATCATTTTACTTGGATGAGGTTATTTAAACTCGGATCCAGTGTTTGGGTCCGAAATTAAACTCGGAACACTGGTACTGGTTATTCGGAAAATTGTATCTAACAACTGGACCTATTTGCACTCTAAAGAACATGTTTACTCCACATATCAATTAGATTGAGGCTTTCTCAGACGTTTGTTCTATTTCTATAGTTGCACTACATTATAGAGCTTCTGTTTCCACATTAATATTGAATATTGTTATTATTACAAGGTCTGAAGGTGACATAAGTAGCGATATTTTAGGCTTCCGAAGTCTGCAGCAAACTTGTTTGTCAGGGTTACTATACTAAAAAGGAAACGAGATTCGGTCCTGACATTACAGGTTTTACAAATTAGCGCCAAATTGTGAAAAAACTGGATTTTGCTTGAATGTGTGGCGTATTCCCACTGTCCAGTAGCTACACAACTGATCAGTACTAAGTCTAGTGCATTTTATTTCGCTTCACGAATAACTCACTTCACTTCGTTAGACGCATGTTAGATCATATTTGTAACAAATCATATATGTAACACCTGTTACATATATGATCACATATGTAACATGTGTTACATATGTACGTAACAAATGTGTTACATATATGATTTGTTACAAATATGATCCAACAGACGCATAGTACAGTTAGCCCGAGGGCCAACAGTAGATTTAATCATGTTGTTGAAGCCAAAAGGTTTGAAGGTATGTTCTGAAGTAGAGAAGTACGCTGAATTCAAGAATCAAAGTCTTACATTCGACGGTACAATGATCATGCCGGGGTATTGGATCGCATATTGTCAAGTTGTGTACCGTCGGATTTTTGTATGACTTTAATTTAATTCATCATACTTTTCTGCTTCAGAACATGCCTTCAAACCTTTTCGCCTCAACAACATGATTAAACTTCCTGCTGGCCCTCAGGCTAACTGTGGCAAATTCCCTAACTAAATGTTGTCAATGTTGATTGCTCGTTCCATATTAAATTGTATAAAATAAATTTTTGAGCGGGCGGTTCTTGGGAGTACCCACAATCTATGTTTTGGATCAAAAATTAGAAAAAATAGGTATACCCTTGCATACCCCAGTTTTGCTATATAAAATACGGCTCAAGGGGATACTGTATACATTAGACGGACATGTTTTTCTGATGATTTCAGTTTTTATTCTGAGTGGGAACCACAGAACGAAATGGCATCCCTGAAGGATCTCAGTTACAGAAGTACTTACAAAGCAGCTGGGCCATACTCTGGTATATATAGAACACCGGGGCATGTTAACCAGGTACATGTTATTTTGATATACGTTTGCTTTATTTGAGCCGTCTCGTGGGAAAACCATGTGGTTTCCGAACAGGTCCGACACAAACCGACCTGTACAAGCACAGAAGGGAGCTAAAAGCTTGAAATTTCGGATTTAAGTAGAAGAGGAATTGTACTATCCGAGTAGCGAAAACAAAGGCGCTGATCAGCTTCGCGGTTACCGCGAAGCTGATCTGCGTCTTTATTTTCGCCTATGCAGATTGTTGGTTTTCTCACGAGGCGGCTCATTTATTTATTTTTTGACTCAGTTTTACGTCCCTTTCAAGATTATTTCAACTCATACATGTATGAGACGGGCCAATCAGTAGGTGGGCGAAAACGGGAGAACCCCGAGAAAAAAAAACACCTGGCACACCCGCAATCAGAACTTGGCTTGTCTCACATGTGACCAGTGCGGGGCTCGAATCCACACCTGACACAGCGGTGAGATGACCGAGTGGTTAAGAAACAGGGGGGCCGCCACTTTTGCTTTAAGTTTTCCTTTCTAAACCGAAGACGACTTTTTCGTTTAAAGGCTTGTAACATGTTACTGTTTGATATACAATCTGGTCTCTCTCTTTAAAAGTCTTTAAACTGCCTGCAATCATGCAAAGTTACGAACATGTACCTCTAAGATAATGTTTAAATCGCCATACTTTTCCACGAGTTACAGGCGTTTGAACCGATGTTTTCTGAGCGAGGGACATCTCTTCGGAAAGTATATTTACCACAAGGGAACAGGGCGCGACCAAGCTCGTCTTATCAGATGTCAAATAACGGGACTGAGACGTCGTTATATGCTGTTATGGATACAGATAGGGATGTAAGTCGTCGCTGTGGTTTACTTTACTTGACGTAGAGAAGAACTGCTTTCTAGCTGAAAGATATGGATAGGGCACATTAACATGTCGAATCTTTTATAATTTATCTGTGCGCGTGCGCGCGTCTCTCTCTCTCTCTCTCTCTCTCTCTCTCTCTCTCTCTCTCTCTCTCTCTCTCTCTCTCTCTCTCTCTCTCTCTCTCTCTGTGTGTGTGTGTGTGTGTGTGTGTGTGTGGTTCTATCATGTCTATATGATATGCTATACATGTTTATTATATAAGCTACTGAAAATCTCGCTTTTCATTGGCCCAAAGCGCCCACGTGGCAAGTCTTCAATTTGTCATATTAACTGGCTAGCGCGTGCTGGCAGGTCTATATTAGTTACTAAATTTAGAGCTGACGTTCTGGTTCCGCTTTCGCATAGCGCTGCGCATAATCGCGTGTCCATCGAAAGAGGTACAGAATTTGGGAATAAGAAAAATTCAACATTTTGTGACCTTTACAAAATAACTGCACAAAATAACTACATCAGAATTACACTGGTTAAAAAAGAAGCCTTGGGAACATTTTTTATTCTATATCTGTCTCAGTTGATTTCTTTTCATTGCTTGACATGTTGTCAAAAATTATATAATAAAACAGTTAATGAATTTTGAGGAATTGGATATGATGTGATATCGACCCGAGAATACCAATATTGACCTCGGCTTCGCCTCGGTCAATATTGGTATTCTCGGGTCGATATCACATCATATCCAATGCCTCAAAAGTCATTAATTGTATAATATTAAATGCATATTATTTACATACGCATAATATACATTGACGTCTCGTGCTGTTTAATTAATTTACACTAATGTTGATGTTTGGATTGTGTGTGACACTGGCTGGAACTTTCAGTCATATTTCTTCGTATGAAGGTCTTATGTTCGATACATGTAAAGATTGCAAAATCACAGAAAATTAAATGCTTCATTTGATATTGATTGCATAATACTCACTGACAGGCACACAATAGGCTATCCTTTCTCAAGTAATGGATGGAAGAGGCGATGTCATATGTAAACATTTACTTTTGATACAATACGGTGGGCTGCCAATCAAATATGATTGAAATTCGGTATCAGACTATTTCTGTATTTGATTTCTCTTATATCATTTCAGTACACAATAATGAGGCCTAAGATCTCTAAAGAAGCTAAGAACATATACAAACAGACGGAATCAGAGGTAGTTTAAAAAGTTTTTTTTTTTTTTTTTTTTTTTTTTTTTTGTGCTGTTTTGTGCTGTACTTTCTTTTCCGTCTGGTGTCTTGGTGGGATTATAAACACCAATAAAACATGTCCGTGAAAAGTGTACCCCCCTCAAGCCCTACCAATATATAGCAAAACTGGGGTATGCAGGGGTATGAAATTTTTTTCTTATTTTTGGTCCAAAACATAGTTTGTGGGTACTCGTTAGAACCGCCTTGGTTCTGTATGTTTTCTATGTCCCTGAAAAGTATTCCCCCTCATACACCACGTTTATATACCAATACTGGGGCTTACAGGGTTATACCTATTTTTTCTTATTTTTGCTCCAAACATAGATTGTGGGTACACGTTAGAACCGCCTCGGCGATAGCAAACACTTTTCTACTGAAAATTTTCATTTTCACAACATTAAAATCTCTGTATATTGCATGGGCATGTTTTCGTAATGTTTGATTGTTTAATCACTGTGCCCTGTATTCTTGCTTTCCATTGTTGTGACTTAATCATTATGTTGTCCGTCTCTCTGTTGTGCTTGCTTTCTTCGCTTTAAATCTACGATTTGCTACCTTGCTGGGAAATGGCTATTCATCTTACTCTTTATTCGTGCTTTTCTATTTATCTTTTTTCCCGGAGTTGAGTTTTCTTCCCCGCCTGGTGTCTAGGTTGAGTTTATTTAATTGTGCCGATTCCTGGGCATTCTCTTATTACAAGGTACTAGTTTGTTACTTTGCCATGAACCCTAATGTTGTAAGTCAAGCCATGCTCTGAAAATAGACTCTAATTTTACCAAGGCTGTCACATTCACAATAGCCTCATGCAGCGCTCTAATGTGTCAAGTCAAAATGTCTTCCTTTTAAATTTAATTGCATTTGTTACGTCTTTCTACCATCAGGAAAACATGTCCGTGAAATGTATTCCCCTCAAACCCCACCTTTATATAGCAAAACGGGGGTATGCAGGGGTACAGTGTATACATATTTCTCTTATTTTTGCTCCAAAACATAAATTGTGGGTACTCGTTAGAACCGCCTCGTTTTGAACAAAAATAAGAAAAATAGCAAAAAAATGTCTGCTGAAAATTTTCCTTTTAACAGCTGTATATTGCATGAGCATGTTTTTGTAATGTTATTGGTTGATGCTGCTGCCGATTGGCTACCTAGCTGGGAAATGGCTATTCATCTTTAAGTTACTCCTTCTTTGTGCTGTTCTATTTATATTTTTCCCCGGAGTTTAGTTTTCTTTCTCGCCTGGTGTCTAGTTTAAGTTTGTTTCTTGTGCCGATTCCTGGACATTCTCTTGTTTGTTATTTTGCCATGAACCCTAATGTAGGTCAGACCATGCTCTGAAAATAGACTCTAATTTCACCAAGGATGTCATATTCACAATAACCTCATGTAGCGCTCTAATGTGTAAAGTCAAAATGACTTCCTTTCAAATCTAATTGCATTTGTTACGTCTTTCTTCAAGTTGGAATAATTACACTTCCTCACACGTTAACTTCGTTTTCACTTTCTCGAATAAAAGCAGAATTTTAATGCCTGTCAAATGTTGAGAGTCGTAGATAAGTTGAGATGAGCTGTTTTACACATGAATATCAAAGAGTTGTACGTTAGGCTAGACGCTAGATTCTGTATCTACCGTATTTAACGAAATCGCACAACACCCTCCACATACTTTGTTTGCAGTATGCAATTGGTCCATTGGTCATCCTAGATGAGTTCTAGGCACGTTGTCGCCCCGGCAAGTGGTGCACAATATTTTTGTAGCTCGTTACATAAGTTACATGTTCAAAATATATTTGTACCAACAAAATAGCGAAACCTACTATGCTCCACCCGCTTTAATCATGAAACAACACTATTTATATCACGCACTAGAACAATTTAACGGACATGCTTTATGATCTTTAAAAGTTGAAATTAGACATTATACGGTGTTACAAACGTTACTTCTACATCTATGGCGTGAAAATAGGGATTTGGGATCAAAAACGTTTTTGTTTTGGGCATTTCTTTCTTCATATTCCAAAAACGATAGGTCCTCTCTTACTGACCAATAGTTCAACTTGGCTATTACACAAAATCATTATTTATATTAAATATTTAATTTATTTTATTTCAATAATTTAACATTTCCTAAGGGTACCGCCGTATGCTGTAACATTTGATAAGTAGGCGTTTCGACAAAAATATCAAAATGAATAACTGCTATATGTTTGTGTAAATTATTTAGTTCTTTTTTACACACCCTATGATAAATACATGTTTAGTGTGCTAAAAAATACACAGCCTGTGACTTGCAAGTATGCTCATGGTAACGTATGTAACACCTTAATGTTCAAACATGGGTAGATTTCATTTTGGTGATTTAAATGTATATAAAGTGAGCCGCTTCATGCGAAAACCAGATTCTTCCTATATGAAAACAAAGATGCAGTTACTGCACAGCTTATCAGCATACTTGTTTACTCTACACAGATAATTCAAACTTCTTCTTAAATCCGAAATTTCAAGCGTCTAAATTCTGTGACTGTGTAGAAGGAATATTGTCGGAAGAGGGGTTTTCGCGCGCTGCGGCTAACGTGAAAGTGGTCTCACATAATTATCTGCAAAGGTTTTCGCATAGAACACAGTAAGGTGTTTGGAATATGTTGACCCACTTGTGACCTGTCAGTATGCTCTTGGTAACGTATGTAACACCTTTTCCATATAGGGCACTGTAAGGTATATATAATGAGTTGGTGACCCATCGTTAAAGCGTCCGCTCCTGATTGCGAGTTTGTGTTGTTCGACCTCTTCGGTGCCATGTTGTGTCCTTGAACAAGATCCACGATTCACGATGAAATTTTCACATGTGCGAACTTAATGACTTAAGGAGACAAAGACTTCGCAAATATCACACTGGCAGTCGCATCCAACTAGATGCGGATATTATGACCCATTTATTTTGTACTATATGTGGTATTCCTTACAGCTTGTGTGCGCCTTTCGAAACTATTGATTTGACGTTGTGCTTGATATATACCTGTAGAGTAAATCCATCAGATCGGATGAACGAGAAAGAAGGACACCCGTTTCCCGGGAGTGGCAAAACCCAATGTAAAGCATTAATAACACAGAATGTGAATTTCTTGAGGGCCCTCGGTGTGAAATCCGAACATAGAACAGGATGTGCAAACAACGTGTACATGTATGCGTTTTTACATATAACGAAAATGCTTTCTTGCCAGGGACGACGTAACTGCACTTTAGACAATGAAGACACAGATACGCGAATTTTCATAACAACCACGATGCTTCTGACGGTACAATCATCTGAATCAGATGTCTTGGTTTTATGCTGCTTCTATTCTAGCCAAATGATTGCAATACATTATGGTTCCACGCTGGAAACCCTGAAAAAGCACGATACTAGCAGTCTGTCGTTTTGAGCAAGCCTTGATGTCTTGGTGAGACTCTCGACCATTCCATATCTTCAAGAAAATAGAAGTTATGACTACACAATAGATAGGGTGTCCGTCACTTGTACCAACGCATGATCGTTTGATGACACATTTATAACGTGAAAGTTTCAAAAACATGTTTTCAGCCTTAGCAGAAACGCTCAACCGTGTCAGCCTAGGCAGAATCCCTCAGAAGGTTGGTCGGGTGGGAATATGGGCCCCGCTCATCGGGTCCTTAAGAAATAGATGGGCTTCTTTTGCCTCCAGGCATAGCTTATACGCTACTTACTGACCAACTTATTACTGGTTAACCGCTCAGGTCTGAGCCTGTTCAGGAAAAGTGTTTTAAAATCAAACCATCCATACGTATAGGCCGTAGTGGCTTACTTGGGTGGTTATATTTAAAGCATTGTTTGGATGTCATGGCATCCGATTTTCGGGCAGAAGTCCCATAAAATGGAGTCAACGTCTCAATATGACAATAGCTGTTGACTAGGCTGTTAAGCATCAACTCAAAAACAAACAAAACAACAGCATCAGGTAATGTCTAGAACATGGTACTTATATTGAAGCAGTGCTCATGACCAAGGACTGAACAATTTTGGTTCCGTTTAACGTCCCTTTCAATATTATTTCAGCTCTTATGAGACGGGCAAACCGGTAGGTGGGGCGAAAACCCCGAGAAAAAAAAACAAAAAAAAAAAAAAAAAAAAAACATGGCACACGCGCAAGCAGAACTTGGCTTGTCTCACATGTGCACCGAACCCAGACAAAATTAACTAGCATGCGCAGAGTTGTGCTTTTGTATGGCCGGCGAGTCATTTCATATGGAAATAGGAAAACAATCTTAAGGTGACGATTATTATACCTTATTACTATTTGTTTTCCTAAGGTTTTAACACCTAAAATTTTAAGCGAAAGATGTGTTACATACGTTACCATTAAATCGCCCGCCACCCGCATTGATATTTGCTTACTGATATTGGCAAGCTTTTTGAAAGGTAACTTAAGAAATAGTGTCCGACGGTGTTGATAATGTCATTTCATAACACTGGTTACTAACAATGGTGTAAAACATGCTTTGGGATTTTGTGGTTTGGGTGTGCGCGCTTTAAGTTCACTGACAATCGGATTACTCTCTTGAATATTTGCTATATCTTTTATGATTTCTAAATTAGTGCTAAATCATAATTACACACAGCGTAGAGCATTTTATCGGTATTAAAATCATTAAAACTGATGTTTGATATTTAATAATTATGTGTTACATACGTTACCATATTTACCAATCAAAAGTACACATTTCTGGCAAAGCAGTGAGCATTCAACTTAAAGAGGGCATATATGTCATTGATCTACAACAAGATGATTGTATATTTTTCTTCTTTTCCTCAAACTTGTCTGTTCATAGTTGACTTTGAACACTTTGTTCTTTCATAATCTGAAGTGAGTTACTGTGGACTATATGCAATAATTTTCGACTAAGGAATGACATGATGATTAGTTTTTTCAGGTTTGTAAAAGAAAAGGAATAAGTAGCTTTTAGATTAGTGTATCTAAAATATAAATGTGCAAAGAAAAGTATATTAAAATAGCTTACTGTTCTGTAATTAAACTCTGAACAGTCTGTTTTGAAAATGTAACATACGTAACATCATCGATGCATATATGTTATTAAAAGTATCAACACATGTGCCAGTAAGGTTTGGGATGTATTCTAGAGATTTATAGTGCATTTTTCAAACTAAGAGTATATTTCTGGTTTGAATGGGCAACATACGACGTGCGTAACGGCTTCTGGAGGGCAAATGCACCATACCATTGGGCGACAACGTGCATATAAAATTTTTATATTGATAAACGAAGCCACCCAAAGTGCATTAAAAGTGAAATTCGCAAAGCAAAGTATATTAAAATAGCTTACTGTTCTGTAAATAGCATTTACACATGCTGTTTTGAGAATGTAACATACGTTACACCATCGATGCATGAAAATGATTGAATATATCGATATATGTGACCGTAACATTCTTTTATCAGATGATATTAATACATTTAGGTTTGGAATTTAGATAAGAGATTCGTAGTGTATTTTACAAACTTAGAGCACATTTTTGGTTTTAATGGGTAACATACGTAACGGGTTCTGGAGGACAAATGCACCATATCACAAGGCGACAACGTGCCTAGAAGCTCTTTATATTGATCGAAGAAGCCACCCATAGTATCAAACCTAGTATGTGGAGGGTGTTGTGCGAAACGAAAAATGTCCCTACCCACCGTCTCGCCTACGTGTAGTCAGATTAAAAGTTTTGATATACACTACGCACAATAAGTTTAGCAATTGTACGCGAAGAACTGCGGAAAAAGCAAATGTTGTGGCGATGCTGAGGAGACGTCAGACTTTAAGACCAATGACAAAATTTGACAGGTCTGCTGAAAATGGGATTACAAAATCATGCGTCATCAGTTATTTAGTCACTAAAACAAATAAAAAACAAAACAACTTTTGAAAACGACCATTTTATCGTTGAACAATAAAGATCCAAAGTTTCTGAAATTGACGTTTTTCTCTTAGACCCAACGTTATTGCCTTACAGTTGAATTATTAAGAAAAAAAAACGGCCTTCCTTGCGACTGTCTAGTGCAAACCAGTTAGTTAAAACGTGGCTACACAAACTTAAATTATGAGTTTAACATCAGCGTCATCTCACAGTTTGCACGTTTTACTCGCCATGGTATTGGCTACATGCTGTTTTGTTTTGATTTGTCTTGTTATATCTGATCATCCATGGAAACCGAGAACAATAAGTCATGACAACTTTAACCATATGACGACAGGTTGACATCATTTACGGCAAATGCAGTTATTCGGCGTTAAAGATTAATCACATCTGTATCATAACAATATAACTGTTAACATTACATGTTTAAATGGGTGCCAATTCTGCCTACATATCCTTTCGGCATTTCTTGGCAGTTCCAAATGCTTCTTTAAAGTATGGCGCCTGAAAATTCATCTGATCAGTTGCCTCTGTCTCTGTTCTCACCATTCTCACCATGTTCTGGCAGAAAAATTGCCCACTGTTGTTATAAGGCGAGCAAAAATTATATGAAGCATAAAACATGCTATATTTTGTGCATAACGTCTGACAGAACACGACTGGCTTTTATGGTTTGATATATTGTTTGCTATGATGTTATTTGACATGGTGTTTCGAATAATGTATGTAAATTATACATGCTCGTCTTTATTTGGCAGCAAACTGCTTTTAAGTGTATGCGTTTTGTGTCGTATTTAGTATTAATAATGTCCTATTTATGCTCTTTTACGCAGACACAATAATTATTGTAGTTCTGAAAGTTTATGTTGATTCAATGCATGTTGAGATGGTGAGAATTAACGAAAGCGAATTGTATGAAGTCAGACAACGCAATCTAAGATAAAAGCTTCTTAAAGCAAAGACAGACGGTAATAGTTGGCAATGATCAGGAAATGGCGCAATCAGAAAGCAATCATCCCACTCCACAAACCGAGGTTGGAAAAAACTAAATTGACAATCAGGCACTTATACTAAGAGAACATATCGTAAGCCAATTGAACAGCTATTTCCCAATAGGCGGCCACTCAGTTACTCGAACTTAACTAACGCTATGAAAACGTAGTAAGCTGCTAACAGCATAAAGATTTAAGACCAAAATATACAACAATTAGAGCCACAACAGAAGTGTCGCATTTTAACGTTCAGTAATATAATATTACTTTGAGGCTTACACCGCTGTACATGGCCGTAACCTCGCCCTCAACATCTGCAGTGTTGTTCGGTCCTCGTGGTGAGTCTCTGACGAGTTTAATTGACCAGTCAGTAAGCCGCATTTTTACCATGTTCCTCTTGCCTTGGTAGCTTTCTGTTACTTGTTTTCCCCATTCTTCAGTGTATCGTGTACATTTATTTCTTATTTCAGGTGTACATTTATAAAGGCAACGGCAACGGTGAAAGAGGTTTTTCGCCGACAGATACGAAAACTACGTTGTAGTTGGGGAGATATGCTGAAAATGTTGAAACAGAGCTAGAATCTTTATGAGTTGATACTCTGTTAGTTAACTCATTTAAGCCTGGCGTCCCTTTTATGAGACATAGGCAAACAGAATAGCCCCAGATGTGACGCTGCAGAACGCGGCGTCCCATCTGGGGCTATTATGTTTGCTAAGAGGATATTCATCAAAGTTTTATATGAAAATTGAAACTCCTACCTGAAGCCCCTAAAATGAAAGTGGACTCCCGCAAATGATAATGATGGTAGAATCCATTCGTCAAATATACAGTAGAGCACAACCGTTAAAACGAAATACAATATCTCCTTTTTAATATAGTATCTAAAACTAGATATCATATCTAAATCTAGATATAAACACAAACTATTTGAATTTACATATAGTATCTCCTTCTAGATATATAACTCTACATCCGGTTTATCTATACTTCGTTTTACATATTATATCTAAATTGACATATATTGTCAAAATATCTCCTTTTTAATATAGTATCTAAAACTAGATATCATATCTAAATCTAGATATAAACACAAAATATTCGAATTTAAATATAATATCTACTTCGAGATATACAGCTAGATACATCCGGTTAAAATATATATTTCGTTTGACATATTATGTCTCAATTGACAAAAATTTTCAAAATTTTTCGCCCCATAGCAACATGTATACGTAATTTGTAGTCAGGATGTTCCCATCGGTGTTCCTTGATAACTCTCCACACCACACGGAAGTAGAGCTAGGTGACAAAGTGAAACGGATTGTGGCTTATCTAGCTGATCTACGTAATTTGTTGATTTAGATATACTATGGATTGGAATATGCCCGCAACTTAGTCTGCAACTAACATGGCCTAGTTCAACCTGGCGACGGACAAACATCTTAAATATCATCTTGTTGGTGTTTAAACGATTTCGTGTGTTCAGATTTTATCTGACGGTCAGGTCTGAAGACTAGGTCCCTTGGACTTAACAAAAGGTCACAAAGTATGTAGCCTCGTCACAATACGTCCTTGTCATCTGTTTATCATGGAAGATTGTCGTGGGACCTCGGCTTAAAGTCTCACCCGGAGGAGTGGAGAAGGATGGGATCGAACTCATGACTCCTTTTTACAGTGCATTTAGCTTATCCGCTGTGCCTTAGAGGACTGTATTACCCCGCCACGCGAACACGATCATCGAGTTGCTTATTTTTGAAAGCTCCAGTGTGCTAGAACTCGCCAAGATACATGAGCCATCTCATCGTATGAAGCTTTGCCATCGGTAAACAAGTCCCCACTCCGTTAATAATGTTGGTTCATGACCTACTTGTTTTTTTAGCAATCATTCTTATATATTTCCTTCTCTCGTTTCAATATGTCAGAGATGTTCCGGGATATCAAAGAGTTGAGGCATCCAGACGCAGGAAGCATAAATTTAAATTGGTTCACCGGTACCAGCACCATTCCAATAACGTGATGGATGATAGCCTTGTTGAACCGCTTTTTTTAATTTCACATTTGTGTAAAAATAGGTACCAACAAGGCACATTTTAGAAGTGTGACATTTGTGTATGTTAAATTTCGATGGCGGGGTGGAGGCGGTGAAATTAATACTAAAATTTCAAATGTCTTCAAGATCGTCCCAAGGCGATACTTCTGTTGTGGTTCTAATTGTTTTCTGTTTTGTAGTCGAATTTTTGTGCTGTTTGAGCCTTATGTGCGTTTTCATATTTTTAGTTCAGTTCGGGTAACTGAGTGGCCGCCTATTGGGGAATAGCTGCTCACTCGCCTTACGACATATTTTCATGGTATACAGCTCCGTTTCATAAGTTTAGTGCATACCGATTTGTTTCATAAGTAATGGCATAGCAAAAACCGTACTTGAAGCTTGGCCAGATTTTATTGGCTGTTTGCAGATTTGAACGGATTTCGCTAAGTCAACCCTAATGCATAGTATTATTCAATGATTGTAACAATTTAGATTTTGATCGATTTATAAATAGATAATTACACATGAAATATGACAAACGAAATAACATAACTTCTGTGACACAAATGTCAATGTTAACATTGATTTCGCACATTACAGGACTGTTTGAACTAAAAATTTATTATTCCAATAAAATGGCAGAGCGTCGAGGAGACTACACCTTACATAATATTTGGTCTACCCTGAGTACAGTCGAGGTTATTGAAGCTTGAAATCTTGCATCCTACTAGACTGCCTTACCTTGTTTGGACTGTCGTTTCGCTATTTTGTGTCCCAGTATCTTTTCGAGCGGCTTTCTTTGGATCAAATATTTATAGTCAACTGTTTGACCACTGTTATTTGTAAAAACAAACAGTTTGTGTGTGTAAACGCTGACTGATTGTATAATTTGGTGTACCATGGCTATTTGGGTGCAACATTTCAAGCTTCAGTAAACTTGAATATACAAAGGGTAGACAAAACATTATATTAGGTGTAGTTTGCCGGGTGATATGCCAATTTAACGATATACTCTGTTTTTGGTTAAAACTTTCTTGAAGTGTATGAAATCAATGTTAAAGTTATAATTTGTATCCCTGGAGCTATGATATTTTGCTTGTCATTTTAATGTGTTACTGTTAATAAATCAATCGATTAAAATCTAAAATGTTACAATCAGTGAATAGTTTTATGTATTTGAGTTGACATAACGAAATCCGTTCAAATCTGCAAACACCCAATAACATTTAGCC